>JALJEV010000016.1:0-600000 GCA_026586105.1 Hylodesmum podocarpum | reverse complement strand
ATATATATATATATATATATATATATAATAATAATAATAATAGATCAAGATGATTAACATATTTAAAGTTTTGACTATTACAAGACAGATGAAACTTTCCCAGACGGAACATCAGCAAGCAAGTCAGACGAAACAAGTACAGACGGAAGATGATCCCTCAAAGTTGAAGTCATTCGTCTGTCTCAAGTCAAGTCATCAAATGATAGGATAAGACGAAATCTCTTAGACTGAAGAAGTTTATCGTCTGTCCAAGAAGTGAAGTAAAGTATGAGTCACTCGCGCCAAGATTTCAAATCTTAAAAATTACTCATTAGAAGCTTCCAAAATCAGTATGAGGATTCGCGCTTACACATACAACTCGAAAAGGTCTTCACCTTTTTGTCAAAGTCTTTGTACATGTCAGAAAAAGTATTGCGCACGCTATCTAAATCCGTTGCACACGCCATCAATCACTCAAGTACTATCTGACACCTTTTGGAAGCTCTCGAGGAAAATGTTCAACGACATTCTTCTATGTCTAATGGATATCTGAAGACGTTACCTATTTAAAGACTTCACTTATTCAAAGTTCAGTTGGCGAACACGCTTCTAGTATTCAATCTACTGTGATTTCGCTCACTGTATCTTTTGTACTTCATTGTAAAACCCTCTCTGCGAAGAGGAATCCTTCTTGTTTAAAAGAACTCTTTCAAATCCATTTGTGTGGTGCTTTAGCTTGAGGAGGCTGGTTGTTCAAAGAATACCCTTGTTGTTTAGCCTGCGAAGGCTGTGTTCAAAGAATATCGAGTAATAGCCAGAAGTGGCTGGGCGCAAATAATACTTGTAACTCTTTCACGGTTGGTAGTGAAAACTCAGTTGTTACTGGGTAACTGGACGTAGTCTTGTATAGACGAACCAGTATAAAAATACTTGTGTTTTTGTTTCACTAAGTTTTTGACTAACGGGATAATCAAATTATAACGTTTGTCGATTAAAAACAACCTTTTGAAGATTAAGAATGTTTCGTCTGAACATATTTAAACCCACAAACGAAAGGGATAAATTTTTTTTAACACAATTCAACCCCCTTCTTATATTCTATCTTTTACAAATAATAATAATAATAATAATAATAATAATAATAATAATAATAATAATAAGTACCGAGTGTTTTTCAATTTTTTTTTCTAACCCTCCAGCTTAAAAAAACTTATTGCGTAGCCAATGAATTTGTCCCAACATGCTTCTAAATTAAACAAAAATGAAAAAAAAAATTGAAATGAAAAAATCTTATTCAATTTGAAAGTACTCTTTCTTATTTTCTAGTCTTCTTTATTCTTCGAGGTTGCAAATTGCTCCTAGTTATTTCTTCAATCATTTTTTTTTTCTCACAAGTTATTTCTTACATTGATTAATTAAGATGTGTTTTTTTTTTTCTCCCTTCTCACACGCAAACTCACCAGTCGCCACTTCTTACTCCAGGTAATGTCCATATATGCAGTCCATTAAAAAATCTATTTTTATGGATTGAGTTTGTAGTCTAAATCATTTTTTAAATTTATGTGAAATTATGTATGAAAAATGACTTTCAGCCACGTATAATTTTAAATATTTATTTTAATTTTTTCATATTTTTTTACTTCAATATATTAAATTATTAAATTAGATTTATCATTTATTTAAATGAGATTTTCATATTTATTATATATATATATATATTAATTTTTTTGTATTTTTAATTCTTAAATAAATTCACTTTAAAATCAAATAACGTAATATTTTTTTATGTCATTTATTTTATATTTTAATTTAAAATTAATTTATTTGATCTTAAATTTAAGTTATAAAATATATATTTTTAACATAAATTTATCGTTTAAATGTTGTCCCCTTCCCCTAATAATAATTCTAATGACATGCATAAACTTAGTCTTATTAATTAGCTAATGAAAACGACCAACTCCCAATACAATTAATTTTTCCTTAACTACCTACCAGTTTCCACACTGCATGAGTAACAATCTAAACATATCCTGGGGATCAAAACATTAAACTTAGTTGTGCAAAAATTAAAACTAACAATTTTTACTATATCAAAAATAACAATATTCAACAAATATAAAGACTAAAATAAATATAATTAGAATTTCTTTATCGATTACCCATTCCCTTACCTTCCTTTTTATTTCTAGAAGTTCCATGACTAAACCAGCTAGCCATTTGCTAAAATTAATGTGAAAGTAAAGGGATGTTTGAATAAATTTCTTCTGAACAAAAAAAAAATAAGAAAAAATTAAAATTACCTTCTACTTCAGAATTAACTTAAAAAGTTAATTTTAACTTTTGAAAAACAATAATATATTTTTTCTTATTTTATTCTCTTAAAAATATTTTTAAAAAATTAACTCACAAGTAAGCAAATAATGATAACAAAATGTGATTCCTCATGAATTGGTAGCCATAAAAAATCTAAGTGGTAGATACCCCTGTCGGTGACTGAACAAGCAACTTGTCAAACGAGTTTTTGGAGGACCCATTTTCATTCACACGCACCATGTCCATTAATTTACCTCTCTTTCTATCTATGAAACTGTGTTTGCAATTTATATTTCCCTCCTTTGGAGCACACACAAATAGTTTCCCACTTGATGGGTCTTTACAAATTACAATGCCAAGTTTCAATTACCTTTAGCTGGCTGCACGCAAATATAGGGCCAACGTTGTTGTTGTACTTTTCCGTATAAACAATTTTACTTCGCTAACAATTATAATATGCAATCGACTAATCAATTTATTCACATAATATGTATTTTTCTCTTCACATTTTATATACATACTTATTTCTCCCTCTTCACATTTTATAACTCGTATTCCAGTTGTTTTCTAGTCTAAAATGTCTACTCTGCGCCCTGTAGCCTTTTTGTTTGCTTATAACTTATTAAGGACATTTCCTTTCTTTCTTTTCCCTCTGCAGTTTCCATTTTCCACGTTCATATGCATGGATCAAGTGAAGTGATGAGGTTACAAATTATGCTACTATATATGCTCCAATCAAAGACAAAGTTATATATTTACCTCAGTCAAATTTGAAACTAATCTTTCTTCTTAGTTCACGTGTACATAATAATATATAAACTTGGTGTTGAATGAAATATTCATAATCCACATACACACCGACACAAGAATCTGCACAGTGAACAGATAATTCTATATGATCAGGGCATCCAATATTCTTTAGTATAAGTCAAGTCCCTAAAATAAATTTCAAAATATTAGTGTGTGTTTAGAAATCAATTACATTTAACTGATCAATGTCTGTTTAATTCAAAGCAATAGTCTTGTTGTTCTGCGTTTCTTGCATTAGAAAATATAATTGCATATTCCAAGAGTTACAAATGAAAATCCAAATATATCCTATCTTTAACTTTTAACTCTCCACTAAAAAATGTCTTAGATCTACCTTAAATTAGAAAAACGGAATTTTTTTTAGAAAATATGTTACTAATAACGTATATATTATTTATGAATTTAGGTACCAAGGCAAACACCGACCAAAGCAATCTTTATGATGATTTATTTTTCTCCAAACATTGCATCATAGATGGGACCAGAGTTTCCCAGAAGAAATTTCAGCGGCTCATGAAAATTAATGAGAACATGTTGCATGTGGCGTATCAAAGAGGCACAAGCACCATGCCTATCCTATCCAATATCCATATCCCGTATCTTAATCGTTCTGCACAAGTTGTATTAATATCATCATATAAGATAAGCCAGTTTCTACTAGCAAGAAAGGAGGAGAATGTCACAAATTTGGATTGTTTTGCTAAAAAGAAATTAACTATTATTAATATATATATATATATATAGATAGTTTCTTAAATATTAAAAAATTATTAATTTAATTGATCCTTCTAAGAGATTATTTTAAAAGATACTTTTATATTTTAAATAGTATATATATACAACTTAATGGGCATGATTCAATAATAAGGTCTGAGAACTCAATTAATACTATTTTTCTGAACATTAATGCGTTTGAGTTTACATATATTTGTTGTTTTGCATATGGAATGTTCTTTCGTTAAACTAAATACTCTTAAGCATGTGATGGCTGAGTGAAGTAATATATATACTCCTTACATTACATGTGTAACAAATTGTACAAAATATTCACATGCGGAAAGCATAACAGGGGGTGTTATGAAAATCATATATTACACGGAAAGTTGAACATACACTATTATAAATATATTACATAATTACAAATAAATAAATAAATATCATATGTTTAATAAGATATTATTATAAATTAAAATAACTAAAAATTAAAATTTAAAATAATAAAAAACTAAAAACTTAATAAACCTAATATTAGTAGAATAAAATAAGGTGTTGGTGAATTCAAGTAGCTATAACACCGTCTCTGATATAGTAAGTGGCACTTTTTCCAAGCATTCAATTATTGGATCTGTTCCTTTGGTGGAGCATTAGGAGCGTTGAACTGGTTTGTCGCCCATTGTTTTAGCTTTAAGTCTAAAAATGCATGCGGCAGCACGGGTCCAGTGCTACTTATACCCTAAAGTCAAATTTTTGCTGCTAAAGCTAACGTCAAAGCATTCCACTATACTATTATTGTTATTATTATTAAGCTGAAACTGATCGTGCAAATTCCAAATACAAGCACTACAAAATGTGAAAAAGATCTAGTGCCTAGCACAAAATGTGAAGAAGAGGGTAAAATTAGCAGCCACCACACCACTATTATTGCTAGTGTTCTTGTCTGAAGCGGGTAGGAACGGACTGTGCTTGGTCCGTGGCTAAAATAAGAGGTTTATTTTTCGTTGATTTGTATGTGTTTTAGGATAATTTTTTTAATAGTCTTAATTAGAGTTTATTATTCTCTTTTACGAACGTTCTTTAGAATTTAATGTTAGTGGATATAGTGAAGGAGATCACGTAAGTCCATGTTTCCTATTCTTTATGGGTGATGGTTACAAGTCGAGTTCACACAAATCCATGTATTCGGGAGGTGATTACAAGTCGAGGTCCCTGAACTTAGCCTGCTAACCAGTCCGGCACAACTATTAATCTCAAAGTGGAAATTCATATACTTTGATAAGTTAGACAAGTCTATCAATCATATACTTTTAATTGTTTTCATAATATGACTAGAATAAGATTTTATCAGAATAAATTTGTTGACAAATGATTGAAAAATATTAATTTTGTTTAGATATTATAAAATTAAATATTTAATGATAAAAGTAGTTAAAAGAAAAAATAATTTGTTTTATAAATTACGAAAAATAACTTAAATTTTTTAAAATAAAGTTCTTTTATAGATTTAAGTGTCTATCCCATACATAAAAATTATTGGATTACTTCTAATTTATAATAAAATAACTTATGAAAGTATAGGAAATAGTTATAGATGTAAAACTTACATCGATTAGAAAGGAAAATAAAATTTAATTTAATCAATTTTCATTTGTTTGATTTAGTTTGAGTTTTTAATTTTTTTTTTTAACAAAATTTGAACAAAATCAACCTGATCAATAACAGATTGATTCTGTTTGGTTTAATTTTTTTCTTACATAATTTATCAAAAAGAAATTATTATATATTCACGTAAATAAATCATGTAATAGTAAAAAAGTATTTAATTATTTCATAAAATTTCATTAATAATAATAAAATAATAGATAAATGTGTTTGGTTTGATGTAATTTGGATTTTAAACTAATTATCTTAGAATCTGTTTAGTTTGGTTTGAGTTAAATTCAATTAACTTAAAAGTTTGGCCTAATTTAATTGGTTTAATTTAAATCCTTAAATTCATTGGATTGAATTAAACCAATGAAGTTGTTAGAAATAATTTTTCCTAACACTCGAGTATGTCCAGGAGAATTGAAAAAATTGAATTAGTTTAATAATCATTTACATATACATGTATAATCAATTATTTTGATTACTGACTAATTAACTTAAACGTTAGATTATTTATGTATAATTACCACCAATTCAGTTTATCTCCACCTTCCAATATTGCTGGTCAAAAAAAGGCATGAGAATAAAACGAGCTCCTTTTATAAACATATTACATAACTGAGTCTATTTTCAAATTATTAATGTGTATTATTTATTTTAAATAATTTTATTACACTAACAACTATAATATAATATATAAATAATTAATCAACATATTTATATAATATATATGTATTTTTTTTTATTATATTTTATATATATATATATATATATATATATATATATTTTTCATATTTTATAATTAATTATCTTGTATTCGCGTGTGCGTGCACAATGTTATTTTCAATCAAATACTTTTCTATTTTAAACTGCTTGTGCAAGAGTAACACATTATGCAAAACTGATCAGTGCAACTTAAATAGTTTAACACAGTAATTGTGAACATCTCAGCCAGCCACTGTGTCCCTTTGCACCAAACTCTATAAAATCAACAACTTCACCACCCTTCACTCCTGTACCTCTTCGTCAGCCAGATCCACCTCTCCACTCTATTTTCTCTCTTCTCAACAACATATTTCTCTTTCCAGCTCCTTTCATCCTATATCCACTGCTGAGTCCACTTCCTTGTGGCAGTGCTCCTACTCATGAAAGCCCTTAACCTCCTTTACGTCTAGGAGGATAAACACCATGTCAAAGTCATTGTTACTCCCAGGGATGGAATGTCCTCTTCTGCATTTTTCAAACTATCTACGTGTTACATATGCTCAATGTGCAAGTGAGTCTTATTCAACAGGTGTTGCACAATTGATTACATGCTCAGTTCAAAATAAATTTTGCGAGTAAATAGTTTGAAAACATATCCATTATTCTTGCCCAAAAATATACTTTTTGTTTTTTACTCAAACAAAATTCATGAGGAAAACATATTAGTATAATATTATATACATATATATAGTATTTTTTACTATATATAAGAAGAGAAAAATAAAATATTAAATTTTTTAGCTTATTTTCTTATGCTATTCTCTTTTTATTTTGATTCTGTTTCTCACTATTTTGAAGTGTATACTTTTATTTTAGGCCTTATATTAGAGTATAATCTCTTGAAATTTTGTTTGAAAAGAAGAAGAAGAATGATGCATGGTGCTGGCGACATATTTCCACGTGTTACTGCATCGTCCGTTTATTTGTGTGCCAACAAGCAAGGTCATGTGGGTGACCTCATTGGGGTCCATATTCAGAACGATGAGCTTAATAAATTTTAGGTATATATTCCTTTTCTCAAAACCATGCCTCAATAATGCCACATTTCAAATGGTCATTATTAGGTATATAAACAAGTGGTCAATGTAGTATCGGACAAAAAACACAAGGATAATATTAATTAAATTTTAATTTCTATACTTCCTATATACTTCTTTTTGAGTTAAATATGATTTTAATATTTATAAAATGAGTATTTTTTCATAACTTTTTTAGAGAAAATTCTTAGTCTTTTATTCTTTTAAAATTTAAAATAATCATTTTTTAATTTTGTATAATGATTAAAGTTTGATTTTAGTTTCTACTCAATATTTTCCTTTGATCTCCATGTCTAAAATGATTATTTTTATTATTAATAAATATATTTATTTTAACATAATATTTCTTCCATCCTACTATAATTATCATGCAAGAAAAAGATTAATCTCAAAATAATTATCTTTTAACTTTTTAATTATATGAAATACTCATTTCTCATTTTTTTTTCCTTAATATTATATAAATCTAATAAATTAAATTAATTCTTTTAAAACTGACGGTTACATATGAGACAGCCATTTGATATTCCCTAGACACGTAACATAAGTAATTACTCTTATCACATGACATGTAATAATAGTGAATTTATATTTTTGAATAAAAAAATCCAAGAATTTTTTACAATGGCTAGAATCAAAGCTTAGCTTGTTACAGATTTACAGACATTAAAAATATTTAAATTTATTTATTTATGTTCGTTTTTCATCATTTCATTTACAGTATATATTTAATTTTTCTTTATAATTTTCTATGATTTTTTCTTCTTACAAGTGTATAAATTACTTAACAGTAAACAAACCACTTTTGTTCGAATGAGAGTGTGCTAAAATAAAAATTCTTTTTTTAAGACTCAACCGAATGTGTATATACAAACAAAGAATGTAACAAAAATTGAATAATGTAATAGAAAAAAATAATAACAACAAAGAATACAGAAAAAAAAAAAAACAATGCAAACCTGATAAGTATAACTCAATTAGTAATATATATGCTGACTTTGAGAGAAGACTAAATTCAATTCTCATAAATCAAAAATAGTATGAGATATAATTAAGTTCTAACAAAAATAGAGGTATTCTTGTAAAACAATATATGAAATAAAAGATGATTAAATAAGTTGATAAATTATATTTAACAATAATATAATTAAAATTATTAGATTAATTTATAAAAATGAATAAGAAAAATGAAGCAGTCCCACACACCAAAAAACTTCCTACTCCCCACCATGTCTCATAAACTCACATACGATGTTAAATGTTCTTGGTCCTGACAAGAACAAGATCAGTAATGTAGGTGCAGTGCAGGTGACATGGGAAAATCATAAAAGCTAGCCCCACCAAAACCACTCTCACTCATCAGATAACCCCGTTCTTCCTAACCCCCCCTTCCCTGTTCATATACTTTCAATGAACTCTACAATAGACAAATAACATTAATTGAGACGTGTATGCTGTTCTATGACACGACAAACACAGGGATGAATTTCACAAAGTAGGATACTATTTCTCCTCATCAACCTCGTGATTTTACTCCTTTCGCACTTCACTCTGCTCAGACCTTCCTGACCCATATGTTCTCTACCTAATCAAAACACCAAGGAAAAAAAAATACTCTATATATGTATCTGCACATTAATTAGCTACCATGTATTTATATAATTATATAACATGCTGCTCATTAATTATGTCCAAAATTTAAATATATAATATGAATATTTAGTTTAATTAGTAAACATAAATCACTATCACTTATAGGTCACATGAAGAAAGAGTTTGTAAGAAGTTAAGAAAAAGAAAGAGAGCGATATTAATTTTATTGTATGTTTTAAAAGATTGGGATAAATGATTTTTTTTTTATAATTTTTGAATCTTTTGACTTTTTAGAAATCGAAATGGTTAAAGTGGCACCGTACGTGATAAAGAATAAAAAAAAAACAGTGAAAAATAATTAAAGCGTCCTATGCGAAATTACGTGGTTCTACAAAAGGCCAGAAAGTGAAAGTTCCCGTTGAATGCAAAAGTGTGAATAATTCTTCGTGGAGAGAAAGGGGGAAAATTAATGCAAGAAAAGAAACAGACAAAAAAGTAATGCAAAGAAATATTTTCAGTACATTATTATCATGAGTAGATGAATCATGATTTTGGTGGATATGGGTCCAAAGTTTCAAATTAAAATTCAGAAATGTGGTTTTGTTTGGAAGTGGCTAGTGGGTCTACGCTATAATAACAAATAAAGCTTGGGTTATAATACTACAATAATATTATGTATAAATTAATTTATAGAATGTAAGGAACGGTTGGCTAGCAGTCGTTTTCACGCTTAGGTGGGGGTTACCCGAATAAAATATAAGCAGCATTCACATGGATCCATCTTGCATCTTCACTTCATTTTCTCAGAATATTTTCTATGCAAGAAAACTTGTGTAGAATTTTTTTGGTCGACCAATTAAAAATTACGTAGAATTTTTAACAATATGAAGTAATTTTTTCTAAGTGTTGTTTTCACATAAAGAAATGTGAATTAGGGGAGAGAGAAAGGAATTTGATGAATAGAGTGGAAAGGCGAATATTAACCCACCTCATCATAAAAACAAAAGGAAAGAAAGAAAAAAAAGCCAAAGCTGAAAAACTTAACAACAAAATCTAAGAGCACAAAATTTTAGATGAAGTTGCAAAGGAGGAGCACCTGAAACAGAAGTGCAAGAAAAGAAAAGCTGTAAATGATAAGCGCACGTGTGCATCATTTGTAGATTGATTGATCCCAATAGATCATACACAAACCCGGGGACCAGATGAATAGTGTTGCTTGAGTTCTAGTCTTTATATATAAAGAAGAATTAGACCTTGTTTGACTCCATGTGTGTTTTTGTTTTTGTTGTTGCCTGTATTACAAGTAGCATAACCAAAACAAGACAATGATGAAAGATAAAAAAGAAGAACCAAAATTTTAGTTTAACTTATTTATACCAAACTAAAATGTTTGTAAATATAATGGGATGGGTCAATTCAAATCCTTGATTTCCTTCCATAAATTGCACTGTTTTGCGGGATGACAAAACATGGGTATATAATGTAGTTGTGATGATATATCTTCTTCTCTTCTTTTCCCATCTCTCTAACTTTCACCAAATTGTTTTCCAACTGCACCTCACTCATTGGAGCTTCGGCAGGTCAAGACAAAAACGAAATTTCATAATGAAAGCAAATGAACGATGTGTTTTCTCTAGCTAGTTTCCTTAATGGCATCACAGAAATATATATGAGAATAATTAAATTGAATACTATAATGTAAAATCAATTAGGGATTCTCTCCATGTATTATTACCCTCCAGCAGTAAATTAAACCCCATAAAGAACATAGAAATAAAAACGAGGAAATAATTTATAATCTATATATGCATCATCCTATAGTCCACACACCATGAAACACCCGAAAATAAAACAAAAGAGATCGAATCACACATTAATTCACGTCGCATAAGAGAAACCTAGTAATAAATTAACACTATAGAGTGAATGATTAACCACGACAAAGTAACATTAGTTACACTCTTGTCTAGATATTTGTTGATAGGGTTTAATTTATATTAATCTCAGAAAAATTGGAATAAATATATAACCATATATATAAGCCGGAACCACAATTAATTTCCATAAAAATAAAGATTAGAAGTAGATACTAACAGTATAAAAAGGCAAATAGGAAAAAATGATCAAAATTATAGAAATTATACTATACGGCAGTAGTAGTAGTAGTAACATTAGGTGTAGCACTAGAAACAGCAGAAGGTACACTAACAGCAGCTCCGTTATTATCGTTGCTGTTACCACCACCGCGACTTGTGATATTATTATTAGGACTATTACCGGTTACGGTGGTTACAACGGTGGCGGTGGCAACGGTGGTTCTCTTGCGCTTCTTCTTCTCATAAGGGATTCCTCGGGCTTTGGCTTGGGCTTCCCGAACCTCTCTGAGGTAAATTCTGACAGCCCGAGTAGCGAAAGGATTGGACTCAGTGCGGCCTCCGTTTTCTTCAAAAGCCGCTCTGAGTCGTCCAATTAGGGCGTCAAGACTACCCCACGCTTGCTTTAGAGGGCAAGCGCAAGGGGAGGGAGGGTTAGGGTGTCCGTAATAAGGACAACCTGCGATGTGAACCTTAGTTTTCCCGAACTGATCGAGGTACTTCATGAACTCGATCACGTGCGCCCCACTGCACCGTGCTAACGTCAATGGAGGTTTGTGGTTCCGTAGGTACTGCAAGAACGTGTTCCAGTCCCGACGCTTCTGTGACTCATAACGGCTCGGCGCCGCTGCTGATGATCCCTCCGCCACCGGAGCTGCCGCCGTCGGAGCTTCCGAGACCGTAGACACTGCCCCGGATGCAGCGTCCATGATAATCAGTATCAAACAAAGAGAAAACCAACAAGACCAGTTAAAAAAAATTCTTTTTTTTTTTCTTTTTTTAGGTTTGGAAAAATTGGAGGTGATGTTTTGGTTTTTGGTGATGGAGGGAGGAAGAGAGAAGAAGGGAAGTGAGGAGAGTGGGGGTTATATTTATTTATTTATTTGTTAAATTGAAATTGGGTTAAGTTAAGAAAGAGAAGAGAAGAGATGAGATGAGAAAGAGAGATTGGGTGATGGGACGTAAAAAAGCCTAGTTGAATGAATTGAATGAATGTGAAGGAGAAAGGGGTTGAGTAGAGTGATACTGGTGGGGGCGAGTGGCGAGCGTTTTGCACAGTGTTCACAATTTCACATGGTGGCCCCTCTTGACGTGACTACTTTACTGTTCACCATGCTGGCCCCTCCACTCTCTTCTTTCCTATTTTTTCTTAACTTTTTCCCTATATTTATAAAAAAAAATTATTATTCAAATTAATATAACCATAATTAATAATTAATTGATTATATAAAATGTTTTGTAATTATATTTTCCATTGTATGTCCATCGTGAGATTTTATGGCAACTATCACCTTGTTGGTAAGTTCTCGCTTCATTTGTTTTTTATTCAGTTCATCTCAGCTTAGTTTATTCTGATTGACTGGGATTTTAGACCGGTGGAAATCTAGAGAATATTTATAGAAATATCAATATTTTAGGGGGTGATTATAAAGAATAGTTTTGATTGAGTTGAGAGGAACATTCACAATAAAAGATAAAAGCAAAATTTGAGAGAGGATTTTTAACCCTTTTTCAACTATATTCACATAAATCTTTACTCTTGGAATGTCATCCTATAGAAAGGTTTTTTACATGGAATAACATTTATAATATATGAATATTTTTCTCTTAGAAGAAACAATATTAAATATGAGAAAAAATTCATATACTACCAATCATAACCCAGTATAAGGTAAATTTGTTAATTTTAATAATATTTTTTCAAATTATATAAATTTTTATTTGTGATTTAATAACTCTATTATTTTACAATATCAATTGATAATAACAGATATCATTAAAAAGTATATGCTAATCAGTACAGATTAGACAAGTGTCAATAATTTGTGTTATTTAATTAAATCATTTGAAAATTAAATCTTAATTAATTAGAATATGGAAGAGATTATATTAAAAAAATATTAATAAGTTACGTGTTTGAAGATCTCTGATCAAATTAATTATTAGTATATACTTTTAATACTAATATATGAAATATGATGATTAAAAAAGTAAAAAAAGATTATAGTTCTGTATAAGTTTTGAGGAGAAAAAGGAATAATGCTTGTTTGATGCTTAATGATGAACTATACATCACCTTACGTTACAATTATTATACAATAAAAAGGATTTAAGACGATGCATATTTTATTATTATTTTGTAATAAGAGAATTTTGTAGCGTGAAATAATCTACTAGTTTTTAGCAACTTGCAAGAGTTGGGATGTGGTGAACACGAGTATTTGTGGCGCGTGGGTTCGATAGATTTTGTGGATACTGGATGCGATCAGCATTAAATGGAGTCTTGATAGTCAAATATTTCATTGCCACGTTGTTAAATGAAAATCCCCTCGTATTATCAATTCGGCATGGTACGGTAATTATGTGCCACTTCTTTTCTCATTTATAAAGCTTATATAATAAATTAAGTATCAAAGGAGTAATACCTGCATTTTAGATTTAAATTATATCAATTTGGACGTGAATTTTAAAATGATTAATTAATATTTTTATTTTAAATTTTACGTAATTTTATTTTTTACGGTCATGTTGATGTCTGATGTCATAAACTTTAAAATAATAACACTAATTTATTCAGACATTATCAATAAATACTAATATATGTGTCTATTATTTATATTTGTCATTATTATTTATAAAATATCTAATTAATATGTTAAGTCATGTTTATCTTTAATCATGTTTCTTAGCATCTAGCCAAAATTCATAATCACATTATTGATAGGATGACATCAATTTTCTTAATTTATATCTTTTCTATTAGAGGGAGTACATTTAAATATTTACATAATTTATTTTAAAGTATTATTATTCTAGAATATATTTCACTTTTCTAACTTAAGTATTATAGAATATTTTTCATTTCTATTAAATAAAATAATATTATATCTAATCGATATGTTAAGTCATATTTATTCTTAATAAGACATATTATTTAACGTGTAATTAAAATTTATTTAATCATATCATTAATTAGATGATATCAATTTTCTTAATCTATAAATATCTCTTCCACAATCTAAAAATACATTTAAATATTTACATAATTTATTTTAAAATACTCTTACTCTAAAATATATTTTTACCTTTAGGTTATAACCTAAGCATCATATAATCATTATAAATATACCACACAATTCTCTCAAATAAATCTAATTCAAGTTCTCTCTAACTTAAGAACAACTTGAGCCCTTAGTCCTTGTCTTACAAGATTCATAACTCAGATATGACAAGCACATTTTATAAATATTGATATCTAATGCTGACTTAAATATGCACTATATGTAATTAAAAAATAAAATAAAAATGGAGTAATATAATAGTAGTTGTTTTCGGTCCGTGACTTCTCCCTCGTAACAAAGAAAGTAGAAATAAAACTTTACGCGCGCTCCTTGATTCAAGTTGTTTCAAAATTATACCCATCCCGTACTGTAGTCGGAACGCAACAATGAATGAGTTAATAGTTTTTTATTTTTATGATTGTATTTTTCTATATTTTTTTTAATGAGGTGTGGAATATTCAGTTGCTGTCTGCCCTTTGTCTCTGCCTTCAATCATGCCCTTTGGTTCTAGTTTATTTGGTTTTCACCATTATTTTTCATTTAACATTCATTCATTGTTGTATTTAAATAATTCAAAGCATCAAAGAAAAGTATCCTACTGAACCACAAACAAGAGAGAAAGATAGAGAGAGAGGATTCTTTTCTAATTGTTGAAGCCAATCATTTGATTCAGCAATCTGTTGCCATTGTTATATAAATGAACTTATATTACATAGCGAGACAAAGTAACTAGACACTAGATTTACCACAGAATATAGATTTAATAATTTTAAAGTAATTATATTAATCTATATAATTCTAAAAGTGATACTTTTAATTCATATATTCATATTTCAATTCTTTTTGAATTTTCACAGCCTTTACAATAGAGATTAAAAAGAAATCAAAATATAAATTCTAAAATTTAAAATCATCACTTTTAAATTATACATACTAAAAATAAAATTATAAATCTGTACAACCAAATGGATAATTATACTTATAATAATATAGAATAATATTATACAATTAGGCGTTTCCCAACCACTTTAGGTTATTATTATTTTTTCAGTAAGCCCTTTAATGTTATGTATATTTAAAATATTTTAGTTTTTTTTAATAGTGAAACTGTCTTTAGATTTTTAAGCTGGTTTAAGTGGTTTTGTTTACATTTTTCTTTTTCTTTATTTTTGAGTTGATCTTGATTAAGAACATAATTGTTTGAATTCTTTTATATGAATCAATTATGCAGTTGGCATTTCACATCACTGAATTTAATTTAGTATAAAAACCTATCTTAAGAATTGTCATAGGAGATTAAATTTAAAATGGTTATAATTTTACTTAATAACTATGGGTAGTTATTGGAAGAAATAAAAAAGATTAGAGTCACTAACTCAATAAGTATGTTGTATTATCACTACCAGAAGATTATATTTTCCAACATTTAGAAAAAGAAAATATTATTATATGCTATTGTTAGTAACTTATTTAATCAAAACACTATTAAAAATATAAAAAAATGTGTTAATAATATTTTACGACATGCTTCAGGATTAAAATGTTATTAAATTTAATAAATACTACTTTATATGTTTTTGCAACAATTTTTTAAAATATTAAGGTGATATTCTCTCATAAAATATGGTAAAGATATTATATTCCCTAACATTATTTTAATTAAAATAAAAATTAATACTTTGAATTTTTTTTAAGTATGAATATTGAAAGTATTCATTGACCATGATTATATAGTTTATTTTATGTTTAACAATTATTTAGTTAGAGTATAAAGCATTATTACTTAAATTTGCATGCATTGAATTTGCTAATTTATTATAAGTAGTAAAATAATTATTTTTTTCCATGTAATAATCAACCACTTGTGTTAAATTTGTTTATGTTAAATTCATTTCTCACATTATTAATCATATAGAAGTTATTAATAGTCCATTTATTTCAATTGAATATATGACGTTAATTTGAGCGATATATGTACCTAGTTGGAATAATAATAAGAATTAAGGGAGGAATATATTGTTAGATTAAAATGATTAATGTATTAAGTTTTGATTAATTACAGAATAGACGAAACATATCAGATCAGACTGAAGCATTGTAAGCTAAAGTCTGACTGAACAAGTATAGATAGAGACAGAAGATGACCCTTCAAAGATCATTCATGGTCAAGTCATTCGTCTGTCTCAAAGTCATGTCATCAGACGAAAGCATAAGACGATACACTCTAGACGAAGTCTTCAGACGAAGCTCAAAGACGTTATTCAAAACTGAAGATTGTGAAGTGCATCATCTATGAAGGAAGTGAAGTTCAGATGGAGTAAAGCGCGTCAATTTCAAAATCCAGCTGTTACTCTCACAAGTTTCCAAGATCAGTATAGGGACTCGAGATAACCTCTTCAACACGAAAAGGTAACATCCTTTTTTATGACATCTCTGTACTAGTCAGAAAAAGGTTCTGAGCGCCACCAAATCCGCTGTGCAAAACATCACATCATTGATTGCACTCTGACACCTTTTGAAGACTTTTACTTGGAAAGCTCAACGACATTCTTCATGTCTCTAACAGATCTTTGAAAACCTGCCTATATAAGGAATTCACTTGCTCAAGATCAAGTTGGCGAACACGCTATAATCTCTATCTTATTGTGATTTCGTTCACTTATCATTTGATCTTCATTGTATACCTCTCTCTGTGAAGAGGAACTCTTTTTCTTTGAAAATCCTTTTAAAATCCATTTAGCCTAAGGAGGCTGTGTCTAAAAGAATACCTTTGTATTAGCCTAAGGATGCTGGGTTTCAAAGAATACTTTGTTATTTAGCCTAAGAAGGTTGTGACCAAAGAATATCTTGTTTTAACCAGAAGTGGCTGAGTGCAAATAATACTTGTAACCATTTCACAGTTGGTAGTGAAAACTCAGTGGTTGATAGGTAACTGGACGTAGTCTTGGATAAACGAACCAGTATAAAAATACTTGTGTTCAATTTCATTACTTGTTAACTAACGGGGATAATCAAAGTTAAACATTTGTTATTAAAATCAACTTTTGAAGAAGAACAAAGTTTCGTCTGACCATTTTTAAACCAACAGACGAAAGAACTAAATTTTTAATTAACACAATTCAATCCCCCGTTATGTTTTATCTTTTACAGTTTGGTATCAGAGCTCAGCATCTAAGGGTTGAGCGCTTAACAGCTGCTAGAGGAAAAGATACAAGATGGAGTCTCAAGGACCGACGTTCTTGTCAGGTGGGTCATCTATGAACAAGCCTCTAGCGTTCTCTGGAGATGACTACCCCTACTGGGCCGACCACATGAAGATGTACATCAAATCTACTCAGTATAGACTCTAGAAGATTATCACCCAAGGAGAAATTCTCGTGGTCAAACCCGAATCTGAATTGGGAAACGAAGAATACTCATCCATGGAACTTAACAGTAAAGTCAGATATGCTCTCACGTGCGCACTCTCTAGGACAGAATACAATAGATTCTGTGCCTATAAAACTGCCAAAGAGCTCTGGGATGCTCTCTTATGAAGGGATTGAAGATGTCAAAATGAGAAAAGTTACAACCTTTCTGAGAGAGTACGAGATGTTCTCCATGAAGAAAGGAGAATCTATTGATATGATGTTTGGGAGATTCCAGACCATATTAAATGGATTCACTTCATTGGGAATCACGTTCACCAAGGCTCAAAACAACATGAAGATTCTGGACAGTCTTCCTACTCTATGGGAAGCAATGTCTACTGCCATCTCTGTTGGACGTGACATGAAGACATTAACTCTTGATGAGTTAATGGGAGCTTTAAGAGTACATGAGGTACTTCTATGCAAAAGGGACAAAATCAAAGTTCAAGAGCCCATAGCTCTACCGTATGTCAACGAAGGTCCCAAAGCAGAATCAAGCAAGAAGAAGAAGAATAAGATCCTTAAAGCTGAGACTACTGAATCTGATTCGTCTGATGGATCGTCTGAGGATGAGATTTCTCTCATGGCTAGACGCTTCAAGAAGATGATGATGAAGAAGGGAAGTGGTCAATGCTTCTTCAAGAAGAAAGAGAAGAAGTTTCTCGAGAAGCCTTCAAGTAAGGAGGAAGGTTCTGAGATTGTCTACTACGAATGCAGAAAACCTGGGCACATAAGATCTGAGTGTCCAAAGCTGAAGAAAAGATGGAACTCTAGAAGAGATAAGGGTAAAAAGAGCTTGTTGACTTGGGAAAACCTTGACAACGACAATTCAAAGGAAGAAGAAACTGCAAACATTTGTCTTATGGTTGGAGACGTTGTCTCATCTGATGTAATAGAAACTCATACTACTTCATCTTCTTCATCTGAGTCTGATTCAGAATCAGAAGATATTCCATATGATACACTTTTGGCAAAATCTCATTTTGTTGTTGAGCAATATAAAGCATGCAAAGCCAAGTTGAAACAAACTTTGGAAGAAAATGTTGCTTTAAGAACTGAAAATGAGTTGCAACAAAAGAAAGTATCAGATGAAACATCATCTGAGTCTGAGAAGAATCTTTTTATTCTTGAAATTGAAAGATTAAAGAAAGAAAATGAATCTTTGCTTAAGGACTTAACCAAGTTCACCAAAGGATTCTCCATGCTTGAAAACATCTTAAAATATGGGAGGTCTCCTTATGACAAAAGTGGACTAGCTTATGTTGAATACACGGATGAGAAGAAAGCTAAATTTATTTTGTCTGTCCATAAGAAGAAGAACAAGAGCTATAATAAGGTTCCAAATGACTATAAGAAAAACACCAAAACCTTAAACAAAAAGAAACATTCTTCTACTAACAAAGGAGGACCCAAAAAGACTTGGGTACCAAAGTCACTTATTATTCCTGTTGCAGATATCCTTAATAGGAGAAGAGAGGACTTCAAGCTAGTACCTGGACAGTGGGTGCTCGTGACACATGACGGGAAACTTGTCTATGTTCCAAGATCTCAGACCAAGTAAAGGATTTGTGTCTTATGGTTCAGGGAAAGGTAAAATCCTAGGGACTGAGACTGTTGGTAAGGCACCCAACCCTTTTATCCAAAATATGTCTTACGTTAAAGGTCTAAACTTCAATCTGCTTAGCATAAGTCAATTTTGTGATAGTGGATATGAAGTAGCTTTTAACGCTGATGAATGTATAGTAAAAAACAAGGACAAATCCATTCTGTTTATAGGGAAAAGAAAGAATAATCTTTATGAGGTTTGTCTTTCTGACCTAGTGATCAGAATGTAACATGTTTAATTTCAACAAACGATGAACGAGATACTTGGCACAAAAAGCTTAGACATTTAAGTCCAGAGTATATTTCAAAAATTTCGAAAAAGGATCTTGTTAAAGGTCTGCCAAAAATATTTTGAAAATCCAATCGTCTATGTGAATCTTGTCAGCATGGGAAACAACTCAAAGCTTCTTTCAAATCTAGAAATGTTGTTTCCACGACAAGACCTTTAGAACTGTTACACATTAATCTCTTTGGACCTACTCAGACTGAAAGTCTTGGAGGAAAAATATATGGGTTTGTTATTGTAAACGATTATACTAGATTCACATGGGTATACTTCCTAGCCCATAAACATGAGTCATTCAGTATTTTTGAAATATTCTATAAACGTGTTAAAAAAGAAACAAGAATATAACAGAAATTTGAAAACTCGAGTTCAAAGCCTTTTGTTTTGAAAATGGTATATTTCACAATTTTTTGTCTCCAAGAACTCCTCAACAAAATGGGGTTGTGGAAAGGAAAAATCGTACTTTGCAAGAAATTGCTAGAACTCTTTTACATAAAAGCTCTCTTCCAAAGTATTATTGGGCAGAAACAATAAATACTTCCTGTTATATTCAAAACAGAATATTGATAAGACCAATATTGAATAAGACTCCATATAAACTATGGAAAGGAAGAAAACTCAACATTTCTTACTTTCATCCTTTCGGATGTGAGTGCTTTATCTTAAACACCAAAGATCAACTTAGAAAATTTGATTCAAAGGTGGTGAAGGAATTTTTGCTTGGTTATTCCAATACGTCTAAGGCCTATAGAGTTTTCAACTCTGAGACGCAATTTGTAGAGGAATCAATCCATGTCAAATTTCAAGTTAACTCAAAGGTTGATAAAGAAATATCAGACCTAGAAAATTTGTTTGATAATTTGTAGATTAATCCTTCTGGTCAAGAAGCTGGTCCATCTGTCCAACCTTGCACAGACGCAAGAACAGACGAAAGAACATCTCCCAGCACAGACGAACCCTCTTCGTCTGCTCCTCAACACCAAGATGCTCAAACTCCAGTCAGAACTTGGAGGCTCGCCCCAAACCACACCGAGGATCTGATCATTGGAGATAGATATGAAGGAGTGAAAACAAGATCAAGGCTTAGAGATGTGTCTGGATATGCTCTTGTGTCTAACATAGAGCCCAAGAATATTGAAGAAACTCTACAATAAAATGACTGGATTTTAGTTATGGAAGAAGAGCTAAACCAGTTTACAAGGAATGATGTATGGACCTTAGTAGAAAGACCAAGGAACAAAAGCATCATCGGAACAAGATGGGTGTTCAGAAATAAGCTAGACGAAGTTGGTAAAGTGGTAAAAATAAAGCGAGGTTAATAGCTCAAGACTATAACCAACAAGAAGGTATTGACTTTACTGAAACTTTTGCTCCAGTAGCTAGATTAGAAGCTATTAGAATTTTACTTGCTTTTACTGCTTATAAGAATATCATCTTATATCAAATGGACATAAAAAGTGCTTTTCTTAACAGTTTTATTGAAGAAGAAGTGTATGTCAAACAACCTCCTGGTTTTGAGAGTCAATCTCAACCAGATCATGTTTTCAAATTGAAGAAAGCTTTTTACGGTCTCAAGCAAGCTCCTAGAGCTTGCTATGATAGACTTGGTTCTTTTCTTCTTAAAAATGATTTTTCAAGAGGAAAGGTTGACACTACTCTCTTCAAGAAAAGTGTTTCAAAAGACTTTATTATTGTTCAAATATATGTAGACGATATAGTCTTTGGAGCCATTAACGAATCCTTGTGGAAGGATTTCTCTAAGATAATGCAGGATGAGTTTGAGATGAGTATGATGGGAGAATTAAAATTCTTCCTAGAACTTCATATCAGACAGACGAAAGAAGAGATCTATATCCGTCAACAAAAGTACACTAAGAAGCTTCTCAAGAAGTTCAAGATGGAAAATGCAAAGCCCATGAAGACATCAATGCATTCGTCTGGTGCTAGCCTTAGCAAAGATGAATCAGGTAAGACTGTTGATCAGACGGTATAACGAGGTATGATTGGTTCTCTTCTTTATCTCACTACAAGCAGACTTGACATTATGTTTAATGTCTATCTTTGTGCTCATTTTCAATCTGACCCTAGAGAATCACATCTACAAGATGTTAAACGCATTCTTAGATATCTTATTGGAACCACTAATCTCTCTTTGTTTATTAAGAAAAATAGTGATTTCAGTTTGAGCGGTTATTATAATGCTGACTATGCTGGAGATAAAGTGGAGAGAAAAAGCACAAGTGGTGGATGTCAATTCTTAGGCTTATCACTTATCTCTTGGTCAAGCAAGAAGCAAAACTCCACAACACTCTCAACCACTGAAGCGGAGTACATCACTGCAGCCAGTTGTTGTTCACAACTACTTTGAGTAAAACATCAACTTGAGGATTACTTCAGGTTTGAAACCCAAATACCAGTATTTTGTGACAATACAAGTGAAATTAATCTCAGCAAAAACCTTATTCATCATTCAAAAGCTAAACATATTGAAATTAAATTTCATTTTATAAGAGATTATGTTCAAAAAGGTATTTTTGATATACAGTTTGTCCAAACTGATTTTCAATGGGTAGATATCTTTACAAAAACTTTAGACGAAACACGCTTTAATTTCTTTAAAGAAAATTTGGGAATTGTTTCTTTAAATGATTAAGTTATTTCGTCTGATTTATCTCTCGTTAAAACGAAACATTGCGTCTGATTAAGTTGAATCAGTTTGTAAGCAATTCAACAAATGCACTGTTATTATTTAATTATTTTAAATTGAGTGTGCAGGGACACAATAAATGTAGCATTAAATGTGTCTGTCATTTATTACACTATTTTAGGACATTGAGAGATACGCGCAGTAAAAATCAAAAGTCAAATCAATCATCAAAAGAGCAATCATGAGATAACGTCAAATCAGGGACGGTTTCCATTCTTTCGTCTTATGAAATATAACTGTTTCACTTTTTGACTATAAATACTGCAAGTTAACACTTTTCACTCTTTACCATATTCATACTCTTGCTATCAAACACTTTTGCACTTAAATCTGTTTCTCTCTCTCTAAGAACTCTCACTCTCGAATTTCTCTTTTTCAAACCTAGAAAATGGCCGCCAAGAAAACCAAGACTTCTGGAGAGACCTTCTTCGCTGAGGATTTGTTCTTGCCAAGCAAATGGATTTCCAAATCCACTCTGAAAAATGTATCATATCGCGTGGTGGATAGACTTACCCACACTGGGTGGATGGACTTTGCTGAGTGGAAGGGTCCATGGCTGATGGAGGCATATGCCGAGTTTTGGAGTGATGTTAAGGAGGTTGAAGATGGTATTGTTGGTACCATTGACAACAAACAATATCTTATCAATGTTGACGCCATTGCTGCTATTGGCAAGTGCAAGGCTGAGGGGCGTTTCTTCAAACCTGAATGGGTTGTACAAGAAACAGAGGATCATGTAGACAAAATCCTCTATGGAAAGGTTCGTCCCGTAGACGATCCAAAATTTCTCAGGGCTGAAAATTTGACCCCATCTGGGAGAATCTTCCACAATCACCTATTCAACATCTTCACCCCTTACTCTGGTTCAAGGCACAACATCAGTAACCGAGACAGATTCTGCATTTACTTTCTTCTCAGGAAAGGTAGAATGAGTCTTCCTCACGTCATAATGGACCATTGGCTAAGTGCTTTAAAAGCAAGGAACATCAGGAGAAAGAGTAGTATCCCCTATGCTACACTCTTCTCTCAAATAATTCTGAATCAAGGCTTTGATGCCTCTGGAGTTGTATGGTACAACGAAGGGTCAGAGATTAAAGGCAGCACCTTTACCAAAATGCGTCTACCCCTGAACTTCCTTCATTTTAAAAGTGACGAAGAAGAACCACTTTCACCCATGACCCACGATCCACCACACAGAGCACAAATCAAGCGTGCAAAAACACAAACCTAAACACAAGTCCAAACACAAACTCAACACAGCCGCAAACACTTCCACCCCTCATTATCCTCACTAAAGTTCCTTTTGAGGACTTTCAAGTTGAACCCCTCAAGAAAAAGAAAAGAAACATCAAAATAAAGCACACTGCGTTTAGGACAATGGAGACAGACACAACCCGTAGTGAAGACAAATGGGTAAGGAAAACATTTGAGGATGATGCGTCAGCTAAAGCCAGAGTAGACGAAGAAAAGAAGAAAAAGGATAAAGAAGAAAGAGTTGCTGCTCTCGAAAAGGCTGCCTCAAAAGGCAAGCTAAAATTAGCGTCTGTGATAGTTGGTCAAACAGACGAAGCCAGACAATTGAAAGAGGCTAGAAGAGTCTCTATCATGCTAGAAGCTGAAAGGGAACGCCTGTTCCAGGAAAGCTTGCAAGGAATTCAAACGTCTACTGCTGCTGCTCCTTCTCCAGTAACATCTGAAGACATGACTAATGCTAAAACTGCCCAGATTCAGAAGGACAATGCAATCCTTGCAAAGGTATTGGAGACTATGCTGAATGAAGAAACTCTGTCCATGGAGGTGAATGAATCTACTTTCCAAGACGAACAAAGGGATACTGTGGAGTCCTTAGTTGCATCTCCTCTCAATGCTGCTTTCACTCAGATGGTACAAGTTGCGTCTGAAGAAATCTCCTACTCACAGACGAAGAAGGTTGAGTCTGACGTTATCGAAGTACACACATGTTCTTCTTCTGATGAAGAGTCATGTCCTTTGGTCAGACGAAGAGCATCTTCTATAAGATATCACGCTGAAGTAATAAATCTAGAAGATCTCCCTCCAAAGAACAAGTTGGACTATTCATTTCTCAACGAATTAGTCATGAGAAGTTTTGAAATAGCTTCTTGTGCAGAAAGGTCAATCAAGCCAGATTGGTTATTGTCAAATCAAGCTGAGGAAGTCTCTGATCTCTTTGATGGTGAACGGTCTGAGTCTGCCAATGATGGATATTGTGCAAATAATGAAGACTGTTTTGTTCGCGACTCTCCCTACATCGAGTTGACCAAGCCCTATAGATACAGAGGGAAGAAAGGGTTTCAACTTGGGAGATTTGTCAACCACATCCTGTACTACCAACCCTTGAAGCCAGAAGATTTTGATATGAAGGCTAGGTATGACCCTAATGAGCAACACGAGTGACTGAAGCGTCTGCCCTGGGATGAACGGGCTAAGCTAAATATCAAGGTATTGGAAGGAATTCAAGAATACAAGGATCATTATTGCTGGGCAGATGATTGAAGGACCAGCACTTGGCTATAAACCCAGCATTCCTCTTAGAGAAAACACCAAATGGAAAGTTCAACATGAGGTGGGAACTCCTGTTTTCCATCACTATAGATTTGGTGATGATCAATCTAGAGTTTATGAGCCAAGAGACTTTGAACATTGGCACTTAGATGCCTTTGATAGTCATGATCCATTTACCTTCTCCATCCCCATGAATCAGACAGAGTATGTGGGGTTAGGCTACACTCTAAGCCTCACTCTTCCATGGACAAGGCCACCCTGCTCTAGGATTCATCCTCGCTACTCCCTAGACATCAATGCGTATGAAGATCCTGAAGACTTTGCTCATTCTCTTGCTAAAGATCACAATATCGCCTTCAAACTGATGGCTAATTCTCATAGGGAAGAAGAGAAAGGAAGGTTAACCTCCTTCCGTCTTATCCAACGAAGAGATGAGAAGGAATTCAGGTTTCTACCTTTCTTGATGGGATCTCAGTTTTCATCCTTAGTCACAAATGAAACCAAGTATTCTATTGTCATGGATCGTGTGCGTCTATGCTTGGTGAAATTTTTGGCAAAAGGAAAGGAGAAGAAGGAATCGTCTGCCCCCAAGACCTTCAAATACGCAAGGCTCATTGCTAAACGTCTACCCCTTGCTGCTTACTCTCACATGAAGGCTGTTCAACTCATTCTTCAAAGCCTATCAATCCTAAGATGCTAAGGATGATAGAAGATCATGAAGCGACCATGGCTCACTGCTCAAGATCTACATTTGATGAAGACTCAGCAACTGTTGGAGTTTGCTATCCTGGTGCAGCCTCTGCTTACACCATCTACCATGACCAGACGGAACTTCAAATTGTTCCCTTCAGAAGGAACTACACTTGGAACTGGTCCAGATCTTTCAATGCCAAGATTGATCTTCCTTCTTTCTGATTGCGTCTGCTGGGGACTCTAGTAGAACCAATTGTAACACCCCCCTCTTATTTACTTATTTTACTTATATTTTGTAATTTAAAGTGGTTAATGATATAGTAGATAAAGGAGAGATTTAGAAAACAACACTTTTATTACATAGGTTTTAAAGTTCATTACAACCAGATTACATAACTTTGTCCTATTATTATTTTACATAACTACCTTTCTGCTACCTTAGAACATTTACTCAACACTTCTACACACAAAACATAACAAGCATCTTCACAACAAGATAGTAGCAACAACCAGTGCAAAACAGTGACAACTTCTCAATCCTGCAAATCTGTAAAAATAGAATTGCAAGGGTGAACTTTCCTTAATCCTCAAATAATTTTAATTATAGTAAAACTTTTGAAAATAAGGAACAATATTCATTAAACCCATATTCTTTAATATTCTTCAATTTCTTTAAAAATAGTAATTTATTGATATAAAACCTGTGTCCAAACCATTAATTCAATTCACAAGGTAAAACCACCAATCAACCATAAAACGAATCAGTAATTTATCACGATAATCATGTATTCAATCAAAACACATAATCACTATTGCATGCTCTTATTCCTATATGATGCATGTATCCTCACGATGTACTTTCCCTATTTACTCAACATGCAATGTGGCGCCATCCACGAAAATAGCCTGGGGCATCTGGGTCCTCACATCCTCCGGACCACCAAGTGGTAGACACTCAGAATTGTCGAGTTCCCTCGGTGTCCGACAGACCTCCCCGCAACATGTGATCATCATGAGCGTGGCAATTTCCCCACCAAGAGAACCCCCTCTAGTCCACGGTATTCCACTCACACAGACGGGGAATCTGCAACTTACTTCACGACTTGGTCTACTACTATCCGGTCATCATGCAACATGCTCTGGACCTTGAATTGTATAATGACCTTCATCATATCTCAAATATCGACCTTTCCACCAGGTCATCTTTATCTCACCTCATTCTAAGCATTGCCCATTCACCAAGCAATCTTAGAATACTGCCTCTCCACTAGGCATTTCCAATCGGTCATTAAACAATTCAAGTCCATCACCAATTTCATGCAATCATGCATGTCACCACTTATTCATATCCAACTCAAACCGACATATTTCGATATGAAATCAACACCAAGAAACACCAATAAACATCAATAAATCAAGAAACCAAGAAACAAGAAACACCAAGAATTATCAAGGAAACATCAAGAACCAATAAACAATACCACACTTTTTCTCGTAACAAGAATAATTGTTCGATGTGGAAGATCGGACAAAACCGCAACCACAGAGAGCATACTAAGAATTATCTTCGCACCTTAGTATCCGAAAAACTAAAGAAATATAATGAAAGTAACAACAAAACAAAGAATAGAAGAGTAGGATAAGGACAGCCCCTTACAGGGTTCTCCCAGCCTTCCTATACTCTTCCTCTACTTACTTGCTCCTTTTAGAGATATTTCTTCCTAAGAGAGAGCTTTGAGAGAATATAGAAATGTTCTTTGGTTTGTTTTCTCATCCGAAATCCCTGCCCTATTTATAGAATTAGAAGTCTTATTTGCTTCTGAAATATTCTACGAATATAGAATATTCTACGAATATTATACAGAATATTCTATATTCTACAGAATATTCCACAGAATGTTCCACAGAATATTCTACAGAATGTTCCACAGAATATTCCACAGAATATTCTACTACAGTAATTTTACTATTTACCTCAGTGATTTTACTATTTACCTCAGTAAATTTACTATTTACCACAGTAATTTTACTATTTACCACAGTAAATTTACTATTTACCATAGTAATTTACTATTTACCACAGTAATTTTATTATTTACCACAGTAATTTACTATTTGCACAGTAATTTACTATTTGCACAGTCATTTACTATTTGCACAGTAATTAACTATTTGCACAGTAATTTACTATTTATACAGTAATTTACTATTTACTATAGTAATTTCAAAAATTCATAATTTTTTTTATATTTCTCTCTGTTATAAAAACCTCTCTTAAACTATATTTAAATTTTTGGGATGTTACACCAATCATTGAAGAAGTAGATTCTGATATAGACGAAGCTCCTTCCACTGACTAATCCGTTGAGAAGTACGATACTTTGAAGAGGAAATATGTTGAGTTAGAGGAAAACTATGAGCATATGAAGAAGAAGAAGAAGAAGAAACAACTTAAAGAAAATCAAGTGGCTATTAATGCTCAGATGGAGCATTTTCAGAGTCTAGTCATGAATTTGGTGAAGCATCAGCCTCAGCCTCCGCCGCAGTAAGATTTTGATGATTCTCAGCCCAAGGGGGAGAACACTTTGAGAAAAAGGGAGTTAAGCTGAAGGAAGGGTTAAGTTAAGGGGAAGCTTTGAAGTATCAAGAGAGCAATCGTCGAGGGGGAGTTGAAGACGAAAGATGAAGATTTTGTATTTTTTTTTATTATTACAAAATTTTAAATTTTTTTTGTTCTATACTTTTAATTCTTTTTGTTATTTGATTCATTGTAATTCTTTCACTCTGTTTATCCTTGTAATTGTACAAATGGATTACATCACTTTGATGTAACAAATCTATAAAGAGGTATATTCAGAGAACATCGTCTTGATGTAATTCCGGCATGATAAAACTGCTTTTTGGCTAACTTTGTCTTGTGCAGATGCATCCATCAGTATCATCCTTTGTATGGTCTGTAATCATCAAAAAGGGGGAGATTGTTAGATCAAGATGATTAACGTCTCAAGTTTTATTAATTACAAAACAAACGAAACATATCAGACTGAAGCATTGCAAGTCACAGTCAAACTGAACAAGCACAGACGGAAGATGACCCTTCAAAGATCATTCATGGTCAAGTCATTCGTCTGTCCCAAAGCCATGTCATCATACGAAATCATAAGACGATACGCTCTAGACGAAGTTTTCAGACGAAGCTCAAAGACATTATTCAAGACTGAAGATTGTGAAGTGCATCGTCTATCAAGAAAGTGAAGTTCAGACGAAGTAAAGCGCGCCAATTTCAAAATCTAACTGTTACTCTCACAAGTTTCCAAGATCAGTATAAGGACTCGAGATAACCTCTTCAACACGAAAAGGTAACATCCTTTTTATGACGTCTTTGTATTAGTCAGAAAAAAGTTCTGAGCGCCACCAAATTTGTTGTGCATAACATCACATCATTGATTGCACTCTGACACCTTTTGAAGAATTTTGCTTGTAAAGCTCAACGGCATTCTTCATGTCTCTAACGAATCTTTGAAAACTTGCCTATATAAGGACTTCACTTGCTCAAGATCAAGTTGGCAAACACGATATAATCTCTATCTTATTGTGATTTCGCTCACTTATCATTTGAACTTCATTGTATACCCCTCTCTATGAAGAGAAACTCTCTTTCTTTGAAAATCCTTTTAAAATCTGAGAAGGTTGTGTCTAAAAGAATATCTTTGTATTAGCCTAAGGAGGCTGGGTTTCAAAGAATACCTCGTTGTTTAGCCTGGGAAGGCTGTGGCCAAAGAATATCTTGTTTTAGCCAGAAGTGGCTGGGTGCAAATAATACTTGTAACCATTTCACGGTTGGTAGTGAAAACTCAATGGTTGCTGGGTAACTGGACGTAGTCTTGGATAGACGAACCAGTATAAAAATACTTGTGTTCAATTGTATTACTTGTTAACTAACGGGGATAATCGAAGTTAAACATCTGTTATTAAAATCAACTTTTGAAGAAGAACAAAGATTGAAGTAGAAGCATGAAGATTGAGGCTACCAAAGAACAAAACTTTGTGGATGCTAGATGCTCAAGACGTTCATGACCCAATTCCTTTTCGTCATTTCTCTAAATAAAATAGAGTATATAGCTTTTGGTTATACTCTTGACACAATACTCCCATGGATTTGCCCTTACTGTTTAAGTATTCACACTGTTCAATTTTTAAGGTTGGACCAATTTGAGTCTCCCAAAGAATAACTTCATTTGTCTCTTGTGGACTATGATCTTACTTACGATCATTTTGCAAACTCATACAAAAGGGAGATCAAAGAACGCCAAATATCTTGGCACCACATTAAACGAATTATAGAGAATGAAGATATGAAGTCCCCAAGTTGCTTGGCTCATAGTTCACGCGTCTTGCCAATTCCAACACCAATGTCTATGTTTACTTGGATAGGCCTCGGCCTTGTAAGAAGCAAAAGGCAAGGAGCTATTGGAAGAAGACGATACTCCTCAAAGGCTAAAATTTAGAAAATGTTTTCTTACTAGAACTGGGTTTCAGATGCTATGAGAGAAAGACCCTTACACTGGCGACGGCACAAGGAGGGAACGGCGAGGGCACGACCACGAAAAAACAACTCAAAAACCCCTTTCGGAATGCAAAAATGGAAGCTCTCACTAAAATGGAGGTTCACACGTGAAGTAGAATGTAACTTTGGATCTCAAATGATGGCCTGAAATTGATGGAAGCAAATGGAACAAAAACGAGCGAAGGAACGAAGAAGAACAAAGTGAAGGAGACAAAATGAAGAAAACGCGAGGCAACAATAAAAGTAAAAAACAAGTTAAAAATGATTTATGACAGCGTTTCTTGTGTTAACTGTCGTTAAAATTGATATGACGACGATTATTTCTTTACCTGCCGTTAAAAATGTGTCGTAATATATAATATTTACACTAATAAAATAAATATGACTTGACATTTTATTCTTAGAGTCGTAAAGACTTCAAATTAGAGGAAACTACCGTGATAGAATTTATTTTTCGAGGGTTTTATCTACACTACTGCACCTCAGTTTCAGCATTTCATCTTGGTAAAACACAAGCATGTGTATGAATGGAAATGGGATAAAGTACTCATGTTATGTGTATGAATGGAAATGGGATAAAGTACTCATGTTCAGTGTTGTTCTTCTTTAATCATCGTCTATTTCTTTAAGGACTTGCATGTTTCAATAAAATAAAAATACAAGTCTGAGCTAATATTATAAAATAAGTGTTTCCAATAATATTATAAAATAAGTGTTTTTTTAACAAATAAATATATTGATTGTTTAATCTTATTAGTCCTTTTGTTAAAAATTTAAATAAATAATTTTGCCTCGTTGCCGGGTTCCAAGGCAGGTTTGATATCACGATTAAATGCAAGTTTTTAAAATAATAATAAATAATAATGAATTTACATTTATAAAATTTGAGATTAAAAAGTAAAACAAAATACATATTTCATGAATGGAAATCAAATTAATAATTTTTCAACTGAACTGAAAGTCATTATAAATCTCAACTATTATGATATAAAAATAATTTTAGTTTTTATTAATTGAAAATAATTATATAGATTGTTAGTATAAAAAATTTCAGGGTCAACAAATTAGATATAATCTTATATATCATTTTTAAAATAGTTATACAAGAATAAAAAAATGCTATTATATATTAAATTCTTAAAGGAAAAAAACAAAACAATTGTCTCAGGTAGACCTGCAATAACCTTTTACTGGAGAGAACTGTCCTTTTATCTGCACTGTAGGGTACTAAATTAGGTAGGCAACCCTTGCTTGAGAATTAATGTTCCTTGCCGCGCCAATAGTGATATACACGTCTCATATCAAATGATTCATGATATTCAACCGTTCAAAATGTTCTTCTCAAATAAGAATATGTATACAAAAATTTTTATCGATTTTAGAATTATACGATAATTAACTGAAAAAGTGTAATATAATATTAAAATATATATAAATATTAATAATTACATAATATATATTAAAATATTAAATTATATAAAATTATATATATATAATTTGATTAATAGAAAATTAAATTAAATAATTTAAATTTAGAATATTAACAAAGACATAAGTTACACACATATACATCGTGTGTAATTAATATAGCATTTAATATTATATATCAATTAATTAATATCTTATTAATTTGACTTAAATTTATAGAAAAACTACAAGTGTTTTAGGCATAGTTTAAAATGTCAATGTTAAAAAAATCATCATTACGAGATATGTTAGCCCGTCGTCCTTAGTGATTAGTGGCATGATGCAAAATTCATCCTCATAAATAATGAATATACCTTCTTCCTTCACCTAGTAGATAGTCATCCTCCATACTAATCGAACTGAACTGATATATTTTCCTTTTACTTAATTTACATATGATCACAACTTTTCCAATATATATATATATATCAATTGTTCCCAATGGGGTAGTTGCCCCTTTTCCAATTTTCTTTTATACATATTTAATTTCTTAAATTTTTCTTAGTCTTCCTGTCTAAAAAATTACTGTTTGGCTATTTGGTTTGTTCGAGCATGCCCTTACCTCATAGAAAAATGAAAGAAAAATAAATTAAAATGAAAAAACCCTATTGATTATACTTAAACGTTGAATAGTTTGAAATATTATTTAGATGATAAATATTAAGATTAATTCTTATAAATTATTCTAATTAATTATGTATAAATAATATATTGAATTATATATTATAAGAATATGAGTGTCAATTTTAATTTATATTTTATTTTATGACAATGTAAATTTATAATTAAATGTTGTTTTCTATCAAATATAAAATTTAACTCCGCAACTATCTATCTATGTATATAAAGTTGTAATGATATATCCAAGATTCCAAAAGCTATATTTAACGTTCTCTACTCGTATTCTTCTTTCGTGGAAGTCACAGGGCATGAATTTTCTTCCTTTACGTTGTAATTTTATTTCTAGCGTGCCAAACACTTCAATATATGATCGAATTAAACGGGGTGCCCTCCCGAATTGATTGATATTGTTATAATACCAAATAATTTTTACAGATCCTAAGATAAATTCGTAGATGAACTTATTTTTCACCCACTACTTTAACCCTTCGAGATGATATTTTAAATTTGTAGTAATTGTGATCTGATTTATTGTAATCTACATAAAAATGGATTCAGCGTGTGGCAGAACTTGTTAACTCGTTAACCAATTTAATTATTTATTATGTATAATTATTTAGAATATTATTTTAGATTGATATGTTTATTTTCTTTTGATGGATTATGAATAATGTAAATTAATGTCGATTCGTTGTTTTGTGAGAACCTATTTATTTTTATAACATTGATTTATATGAAATTATTTAATATTTATTATCCATAAACATTTTGTTACATGACCCTATATGACTGCAATTAATAAGTATTTAGAATTAATTTACGGAATGTTGAAATATACTTAGTCTGTTGTGATAGTTTGGTTAAGACATAAGATATGTATTTGGATAATATGATACATTATACAACGACGATTTAGGTCAATAAAAAAGAAGAAGAGAAGTAATGAGATAATATTTAAGATGATTTGATAAGAAGAGAGACATAGAAAATAAGAATATCAACTAGGTGTTTGAAATTTATGGTTGTCTGTATATAACTACTCTTTATTCTGTTAATAATTTTAGTATTTGTAATAAAAATATTTTAAAATAATTTTTTAAAATAAAAATAAAAATATATTTATCATTAACATAAATATATTACATTATAAAAGAATATAAGTAATGCATGATATAAATATTAGTAATATTAATATTTATTATGAAAATAATTTTTTGAAGATAACAATTATTTAAAATAAAAGTTAGAATATGCTTATCATCAACTAAAATTAATTGAATTATAAAAAATATTTCAACTAAAATTAATAATAAATATATTCTTACCTTTTAAAAATATTTTATTTGTATTTTTATTTCAATTTCATTATTTAATCAATATTTTATAAAATAATTTTTCTAGAAAAAAATGTTATTCAAAAAATAAAAATATAAAATTTTATGTAATTTTTTTAGCTTGTCCTAATATTTGTTGATGGATGATATTTACTTAATTTAATTTTGTCATATAAATGTTTTTTAACATATTTAATAATAATTTAATTTTTACCAACTACATGTAATTCGTGCGATAGATTAAATACCAGAGCTGTTAAACTCGTTTAAATCAGGTTAGCAGATTCGAGCTTACTTGAGATTTTGGTTCACATAAACTAACCTGGAAGAGCCACAACCCATGGTAAGCCAACATATATAAATTACTAATAAAAATAGATTAATAAAATCATTGTAGAGACATAAGAAGACATTCCTTTATAAAAATATCTAAAAGTAAATAGATTCATTTGCCTTCTATCCAATCTTCATCTTATTAATTAAAATATTTTATGGATTCTTTTTCTTATCAACCCATTTAAATAAATAATATATATTACATTTTCTTATTATTTTACAGCATATTGCATTTTTATTTTATTAAGTCTAAATTATATTTTTATTTTTATATAATTTTCAAATTTTAGTCAATTTAATTCTTTTATTAACTAAAACCAATGCCGATAGAATTTTATTTAATAATTAATTTTTGAAATAGTACGCGACTGAAGGTTAATTTGTCATTTCTAATTAAAATAAGATGATTTCTAATTATTGAAGAGTAAAATCATTTACACTGATCAATATAATCTCAATTGAATTATGCTTCGGGCAATACAAGAGATAGATGCATTAGTTTTGAAATTTAAGAGTTCGGAATGTTCCGTGGACACAGCACAATAAAAATAATATATTAAAATTTTGAAAGAATTTGACGGTTCGCAAAACAGATCCCTTGATTCAATCCTATTTTCCTGTTATCTTCCACTGTACTAACCGAATATATTTGGCAAATGGATTATCCTAAGATTTGGCATATCTATAGAAAATGAATAACATTTTATCTAAATTTGACCGCGTGAACGTGAACGTCCATCTAATGGTGCATTGAAGAATTCTTTCTCATGCATGATGAAAAAAATAATAATCTTGAACTAGATCGTATCTTAATTCAATTCTTTTAAACTAATTACTTGAACTAGATTCTATCTTAATTCAATTCTTTTAAACTAATTAATCAAGTCATATTTCCATTTTCAATTTAATATAGATAATAATGTTTCTGTGTATTTAATCTTGTACATCTTATAATAAGTTTATCATTATCATTGATATATTCTTGCTCTTATAATATTTCTTTAATAATTCTCACTATCATGATCACTGAACCTATTAATTAACTCATCACTATTAAAAAGACTTTTAACACAAGATATTTTATGAAGACAGATCTATTTAATCTCCATCTAAACCTATCTCTAATTATTATTTCCGTCGTTTAATTCAATCACTTGATTATATTAATTATTTTACATCAATTAGGAGGAGAATTTCATGTACATATATCTTCATATATTAATAAATATTCTTCATTTTAAACCTAAAGTCTCTCAAATCTATCTTTTAGTCATCACCAAAAATCTCTTATTAAATAGAAGCATACAGGTATTATATATATATATAAAACTTTAGTTATATCCCAAATCACAATAACATTATATTATATATTTTTTAAATAAAAAATTGATATTAGCAAGGTTTTGAAAAGCATTGTAAATTGAGAGGCATTATTCTTCAAATATAATTTTGCGGCTTGTATTATGTGGCATTTGGCTCTTTGTTAAATCTCACTAGTTGTTCCATTAGACTTTATTATATGATATTTATCCATAGTAGTGGACCTTTGATTCCTCATCCCGTGAAGCATTGTCTAGAATAAAATCAACGGCACATTTTATATCAAATCTTATTTGGAATCAAAGTACTAATGAGGGAAGTAACCCCATTAAGATTCCACACCAAACATGATAATATATCCATCTTTACCTCGTGTTTGCCTAACCAATTTGTTGGGTACTTTTCAAAAGGAAAATAGCCGATCAAATTCACAAGTCACTTTATCCCGTTCCACAAAGTCAAAAACTTTATCATATAAATTTATTTAGCCATAGAAGCTTATGCATGTATCTGCAGTTTTTCAAGATACATTGCAACAACACCAAAAGGAAACATGAGAAAGCAACCTACTATATAGCTACAATGAATCATCATAATAACAGAAATAAAAATTCCAGTCACTAGCTTTGTTTCTTTTCCTTTATTTTAAATATCAACATAGAATGATAACAAATTAATATATAAATTAACATGAGAATACAGCCAAAGTCTCACTTGGAAAGAATAAAGTATACACATGAATTTTTAATAACTAGAAAGTAAATCCATAAGGATTTGTATTGAAAGCAAAATGCTAATCAAAAAGAATAATTTCATGGAAAGTGATGTTATGAAATGTATAAATTTCTCTATTTTTCAGTTGATATTTTTGAAAGGTCAACCACATGTACTATCTAAAATTATGCTATAAGTTGCAATCCTTGTAATTTTGGAAGGAGTAAGGGGACACAAATAAATAGATAGAATAAATAAGTTATCGGACTAAACTAAATGCTTATTAAATTCAAATTGTGGAAGAATAAAATATTAATTTTACTGAAAACTCAATATCAGATCCCAAAATTTAAAACAGATTATTACATCATTAAAGATAATACTTTTAAAATATTTTTTATCTAGAATATTTTTATTTGTGAGTAAATTTAAAAATATTCCTTGTTGACATTCAATACTTTTAGGAATATTTTTAAAATTTTATTAAGGTAGTCGAAAAACATCAAGTAATATCAAAACAATAGAGTAAAAGAACATTAATGAAGGATAATAATTAAATTCTGAGATAGTTTTTTATTTTCAATCACACTAAAATTGCAAATTCAAACCCTCATCACGGTTTCAAAGAAATAAAAATTATACAAAATATGAAATGATGGTAATCAACAATGCTTAGCCTTTAAAAAAAATTAAAAAACCTTGCACTATAAACACAAATATCTGATTAACGGACTTCTAAAATCCTTCAAATAAACATCAACTTACTCAGAAGGTGTCCTTACCCTAAACTTGTAGGCTTAGGTGTCATTATCCTATCTTTATATTGTTGCTTTCCATATTGAATGATCGGAATCTGTTATCTGTCTGGTGGGGGCACCTACATATGAAAATCCATAGGTTTTGGACATAACATAAAATTCAAAAATGACAAGAAAAATATTATCTTGTGGATTTTTTATTGATTTCAATTGTCAAGTTTACTGCCCAAAATCTTAACGACATATATTTAACAAAATTAGATACAGACTTTAATTTTTGACATATAATCATCTTTTCAATGAAATAATATAACAACCAAGTTGAAGAAGGTGAAGCACGTACAGGATAGAGTGTATAGTTTGAGTCTCCTTGATATTGTTAGAACTGGATCAGATTTAAGAGATGTGAAATGGGAAAGAATATGAATTCTATTCATTAGACCCTACTCTCAATATCACAATTAGAGAGATTACAAGCCAAAAAATATCTACTAGTTAACTGTAATACTCATATATAAAATATTTATTTTATAAATAATTTGACTGGTTGATTATGTATACGTAAAATATTGGGTATGCTATCATAGTATTGTGCAGTATAACAAGAACAAATGCTACTAGCTTAAGCAGCAACCATAGCAAGTTCTTTTGGTGAGAGTTTTGGTTATCCATATTCCAATAACAAAAAACCGTACAGATTTGGAGCACAAATTGGAGAAATCAACCACTTCTCAGCTTCCTAAGGTGAAGCATTTTCCAGTCCAGCCATTTCCGTAGAACTTTCAACCATCCTCTCTGACCATATGGTAATCAGTTCACAACCTGCATGCAGCCTATCCAATATTAAACAGAAGTGGCACTCACATTTCACCAAAGAGCGTGACATGGAAAAAAATGAAGCTTGAAGAGCTCTTACTAATTAAAGACCAAAATCATATTTCAAAAAGACAAATGTAAGCAAAAGATATTGGGGCAAAGGTCCTCCTAGGGAGATAGGCTTCTGCAACTGCCACTGTAAAGTACTTTTTGACACTGCGGATTAGAAGTCAGATCGGTATAGAATTTATGAATTCAGCATAAATTACTGTAAAAAAAAATGATTATTGAGGCAAAATAAGCCAGAAAATGAAAAGGAATAAGAGAATAAATCAAATAAATAACGTCCTTACAAAGAAAACTATCAATTCTTTCCGTGAAGGGTCATGAATTGGAACAAATGCTGGCCATAAACTACAAATCTAACATTATAAGAAACTATATCTCTGCTTTAATTATCCAGTTTTTAAGAAGCTGAATATTTTAATGTCTTCTAATTTAAACATTAAGAAACGAAATCAGATTTTATCAAATAAAATAGTTATCTACAAAATAAAAATGAAAGAGGCATTAAATAAACTTAAATATCATAACAAGTTTAGTAACTAATTGCAATCATACATAAAATGCAAACACAGTATAGATGTGCCCCTGCACATAAGTTATTATAAATTTCCACAACATATTAAACATCAAATACAAGGAACAATAGTTACCTTGAACAATTTGACAAAGCAATTGCAACAGCAGTCAGCAGCTTGCTTGCCTCTGGTGCATCAAGAGCCAAACTGCTTGCACCTTGAGGAGAAATCACCTAGTGATGTGCAATAGAATAGGTGTTTCCACAGTGAAAGAAGTTCCAATAAAAGGCTAGATAAATACATTCAAGCATACCAAAAATTCCTTTACACCAAAACATAACTGCAGATACTGCAGATCATGAAAAGCAGACCTCCAGTCTACATGTTTGCCTGTGTCATCTAGAAAACCAGATAGATTAAACAATAAGTTACTCAGCCTCAAGCTCAACTGAGTAAACATTTAGGGCAACCCAATGCATAGGGCTCCCCACCTAGTGGAATCTGGGAGGGTAGATCAAAGGGCACATCTCACTCTATACACCAACATTGTAAATTGAGATTTAAGACACTAGCAAACATAATTGAAAAAAGGACTTTTGTTATTTGCATCAATGTTGTTACACAATGCAGAAACTTTTCTTTATCCTTATGGATAGAAAGCATGTGCATTGCAATGTCTGTTTTTTCTTGTTTTATTATCCAAAAGGAAATGGAGTACAAACAATGCAACAAAAGAAGTGCGTAAAAAACATTATTTATTGAATAAATCATACAGAAATAAATTGAAGTTTAGGAACAGAAGAATACTGAATCTAATCAAAGTAACAGAAACATGAAAAATTGTAATGTAAAATTTGACACCAGCAGCATATATTCCACATTAGCTCACTTTCAATGATTAGATCATCCTTAGTGAAAATGTTAGGATCTAATTGCATGGTATGGGACTTGAGTCCCACGTTGAAAGTATAGGATCCTAATTTGGGGTTTATAAGGTGTGGTTCTCCTAAGATCCTTATCAGAAAACATGAACCTATATAAGATAACATGATTTCCTGGCCTTCAACTGTTAATTACAACACATCACCCACCAACCTGATAACGTGAAGATACTTAAACAAGAAATCATGTCCTACTAAAAGTGTATAGATAATTCATAAATTATCTAAATCTAGAAGACTTAGAGTGTAAATCCGAATGAACAAGTATATTATGATCACTTTTGCTACCCCATTTTATAAAAAGATGAACCCTGAACACCTCAACTAAGAGCCAACCACAACAAGCATCTCCAATTACTGACATATCTAACTAAAGCTGATGAACATAATTGGAAGAAGATGACAACCATTTGGAGAACTAAACTAATAATAACTAAGAACGGAATGAAAGTGAATAATATCCATAGTTCCATAGAAAGAGCAAAGTAAACTGCATTAACCAAAAGTGCATTCCTTAAAAACAAAAAGTTAATGGCTAAGGCTCTATATAGGAACTTATGGAAGAAAATAACAAGGTAAAATAAAATAAGTTTCTCCCATAAGTCAAAATTAGCTAAGGCATAAGTTAATCGGTAGAAACTCTCGCATTATAACATCTCTAAAACGTGATTTAACTAAAGAACTTGACGATATCTTAATAAAACGGTTCCTCTCAGGAGTTACATGCAGAGGAAGTTGAATAAGGAGAACGCAAACCTTTCCCATGAAAAAGGACAAAAACATAGTTATGGTATGGTCTGGAAAATATTTTATGCATGGAGGTGGTTTTCATTTTTTATTTTTTATTTTTTAATTTTATTTTCATGTGCACGAGCAACAGTGAATAGTTAGTTTTTATTTTTTTATTTTTATAATTTTATTTTTATGTATAATTTATAAATTTTTATTGTTATAATCGAGTTGGTTTTTAATTTCATTTGTATGTATAATTTCTAGACTTAATGAATTTTAAAATTCCATATCTAAACAGTATCATAAAATATTATGTAAAAAATACTCATCACATTTTTATTTTTATGCTCATAGTAATCACTTTTGTTTTTTATTTTCATGCTCATAGTACTCACTTTTGTAAACTTAATAAACTAAAACAGAATTATTGCAAAATTTAATACATCAATTAAACTTTTTAAAAATTTAACATAAAAAATATACCCAATAAAATTTAATTACTAAAATTAAAGTTTTAAAATATTAAGTACAAAACAAAAAAAAAAAATCATAAAACATAATTGTTAAAAGTGTAGTTGTTTGGTTCTTCCAATAGCTATTTGCTGCTATTTAATAGCATTCCTGTTCCTATTTCAGTTCAATGTTAAGCTTTTTACAATTTTCATAGAAATTTCAGTCACCAAATTTGCAACTAAATTTGCCACCACTAATTTTGTTTATTCTTTCGTTGAATCATTGTGAACTTTATCCTCAGGATTACTAATCAAACAATGCAATTTTTAAAATTCATCGAACATGCATTAAAATATATCTTAATTATATTTTAAAGAGACCTTTAACAACAATTAATAAAAAAGTAGACATTTGGCTATCCAATAAAATTTGTAACAAAAATACATAAGATATATGTGAAAACTATACTAAGCCAAACATAGAAAACAAGAATCAAGGTCTTTCATCCATCCCTTCTCTTCTTCCCATACATCAACACCTTCAAAATTTTTGTAGTGGCATAAGTTAGGTAGCCAACACCAAAAACTCTAATACCTGTAAAGTGCATACAAATAATAAGACCAGAGTTTTGCATGCATAATGTCCCACAAAATATGCAAATTCAACAACAAAATTTTATTCCGCAGAACATGCAATTTCATGGAATGAAAACAATAAATCCTGTTTAAAAAATATACTGGGTCCATCGTAATCAAATTCCAAATGATAAGACTATGGTAGAAAAATTCATTTGAAAAATATATCAACCTTTTTCCTTTTCAGAAAAGAAGCATAGGGTAAGACAAATCAAAAGACAGTGCTTACTCATATTACCTATCCAAATTTCTCCAAAAACAAAATCCAGACCACTTAGTCAAATGTGTTTGGATAAAATACAGAAGTTTGAACTAACCTTTTCTTTATTGGGACAATAATTCCTCTTTTCTCCAGGCTTTTATATCGATCCTTTACAAGGGTGCAACAGCCCTAAATATGAACCATCAAAGGTTGGAAAATTTACTTGCATGCTAAAGAAAACTGAAGAACCAAAATAATAAAAGATCATAGCAAGGGAACAGCCCTAAATATGAACCATCAAAGGTTGGAAAATTTACTTGCATGCTAAAGAAAACTGAAGAACCAAAATAATAAAAGATCATAGCAAGGGAACACCAGCCTACCTTGATCTTCCGAATGGATCCAGATATCTCTTCCTTTAATAAAACTTGTACAGGTGCGGGCTCAAACCTGTTATGAGATTAAATAATTCATACATCCATTCCTAAACTATCATAACTATGAAATTTTACTGGAAGGTACAAGACACAGAAGCTCCGCAAAAACTTAACTGCTAAATTTTATATTGAAAGACAACTGACCCATCCCCTTAGTTATGAGGATGGAAGCAAACTAAGATAAACACAAGACGGCTTACTTGTGCTTTCCTAAGCGTGGTGGTCGTGCCTTTAACATCTCCTGTTTAGCAACTTGTCGCCTAATATGTCTTTTCTTCTTTTCTTCGTCTTCTTGCTCAATTTCCTGGACAATTTCTTTGATGCTGTAACCAGAACAAAGATGCTTAAAATCATCGTTTATCATAACATGAGAGGAAGAGGAGTCATATTACCTATTAATTTCCTTTGTCAATGCTTTTATCTTCTTAGCCTCTGCTTCTTTTCTCAGTTGTTCTTTCCTCCGAGCTCTCTTATTTAATTCAACTTTAGTTACTCTCTTCGTTTTAATAGGTCTGTCCAATGATTATTGAAACAATATGGATACATCAGATGTTAAGAAATTATTGGTTAAGAAAACAAAATGCTACACAGTACGCGCTAGTATTAGATGCAAAAACACTGTGCACACACAATGCAGTGTTCATGAGGAGATTAAGAAAGAAATGAATAACATTTACACAATGTTCATTCCAAAAATAGTTGTGCTCTCCATAAGTAAAAAATATAGTATGCACCCTAAAATTTAATTAACATTAGCAAGAGAAAGTATTGAGTGTATGTTGAATACCACAATTATAAGATTACAAATTCGATACATACTCAAAACAATCATTAGTGCACATCAGAATGTCTAAATGCATAATCAACAAAAAAGAATTAATGGAGGAGAAAGGGTAGAACAAAAAATTATTAGACTTGATGGGAAATGCATATTGTAAAAAAAGAGTACAATATGCGGAGAAACATCATTAGGTTAATAAACAAGATTTAAACAAAGTAGGACTAATTAAAATTTATGATAACTCACTTTTTCTCCAATGCAGCATCTTCATTTGCAGCCTCATCTCCAAGGTTACTTTCATCATCATCACTCCCATCGTCCACATCAAGAAAATACATCTGATCAAAACATAGATTGTTGAAAAAGCAGGACCAATGACACAAGTCATACAAATTCAAGTACCTAAAAGCTTAGTAAATGTGACAAATTTCACCCCATATAATGATATAAATTGAAAGAATGAGGCTCACATCTTCTTCAGCAATAGCTTCTCCAGGAACAGTTAATGGCACTGGTTCAGGGCCCAATTCCTTTTTGTAGAATTTTTGCATTTCTTCAGCAACAGCAGAAGCTAATACATCCTGGTTTAACAGTTGAGTTTTTAGAATTGATCATCAAGATGAATGGAAAAAATATATATAACAATTAACAAATAGTGGGAAATCATAATTTCTGAAGAAATTACCTCATGATTTTCTTCGCAGGGATTGAATGAGCAGCCCGGGGGATCAACCTCTACTGCTGGAATAAGAGCAGGCTTTGATACCTGTTAAGCAGTTATGCAGGAAACCATCATATTATCAACTAAAACACTGAAAGTGCAGCAAAGATAAAATGCAATGTGAAATCCACTGATCAGAGTTGACACTGCTCTAAAGTATACCTTTTTCACCTTCTTGTTATCCTCACCTACATGAGAATATCAAAGAATACTGTGTTTAACATCCCATAGTTAAAAAAAAAAAAAAAAACAAGAGTAAACCAAAACTTTAAATTAATAAACATCCAAAGTACCTTTATCACCCCATAGATCAAACATAGCAGAATCATCCTGAAAAAATATCAATAGAGAGAAAAATGTTAACAAAAAATTTAAAATATGGTTCAAGATGAAAAGGAAAAAAAAAGAAACTGCTCCATTTTGTCCAAATAAAATTGCCGGTGGGCATTCATTGTTAAATTGGTAACTCCTACTACTCCATTCTTTCAACATAATGCACAACTCACTGACCTTATCACCATCTTGATTGACCTTTTTCATGTTAGAGACTACTTTATGATTTTTAGAACACTTCTTCAAAATAGAAGATGGCACTGGCTTAACAAATTGATTTTTCTGTAGCACACTATCACAACGGAGCACTCTCTCCCTGTGCTTTTCAATCTTTCTCTTCACCGCAAGATCTACAAGTTAAGGCACACCATCAAATCAGGCAAACACAACATATCCAAGGACCAATAAGAGTTCAACGTTGCTGACCAAAAAACCAGACAATACAGTTTTTTCTATGCCAAACAACCAATCAAGAACATAGAAAATACAAAGTCTACTACCCTAAAATGCAGCCAAAAATATCCAACTAATTGTAATTCGTTATTTCCATGTAAACAAAAAAATAAATCACAAAGCAATACAATGTTACAAACTTATGTAAATGATGGCAACACACAATAATCATAATTGGCCATCTTCCACTCTTTGTCATGCATGATTTACATGTCACCACACACGTCAAAACTAGATATCAAAATCAAATTTTCAAGGAACAAGCTAATAGCTATAACAAAAATAAAAATATACCCAAAAAAGAGCAAGAGAGAAAGGAATTACCTTTGGACTTGTCTTCATAAAAGAGAGAATCACTAGAAAGGGCTTGGAGAGAGCCACCAGAAAGTGCATCCTTTGTTGATTTCTCATAGAAATCTTCAATCTCTTCAGTGCTGATGTTAGCCCTCCATGCCTTTTTACCCTTCCTAGAACTTTTTGCTTTCTTCCCCATTCTCACACCTGCAACTGCAATGGTTATGATTCAGTTCAATTTCTTAGTGATTTCAAAGAAAAAGGGGTTTACTGCAGCAGCAGCAACAACACCAACATTAATTTTCCAGAAATCAAACAAATCACAATTTTCAAACATGTAAAAAATATCACAGCTTAACATGAATAAACATAAATTTTTCACGAAAAACATACAGTGTTGCAAAATTGTATAGTTCGCTTTTGGGAAGAAAACCGCCGCAGAGAGAGAGAGAGAGAGAGAGTGAGAGAGAGGGGGAAAGTCGTCTAGGTTTTGTTATGTGGTGTTTTATGTTTACGATTCTAATTAGGAAAGGATTCACTGTGTCTAATTTTTATTTTTTTCTAAATTTTTTTTTATATATTTATCTCTTATCATTTTAGTATAATTTATCTAAATTTTTATCTTTTACTCGTAAGAAAATCCTTTATCATTTAAAATATTACTTTGATGTTTTAAAAAAATACATAAATGTTAGATACATCATGCATGATATGTTTCGTTGAGTTATTTCTGTATTTCTGTTTATTTTATTTTATATAATAAAATGAATATTAAACATTTTCACTAATTTACAATAAATTATTCTTTTCAAGATTTCAATTTTATTTTATTTAAATATTTTCATCAATGCATAATTTATCTTATGCATTAAGTATATATATTAATTTAAAAACATAAAGAACCAAAATGAATATTGAAAATAAGATAAAAGAATAAATGGCTATTAAAATTAAGGTAAATGAATGGCACAATTACTTCTCAACTAATGAAATATGTGGCTCAAATTTAAAAGTTAAATTACATTTAAAAATACAAAAAGAAAACAAATTTTACTAAAAATATAATATAGTCCCTCTATTATAATTTAAAACCAGGCCATTCCCCAACAATCTAAACGGATCGGGCCGAAAAGGTTCGCGAAAACTGTTTGGAGACAAATCCAACCTTGAGTTCTTTTTCTGCACTCTATATTTTTTTTTTCCTGCAGCAATTGAATGTCCCATCTTATCATTGATCAAAGTATTGTATTTATCCATTCTTTTCATTCTCACTCTTATCCCAAATTCATAAACATTGAGTCTTCCAAAATTTACAGATACAGGACCTTTTGAATTTCAGAATTTCTCATAATTTACAAATTTAAAATCCTCCGAAATTCATAAATACGAAACTTTCTAAATTTCATAAATTCATAATACAAAGTTTAAAATATTTTAGATTTTTACTTTCATATTTCAATTTTCATAAACTTGCGATTTTATAAATTTAGAATCTTTCCGAAATTCACATATCCAAAAACCTTTTAGATTTTACAGTTTTGAAATTTTTCAAAATTCATAAATATTTTTGAAATTTACAAATCAAGAAGTATAAATTTAAAAAAAAAATAGATTTTTCTTTTTCAGATTTCATTTTTCCATACATATAAGATGATGAACCAATAACTGCATTCAATCTTTAAAAATAAAAATCTCAATTATTTTTAATTTTTTCTCTTCTTAAAATGAAATATTTACAGATTTTCCATGAATAAGACCAAATTTTATTTTATAGTATTTACATAAGATTTTTTTTTCTTGTTTTTAAACAAATTCGTAACCTTTTCTTCTGTCTCGTTTTTCAAACAAATCCGTAAGAAAGATTATTTGATGTATGAGTCATGTTTTTTATTTTTGTTTCTTTTTAATTTGTTTCGAGAGATATTCATCAATTTTAATTTTTTTTTTATTATACATGGATTCATGTGTGTAAATTACATATATCATAGATTTATAACTCTTTAAAATTTACAAATCAGAAGCCTTTTAAATTTTAAAAATTAATAATATAAATTTCAAAAAAAATTGAAATTTTCTGTTCATGTTTGAATTTCCATAAAATTTTAGATTTCACAAATTAAAAACTTTCCAAAATTCACGTATTCAGATTTCACAAATCTGTAATACAAATTTTAAAAATATTTTAGAATTTTATCTTCTAAATTTAAAAAAAAAAAAATTATAAGCTTACAAAATTTTCAAATAAGCCTCGAGTTTACCTTCCTTTAAAGAATTAATATTCCAAAATACGAAAACAATAACAAAAAATTAGAGACAAAACATTTTTACCATTTATGAATAAATGGGAGGGTGTAAGAAAAATTCTCCCAAGTATAAAATAGTATTCTGTTGAACTTTTAAAAGTATTATCACAATTCGGCAAGTGTACCGGTCGTTTACAAGTTTAGAAAAGATAAGTGAAGGTTGTCGAACCACATAGACTAAATGATGAATTACTGATTACTTAGTATGCTTCTCTATTAGGACGAACCAATGAATCAATCATTTATGTGAAACTAAGTGTTTATGTAAAAGTAAGCAATACAACGTAAACAATTAAAGAAAGCAGTAAATGTTTAGGTTTCTAAACAAGATAGTGAACACAGTTAGGGAAACGGTTCATTTGATTCTTCCCTCAAGTAACTACATCCTATGTCAATTCAACAAAGATTCAATCAAGTGGAGATAGAATTCGTGATACCGAAGACTAATCCTATTCCTAGGTATTTAGTCCCTTTGAATTGCTACTATAATCCCTAATCCCTTAGGTGAAAATAGAAAGTAATTCAAGAAGCGAAACAGATGAATTCACAGCATCTCATAGCATACAAGTTCTATCCTTAGACTCATGCATGACTATAGTGATCTACTTCCTCTCCTAATTCAATTATCAATTTTCCAATCGTACAATTGAAATGAGATTCAAATCCTTAAGGAACAATTCAGTCCAATTCAAACACCAATATCCCTATCAACTATTTGAATTTCGTGAATAAACCTCAAGAATTAGCAATAAGCAAGAAGAGATCAATCAATTGAATGAAATTACACTTGAATTAACATGAAGAAGTCTTTACAAGAGTTACAGAATCAAAATCCCCAATCCCTAACCTAGAGATCTAGCCTAACATGGAAACGAGAAATGGAAGAAGAGAAAAGGAATTCAAACACAAGAAGCACTCCATGAAGGTCTGGATCTTGCTTCCACAAGCTCCAAAGCTTCCGAAATCTTCGAGGTTTGATGGAGGATGGGAAAGATGAGAGTGGAGAAGAGAGAATTGTGCAGAGGAAGCGTGCAGAAGAAGATAGAATTCCATTCCCATTTTCGCGCCCAAAGATCCCTATATATACTGCAGCATTTGCGCCTCACCCTTAATAGATTTGCGCCTTGCTCCTATCTCCTCTTCATTCCTTCAATGAACCTACAGTTAACAAGAAAAAAAGGGTAAAATGACTTAAAAACACAAGAAAGACCTATAAAACTAACCAAACACCAAATCAGGGACTATCATTAAACAAACAAACATGGTATTTTCACTATTTTCTTGCCTAAACTACAACTAGACCTAGTAAAAACGGATAGAAATGAACTAAAAACACCTAGAAGAACATGTATAACCTAGCACTTATCATATACCGAATATCTCTTGTTCTTATAATTAATAAAATAAATTATACAAACATGATATGTGGTGTTTTAAAATTTTACACCAACACTTTCTATTTTTCAATTCTTACGTAAAATTCATTTATTACTTAAAAAAATATTATACTAATATCCGTTATATATTACACTGACTACCTGCTAATTTTTTTAAAAATAATCACACTGAAATCCTATAATGATAGTAAAACAAGAACAAAATTTAACACTTTGAGTAAATTGTTCAAATCTTTCTTAGTAATGATTTATTAGTTATACATCATTTATTAATTCTAATAGGTTATGTCGAAGTAAATTTATGAAAAAAAATAGAAATTATTGATTTACTAGTTATACATCATTTATTTCTTAGAAGTGAATGACTTATTAAACATTTTTTCTCTTAGTTTGATATTATTTAATTCTGCTCAATAAAATGCTCTAAATTTCCTCAATATATATACTATTTACAAATAATTATTGAAATAATTTTTTAATTTAATTTATTGTAATTTTAAAATTTTAGTTTTATGAATTGATCATATATATGTTATTAATTCTCATTACATGCGAATCATTAACTATAATAGTTATATTTTTATACAGGGCATTGAATTTTATTAATTGAAATAAGTTTTAACATTTTAATTTTTTTATTATCAATATCTTTTATTAAACAACTTTTAGTTTTAAAGAAATTTTGATGTAAAAGATAAAAGAAAAAAAATGTCAAACAATTTCTACTTATTTTTGTAATTCTTACTTTTAACTGTAGCTTAAAAGTAAATTTTAAGTTTAAATAAAGTTGGGCCAAATGAACCCTGAATCTATTTGGATAATTTTATTTTATTTTTTGTAAAATGAGGCAAGAAAATATAAGTAAATAAATAAAATAAACATAAACTACCCATGTGTTGGGATGGGTAAAAGTCTAGTGGAAGGTAAATCATAAAACAAATTCCAATTCATACGGGTTGTTTTTGGAGGTGAAACTTTGATTTCGACTTTCATGTACGAAGAAGACGAATAAATATTTTCGACTTCATAGGATGCTAACAGTTGGGTATTTGTGAGGAAGTTTAAGAGATTTTTTCGATTTTGCTGTAGGCTTGACGTGTGGTACTTTGTTTAAGAGGAGTTAAACAAATTAAATACAAAAAAAAAATTAAATATAAAATGAATTTGTGAGGAAGTCTAAAGAATTTTGTCATGTTTGTCGAGGACCTCACATGTAGTGTTCTCTGAATGGTCCAAGGGAGTTGAAAAAATTAAATAAATAAAAATTAAATATAAAAAATATAACTAAACACAACAAACATTAAATATTAAAAATTAGTTAAAATTTTTGTTAGTCTGTCACCAAATTAAAAATTAAATATAATTAAACGCAACAAACATTAGATATTTAATCTTAAAAATTTGTTACGTTTGTCACTAGATTAAACTCAACAAACATTAAAAATTAAATATTTTACAAAAATTTTAACTAATGTTATTCTAGTTATATTTGATTTAAATTTTTATGTTACATAATTATTTATTTTAGTTTAATTTAAACTATTAGTTAGTTATTAATTTTTTATATTTAATTTTTTCAACCATTCAAAAAATACTATATGTCAAGTTCTTAGTAAACATGATAAAATTCTTTCAACTTCTTCACAATTTTTTTATATTTAATTTCTTTTATATTTAATTTTTTCAACTTCTCTTAGACCATTCAGAAAACACCACATATCAAGTTCGTAATGAAGTAAAAAATATTTGTTTAACTTTCTCTCGTATAACCAATATAAGTGATTTATCTTCTTTATGAATGAAAATCAAAATCAAAGTTTTATTTCAAAAACAACCCCACTCGTAAAAAAATAATTTCTAACTGTCCCATTTTATTTTCTGCTTCACTGTCAACGGGACTTTTACCCGTGTTGGGAAAGAGTTTTAGGATTATTTATTGGAGTGAAAAAGTTAGAGAAAGTGGTAATGATTCATTGTCCTGGAAGGTGACAATAAAATTGATTCCTCTAATCAAAGTCCCCATTGTTAATTGATTGTTAATTGATTTATGTGTTCTTGGATGTGGGTCACATGGCAGACATGGTAGCAACAACTTTAGCATCCTATCAAACCTCTCAGGTCCCACTTTCTACCCACATCACCATCATTTCTTTCAATCAATGTGACCATCTATCATATTTTCATTTCAAAGACTCAATTTATATTACTAAGTTAATTATAATTATTGGATAGGATTATTTTTATTCTTTTTCACTTCTCTTTTTATTTTGAGAAATATTTTAAAACATAAAATCTCAGGATCTTAGGATTGTTGATTATAAACTTTTGAAAATCAAATCTAAGCTGTGGTTATTACTTATTAAATGCCAATTTTAATTGCTTTTATTATTAATTTAATTTTTATTGAATTCATTTTCTTATAGGTTTTATGGCCACTGACTCTGCAAAACTAAATTCAGCTTAATTACAATTTAAACTATTTTATAGTCTTAATAACCATATTGATCTTCGAATATACTCTCCTTTACTTGTTTTATGCATCAAAATTCTCTCTCCCTCTTGTTTTATCTTTTCCTGAGTTTCTTCTTTGTGCTATAGCTTTCATGAGTTTTTTTTTTTTTTTTTTTTTTAAAAGAATGTTCGTAATACTGAGTGTCACACTTTAGGAATTATTTTGTTAGTTAAAGAAAGATAATGGTTCTGAGATTAGTTGTGACTATAGGTGGTGAAGACCAACAATTCTAATACTTATCATTAATTTTTTTAATTTCCGTTATTTATGACTATTTTTAATTTTATTTTCTTTGAGAAAATCTCTATTTATATATTTATTTTGTGGATGATAATTATAAATAAATGTTGTGGAATGTATATGACGTGTATTAATTGTTAATATATTCGAGATTTGTGGTACACTACTAGATTCTGAAATTTAAGTAACAAAAAGGATCCACGATGTTTTAAATTTTCCTTCTAACCTTATTACACCATTAACATTAAAAGCTAAATTGATATTTTGTTTTATACACATGTACGTATATGTATCATTTAAATAAAAACGAGGAAGACATGTTAATTTAGGAAGCTTCGGATTTGGAATGGAAAACAATGTTAAATGTCAAAAAGTTGTAGATACGATAATTGAGTTCTAATAACCCAGAAAACCTTTTGATTTTAACTTGTTATATTCTTACCATTGTATGTTGCTTTATCCAAAGCATGTGGTGAAAAGAAAATAGTAGTTATGTGATAACAGAACATTGTGCAGTTGTGATTTGCCTTCCAATTAATATTACGTTATTATTAAATGGTTTATATTAATGATATTTTTGCTCATTGATTTATCAAGTAAATCCAAATCTTATTATTCAATCAATATCTCCATGAAATATTTGAACTGTGCGTTCTCGTAATTTATTTTTTATCATCATGTTTTCATCTGTTGATAAATTTCTAAGGCAACAGATTATGAAATAAACATTTCAACAGAATAAATTAACTTGGCTAATACAAAATATTTGGGAGGTATTATTATGGTATCAAACGTGGTAGATTTTGTATATTATACACGGTGCAAAGATTAATTGAATATTTGACTTAACGAGAATACTTTTTTACTCGTATAGGTGTTGTCACTTGGAATTCAACTAAGTAGGTATGCATATTTAGATTTTTTTATAGAAATCGAGTTTGACTAGGTAAAATATAAGATGGAATAGGTAAAAATGTATTTTAGTAAAATTATTTTTTTAAATATGTATATTTTATATGTTATGATTGTCAAAAAAACAATAACAAGAATATATTTTGGTATGTTTAATAGATGAAATCTTTTGATAATGTGAAGTTAATAATTGATTTGATTTAATTTATTATTTAACTTAAATTTCTGGGAAGAATATGATATTAGAAATTAGTTGTCAACTATTAATATTATAAGTTGATTTTTGATTTTCATTCATTCTTAGGTTGGTTTTTTTTTTTTTTCCTCATGAGAAAGTGTTAAAATTATATTAATGATAATTAAATTTTATAATAAATTTTATTTAATCATGTAAAACTCTACAAATCATAAAATTTTTATGATTTGTAACATGTATTTAATGTATCGAGTAATTTTATTTACATAAGACTCTCGTAAGATTTTTATAACACTTGATTAATATATTTATGATCTAATAATGTAACATAGTGATAACAATAAGAACTTGTAAGATATATTATGGTTGATAAATCATAATCGTCCAACAAGTGTTTTTTATTCATGTAATTTGCTATACTAATTATATTATGTGGTAAGTATAAGTTCTATCCGTCTAGGTTTGATTTATATAACCAAATTTGACACAATGTATCTCACGTGAACCCAAAAAATATATGAAATTATCCTGTCTAATTTCTAAAAGCTTTACCTTGTCATTTGTAATATACGAGAAAACTTGCCTTTTGTAATATTTGAAGAAAATTTACAAATGACAAATTCATGTATTGATATTTATCTTAAAAATCAAAGAATTTTATAATTGTTAATTTTATCTTGAAATTTAAATTGTAGTTGGTCATTAATTTCCTATATTATTGACTTAATTCCCATTAATCTTGTTTTATTACATATTCTTTAGCCACTAATTGCAAAATTAAATTTGGTTAGATGTACTTTAATTTTTATTTTATAACTCTAATGACCATATTGATTTTTTCAATATTATATGAACAAACTCTCTTTCAATTGTTTGAGACATAAAAAGTTCCTCCATCTTATTCTCTATTTAACTTAGTTCATCTCATGATTGTTGTTCTTGTGAGTTTTGTCTTTTTTTTTTTGACAAAAGTTTTGTTATTTCTTAAGAGATTTGCACGTAAGATAGCAAATAAATTCTAAGAATGACGAATGCCAATTAAAATTAATTAAACAGTGATTTAGAAATTATTCAAGATTATCAATAAAAGTGTAAAAAGTTTAAGAAAAATATGCTCATTAAAAAAATTCTATGGGACCTTTGAAGTTAAGAAGGTTCTGAAACCTTTTATACATGGCATCATATTATTGGTTACATTTTCCGATTCACATTTAAGTTTTGTCAACTCATATCTAACTATTATATCTTAGGTGGACCGGTGACATTATTAGAATCACTAGGAAGTTTTTATGTAGTGTTTTAGAAGAATTTGAAGAGCCTTCTTTTTCTTGTTAAAAGAATTTGAGGAGTATCTTTTTTCTTGTTGGAAGTATTCAAATTTGCTTATTCAGATGTTCAAGTAGACATTGTTCCTGGTTTCTTATCCTGTCATTTGGATTAAATCTTTATTCCCTTGTTAGTTAAATTTGCCTTCTTTTTTTTTTCTATTTCTCCGCAAAGATCTAATTTTTTGTAGTTGTTGATAGTTTCATTTTCTTCTACGAGAAATCTTACTAGATATCGAATGCATTTTTTTCTTCAAAGTTTTGTTATAATACTCTTTGCCCATGTATCTTAGTTTCAGTCTCTTATCATCTAGCATTTGCAATACTATGTTTTGTTTACATATGTGATGTATAGTTGTTGCAAATAGAGTGTTGATGGATTAGATGTGGTAGTCACGATTGGCCAAACTTCAATTAATTTATTTGATTATTTGTGGTATATGCTATGAGATATGTTAGGTAGATAATGGATTTATTATAGCAAAATTTCATTTGTTACCATTTTTGTATATTAATATTGTGTAATATGTGCAATGTATTACATATGGATAACAATATTGAAGATATAATTTATAAATTTGGTGTTGTTGATAATAATTTTAGCAACGATGATAGTTTTAGAATTGATGATAGTGTTAATAGTGAGGGTAATGATAATATTGATGATGACATTATATGTGATGAAGAAAAAGTTACGAAGGAAGACAAAATCAAATGTCTATTTAAAAGAATTTTTTAATTGAGTGGCAATGTGTAATAAGTTTAGAATTTGATAATGAACATCATCTGTTTGATTTCTATTTGATGTATGTTAGGTTTAAGTGATTTTTTTAAGAAAAGAATGCATGAGTTTGGGAAGTCCATGGTAATGTGTTAGATTAACATTAATTATAGTATTTAGATAAAAGTCTAAATTTATAAGACAAATACGTGTCTTAAACTTATCAAACGCAAAATCGGCTGATCGAGCAAAGGAAGCCTATCAAAAGATAAACATTTGGCTCAATTAGATAAAGTCAAAGATAGACATATTAGGCACATGATAAGCTTGATCAGAAAAGGAATGCCCACAAACACCGATCAAATGAAGTAGTTGAGAAGTAGACGATGCAACAAAACTTAATCACACACTGATAATTCAATTTGTCTCTTTCAGACCAATAAGACATCAGACACACTCCAAAATAAAAAACAAATATATGTTTAGTTTCATCAATCTAGTGCCTATAGAAGAAACAATATCAATAATAGACGAGCACATGACACAAAAGACGAAGTCAATGACAGACTAATAGATCAGAGGCAGGACAAACCAAAAAGCCAAGTATCAATCTATAACTAATTTATATATCTAGACTCTGATTATATTGCTCTTGTATGTGAAGACCATGCTCTTAAGAAAGACCCAACGTTTAAACTAATGAGAAATCTACTTAGTATTCATGAGAGGAAAGTAAGAAAAGCAAAATGATGTTTCTGACACACCAAAGATTTGGAGCAAAAAGTAAATCTACTTTTCAGAATCTCTTAACCTCATGTTAGAAACTTTCTATGATAAAATTGACAAGTCATGACCAACATTAAATGTTGATAGACATGAAGAACTCAAGATGATAATGACAAAAAGACTTGAACATGGACAATAGTGAAAAAGACCATTAAGGGGTTCAAGTGACCATTGAGAGAAGTCTCGAACTTTACAACAAATAACAACAATCTCAAGTCTTCTTCTATATAAAGGCTAAAGTCCGAAAGTCTCAAGTTGGCTTGTCGATGGAAATAAAAAGAACATGTTCAGAAAAAACCCAAATTTTTTAAGTCTCAGAGAATGAGCAAACTCACAAGAAGCAAGGTAAAGATGCAAGAAAATATCCTAAGTCCAATTCTTTCAAGCCTTAGAGAGTAAACTCATATATTTGTAAATATTTCTTTGTGTAGAGGTTAAATCACTTTGAGTGAGTTCAATTGTAAACTCCTCTTTATGTAAAGGTTAAATTGCCTAGAATGAGCTTCATTTATAAATCTCTTTCTACATAGAAATTGAATCTTGAGCGAACTGAATTTGTAAATTCCTCTCTGCGTAGAGGTTAAAAACTTAAGTTAGACACTTGTGTCTAAAATCCACATATGGTGGTATGTCGTTTGAAGATGCTAGGATAAAAGAATATTTTGTTGCATCGATGGTGGTGTTTAGCCTGAAAAGGCTAACATCAAAATATACTTATTTCTGCCTGAAGAGGTTAGGATAAAAGAATAGAAATTTAACAATATCCTTTATTTCCTTGTGCAAAGAAACCTATATAGGACAATATCAACCTATATAGTGAATCATTTAATCCAAATGAAAAAATGGTTATTTATTTCTTATTTATAAAATTTTAAGGCTAATAGACAAAATATAGATGACTCACATGTGTATGGATAAATTGGGGATTTCTTACATGTATTTGAAGTTTCCTTATTCTTTTGTTTTAATCATAATATTTGTCTTGTTCTTATTTCTTCAAATATATGTTAGAAATTGTTACAATTTATCATAGGAGGAAGTCTTTTTGGAGCATTTTCATTACAAATCTTGCAAAACTAATCGTCATTATCAACTTTTAACATAAATGTTTTCTCAAAGCCACACTGCTTAACAAAATCTTATATTTGATTGAAATTCATGCTTCATGTTTATTATGATTGAAATATATATAAAAAAGAACAATTACTTTTATTTTGAGTAAAAAGTTCAAAATATGCCCTTTACCAAAATATGTCGAGTTACAAATTATATCACGTGATACTTTCTACACTGATTATAAAATAATTAATATAAAAAATTGACACTTTCTTAATCAGTTGTCCATCTAATTATACTAGAATGCCTCCTTTATTATGGGTTAACTTAAAGATTCTATTAGTCTCTGTGCCTCCCTCTCCAGACACACAAGCTGAAATATATTTTCAACTTAGAAAAAAAATTATTTATATATTTTTTTTTCAATTTTCACCGATTCAATAAATATCCTACCTACTTTAACGTGATTTATAACCGGTGGATTATATACAATTTTATTTACAGCTGAAAAAACACGCGAGGATAATACTATACTTTATTGTCTTGTTCCTTTTCTAATTTTTTTTCTCCTTTTTCTTACTAAACAATTATTTTTTCTTTATTTTTATTCTAATTACTTTCTTTTCTTCCCTGTTTTAACTCTACCAGACAACTCTTATTTCTACTCCATTTCTCATCCCTCCTGCCCAACTAATCCTAAACATTATCCTTAGACAAAACTTCTCCCGCAATCTCATCAAAACTATTATTGTAAAAAAAAAAACTCTCTTTCAAAACATATCTTCCTAGGTTATTTCCCTTCTTACCCTATCATCTTGATTATCGTAAATCATCCAAAAAGTGCATTCAATTCTTTAGCATTAAAAACACAATCCAGCGTTGAAGACTACTACTAGTATTCCACTACTTTAACAGCAGCAGTTACATTACAAACCATGGTGTCAAACTTTCTTCCCTTGTCTCCATTAGTCATGAATTTACCTCAAAAAGGCATCATCAAAATATCCAGCAGTTACACTGCAAAATGATTACACACATTTATTACTCCTCCCTCACTCTCTCCTCACATCACCCCATTCCCACCCACCTTCTTCCACTCTGAACCAAACCACTCCACTCCACTCCACCACCAATGGCCGCAGCCCTCGAGTGCTGGACCACCCGCACCGCCGCCGCCGCCACCACCACCGACGACGACACGGTGGAGCAAGTCCTCATGCGGTCCCACCACAGATCCGAAGGCACCACCACCCCCAAAGACCCTTCCTCTGTTCCTGTCCACAAGAAGCTTCAGAAACTCACTCGCAATGTCTCTGAAGCCATCGCTTCTATCAAAAACTCTCTTACCCTCGATTCTCCTCCTTCTTCCAAAGCTGATGCTTCCTCCAGAAAGCTTGCTTGGGGAAGTGTTGTTCGTAATCTCACTCAGCTTTACCCCGGAAGCCAGCTTCCCGAAAAACTCATGTCCAATATTCGCAAGCATTACGATTCCTTGCCCCTCAGGTCCCCAAATATTGCCAACACAAGCTTTTAACTGTTTTTGCAGTTTTTTTGTGATCCTTGTTGTTTCAGAAACAGAAAAATCGGCAGCCTTTTTGGATTGCAGTTTGAAAAGCTTTGTGAGATAGCTTTTCTGTTTAGTGGAGCTTTGGAAAGTGGGAAATGCATAAACCAAACATACACCGAATATTGTTTGCAGTTTGTTGTGAATTTTGATGTTGAAGAAAAATTTACTGCTAAAATTGCGGTTGTGACACAGATTTGGAGAGTTTGAGAGTCTTAAACATTTGACTGATGTGGCTGTAATTGCGATTGCGATTGTCATAAATGCGGAGACTTTGAAAACTTTGACATGGGACTAGAGTGAAAATTGGGTGGTTTTTAAAATCTTTTTGAGGATTACCCGGCTTGTCAAAGTTTCAATCTTTTTTTATGCCAATGGTTGATCATAATTTTGGGTTGTTTTTTAAAACCTGGATGCCAATCACCCATCTCGTAAAGTTTCAATCTTTTTTATACTTGATACTATGCTTGATCTTAATTTCCAATTTTTGTTTTACCCTCGTGGGCTTTACTTTTTTGCATTCTATATACTAGTACACTCTCCCAAGTTTACTTCTTTAACGTTTAGCTTAATATAAAAGAGAAGAAACATGGGATATGGAATCATGGGTATTGTTTTTTTTTGTTTTTTGTTAGTTTAGATTATAGAAAGATGTTTGATTGGGATTATGTATTTGTTTTGCAGTTACGCACAAGCTGAGTTTGAGATGAAGGATGTGTTTCTTCACATAAAGTTGATGGAGCAAGCTTCAGAGAGTGAGCAGCCTGCCATTTTGATTCAAGAGGAGTGTGATGATGAGGTTCAGGGTTCTGCTTTGAGGCTCACGTTTGCTTGCAACTCTCCGATTTCATGGCCTGCGATGTCAGGGGCATTGGATAGTTCCTCCATCTGCTGTAAGAGGATGCAGATCTTTGAGAAGAAGGGTTTCACCTTGGGGGTTGTGCTTCTTGTGGTGAATTCTGGGAATGATAAGTTGGTGAGGACCAGGGTTGAAAATGCTTTGAAGTTTGCCATGAAGAGGCCGAAAACCGGTGCTGTGAAGCTTCCCTTTGGGCTCTGTGGGTGCCAGGAGGAGAATTCTAAAGGTAGAGAGCTTGTGGAGATTGAAGAAGAAATTAATGATGGTTACCACGGAAAGGAGTTTGAGAATTCGGGCCAAAGAATTCATCTTCAGTTGCCTTTGCCTTCTTCATCTTTTGTTGTGTCAGTGGATGAATGGCAGACCATAAAATCAGGTGGGGATGAGATTGAGAAATGGTTGTTGAACTCAGATAGTGTGGAGTTTGTTGAGCAGATTGGGCTGAATTCATATAAGGGAGTGTATATGGGGAAAAGGGTTGGGATTGAGAAGCTGAAAGGGTGTGATAAAGGGAATTCGTATGAGTTTGAGCTCCACAAGGATATCCTGGAACTCATGACTTGTGGTCATAGGAACATTCTGCAATTCTGTGGTATTTGTGTCGATGATAATCATGGGTTGTGTGTGGTGACCAAGTTCATGGAAGGTGGATCTGTTCATGACTTGATGTTGAAGAACAAGAAGCTTCAGACTAAGGATATTGTGAGGATTGCAGTTGATGTGGCTGAAGGGATCAAGTTTATGAATGACCATGGTGTTGCATATAGAGACCTTAATACACAGAGGATTCTATTGGATAGGCATGGAAATGCTTGCTTGGGAGACATGGGTTTAGTCACTGCTTGCAAGAGTGTTGGAGAAGCAATGGAGTATGAAACTGATGGTTATAGGTGGCTAGCTCCAGAGGTTTGTCCCTATTCATTCATACTCATTTTATTATGTTAGCAAAATACATGTTGCAATTTTGCAAAATTGTGTCACAGTTATATGTTCCATAATCATATGTAGTTCGGCATTGCCTTTGCCATGCATAGTCCGAAATACTCTCTAGCTGACCAGCTTTTTCTTTAGACGAGAATAAAAAGTGAAGAATAGGATCCCAATTTGGTATCTATCCCTTATAGGGTCCCTCTTTTTCAATAGTTTGACACCTAGACATACACACCTAATATAAATCCTCATGGCTTTTAGGTAAGATATGATGGATCATGGATGAGAATGTGTTTTATGCTTTTTAGCTTTTACCTGCTCCTCCGGAAAATCTTTTGACACGTTATGTTATGCTTCTAAACGTAGGGTGCAAAAATACTATTGCTCATATGCTCATGAATTAGCTATAAGCATCCTCAATCAGTAAAAGATTTATATCCACCACCTTTATTCCCACTGATTTCGTTAGAAATTTATTCCTTTGGCACTGATTGAAAACAATAAGATTGAATTCTCTCCAACATGGAAAAGAAAAAGATTGTCTGCTTGTGATGCTTATTTAGCCAACTAGGTGTAATCCTCTAGGAATTTTAGACCTTTACCAATTCACCAACACCATAGCACCTAGTACTCAAACATTGGTTGAATCCATCTGAATTGTCCTAAATAATGTATAGGTTAGTGTCGGTAATCTGTTGATTGTCCTAAATACTGTTTCAGCAACAGTAATATATAGGAATAGGATCAAATTCTAAATTGAATATTTTTCTCTCTCTCCTCCCTGCCCATCTGCTGTATTTGTCCTCATATACACTAGCTAGTTCAATGACAAATTCCAGTCTAAAGAGTTTTCGCTCTTTTTATCTTTTTTGTCTATTCTTCATGTTTTAGTACAAATTGAAAATGACATACTAGATGTTCAACTGGAGAGCAATTTAGAATAACTTTTGTGCGCTTTATTGTCTCAAAAATGGTTTTTAGATCCATTGTATGCAAAGCAATGCTGTTTAGAGTAACTTTATGTCACTTGTCCTGGCATGATTGTTTGAGCATGCCTAACATGTCTTCATAATTGTTTTTTTTGCTTTCACTTTATTGTGTTTACCTTTATTTAAACACTCGTGTATATCATTAGGCAAATAAGTATGCTTGTGTAATGCCAATTATACCAGAATTAATTTTGCGCTGGAGCCCACATGTTCTAAGGCTTTAAGCCTTTAACATGATCTTGCCCCAGCACTCTAGTTATTGTCCTACTGATAAAGGTTCTCACAAAGCCCTCACCTCGTGTGCAGGCAGAAAAAAACATACAAAAGCTATCCTCTAAAACCATTCATTCAAAGAGAAAAGGTGATCACTGAATAGAAAGGCATTTCAATTTTTACTAGCAAGAGTGATTATTTGGTTTTGTAAATAACAATAACCAAGTTGGTTTTCATGCTTTATTAGCTAGTCTCACAGGAGAAAATTTCATCTCACACCACTTACACACACACCTCACGTGTGTAGGTGACAAAGATTCATTTTGCATAACCAAACCACCTCCACACACAAATGAGTGAGAGGACAACCTGCCACTAGAATAGATGTGTAGTTGTGTACTAATGTGTGTCGAGACTCCTATTTTTCTTTTGGAGTGCATGTTTTATTCTCTTTTGAAGAATGAAAAATGGTGATGGATTATACATTGTAGATTTGATATTTTGCAAGAATGCAAGGCTCTATTAATAATTGAGTTTAATTTTTATGCATTGTTAATATAAATTTTTTATATTGTCAATCAATCAGAAACTATCACTGTTATGACTTTTAAGGTATTTATTGTAAACTTATTATGATTGGATGACACTTAAAAAATTCTTTATGCTATCAATGGATAGTGTATAAACTATTTACTATTAATAATTATTACTCTTATAAAATGATTTGTTTGAATGAGTGAAAGGAAAATAGAAAGGAGAGAAAGCATGGATTGTTTAACTAGAGAGAAAAAAAATCAAACTTTCCTAGTTTTGTTTTTAGTACATATAATTTTGATTGAAATATGACAATAGTTACATATACTCCATGCTGATTAGTTTTTCTCTTTTTTGTTGAACTGAAAACAGATAATTGCAGGGGATCCGGAGAATGTGACAGAGACATGGATGAGTAATGTTTATAGTTTTGGCATGGTAATTTGGGAGATGGTAACTGGTGAGGCAGCTTATTCTTCATTTTCACCTGTGCAAGCAGCAGTAGGCATTGCTGCATGTGGCCTTAGACCTGAAATCCCAAAAGAGTGTCAACAAACTCTAAAATACATTATGACAAAGTGCTGGAACAACACCCCTTCAAAACGTCCTCACTTCTCTGAAATTTTAGCCATATTGCTGCGACCAAACAACAACAATAGATAAAGTTTTCTATTCTATATGTATTATAACCAATCCATGGATAAGAAAATTATTATGAGTCCATGGATAAACATGAACACTCATATGCTTTTATGGCAGTAATGAAGATGTAAATTTTCTGCTTTTCACAATCTTGTATCATTTCTCCATGACATCTTAAAAATTCCAGATGTCTTTGTCATCATAATTATACTGCTTTTCCTTTTATATGATTGGTTTAATTATTTATTTAATGTTTTTACTTTCACTAATTTTTTTAGTCATTATAATTTAATAGTGTTATTAATCTTTTATATTTATATTTTAATTCTCTTTAATTTTGTCGTTTGTAACAACATTAGGTAATTTAGATACCGATCAATGATCAGTTGAATAAAAAACAATTTTTTTAACATTGTTACGAAATTTTTGACAATACATATTGAAAATGTCATTTTAAACTGAGATTGAAAAAATTATTTTTAAATTACAAGAATTAAAATGTAAAATTTGTGCTATTTTTTTGTGTGAAAATTGAAACATGACTCAATGAGAGTAAAAGCTTAAGTATCATAATTTTCATTTTTTGTGCTATTTTTTTAGTAATATGTAATCATAACAGTAGTACCAAATATTTATCATTGGGAGCGATTAATCTCAGTTGGAGATCCTAAAATTTTCCTTCCAACGTAATTTCTGTCACGTTTAAGATCATAATTTGAATCTTAAATAACTTAATCAAAGATTATAAAATGTTATAACTTTTTAATTAAAATTTTATGATTTATCATATACTTTATTAAATAATAAAAGTTGACACTAATCACTATCCTTGAGTTTGACCCTATTAATTTTGAGAGGTAACTGAGGAACATAATTTTGTGAAAACTAGGATAATGTTGAGAGGAACAGAAAAGCCAAAAGATGACACGTTTTTGGGGTCTGCCAATGGTCATTTTGTTGGTTTTTCCTTTGTTTGTTATGTGGTGGCTATATTAAGGGGATCAAAAAGGGGTCCCATTTGATTTTGTGTTTCTTTAGTGGTGAAATAATCAAATCCTTTCAGCAACGAAGTGACGTTTTGCTTGTTTGTGCCCAGCACAGTGATATTTACCCATATCTACTCCCATGATATCATTCAGCTTGTTCAAATAGAATGGAGTGTAATGTAACATGAACTAGATTCATCTACTTACTATTGTTATTGTATGCACCAACCACTAATTTTGTGCAATGGACAAAGCATTTCTTAAAGGCACTGATTGGGATAAAGAATCTTTTAAAATTGAATATATGTATATGAAAGTGTTCTATTCTAGAGAGGTCTTATTGTTTCTATTTGATATATTTGATTCTTGCTTGTATTAGCTTAAAATGAAAGTTATTGTTCTAAAGAGTTTTAACTTACATGATAATTAAAATAAAAAATTATACCAGAAATCTCGATTTTAGTTGAGCTAGAATTAATAATTTATTTTTGAGTAATATTCCAAAAAAATTTTGTTTATTAGTGGGGGAGGCCACAAATTTATATTTTTAATTATACAAAGTAAGGTTTAAAGTATGTATAAATTATATATGGCTGTTGTATTTCACAACTATATTTAACCATAATTTTTAAAAAAATTCTAAGCAACGATTTGATTAGTCCATCTCCTTTTATTTTCATTTGATAAAAAAAAAGTTTAATTTTTTTTTTGAGAGAGAGAACGAACAAAGTTTAATTAAGAACAAGAAATTGCCATATTCTAAGAAGAAAATATGTGACGAAATTTCAGTGACCACTTAGAATAGTGGTTTCTTCTATTAGTTAAATCTCATTAGCATTATTCATTGTGGTGAATACCATACAAGGAAAGTTCTTCAAATTGTTTTTTAGCTATTGTTTTCAGATAGAAAATATCACTAATTTGCTTAGTTCAAGAAAAAAACAGTATCAGCGTGTGTATCTAATTATTTAACCTAAAAGGATCATCAACTTTGGGAGCTTCAACGAAAGAAACTATAGAATTGACTCCAATGTATCAAATTAGCTTTTCTCAAAGTAAGAAAATGAATATATGAACACAAAACAATATTCGTCGTTACCGTAAACCGACTATTCATCTTTATCTTGTTCATGTTTAAAAAGGTGATAATAATGCACTCACAAGTGATGATGAAACTTTGATGGATGATGAATGCTAATCATTATTTCTCATTAATTGTAACTTGTTTTTGTGGGTTCTATAACTAAATTGAATGCTTAGAAGTTGAATTTTTATTTCAATGGAAATAAAGAATAACACCTCTACAACTTTAGAAACTTTGTTATTAACAAATGTTTCTTTTTAAAGTATAACGTTTAATTAAATTTTTATTCCTTTTGTATATTGACTTTGGTTCTTATTTTTTTCTTTTCATCCCTATAATATTTTTTATTGATTTTGGTCCTTCCTATTGGATTTGATGGTCAAATGAAATGAAAGTATTGAAAATAATATAAAAGATTATAAGAATTAAAACTGAGAGGATCAAAACAAAAATTAAAAGGAAAAAATAGTTTTATATTACAACAACTATATAATCAAATTTATAAAAAAAATAAGAATTTATTTGTTTATATTTCTATGTTTTTTATTTTTAATTGATTACAAAATTGTTATTTTTTATCTGTTTTTAAAAATATGCAATATATGCAAAACATTGAATCAAATATTAAATTTAGTTTTTTTTTAAACTGAATTTTATAATAAAAATATTTAAACAAAAATCAAATCAGTTTAACATTAAACAAAATCAATTTTTTTTTCTTTCAAACTTAAATCTAAACCTGTTGGGATACAAAGTCCCACGTTACAAGATGTAAAACTTGAAGGAAAAGAAGAATATTTTACTGCAAGGGAGGATTGTTCCAGGAGTCAGAAGATTCTGTTGCATGAAATGATTGTTCTAGAAGTCAGAAGATTCTGCTGCAAGGGAAGATTGTTCCAGAAGTCGAGAGATTTTACTGTCGTAAGAAAAGATTGCTCTAGAAGAGTTTTATTAATTTTGATGTAAAGAAGGATTATTGTAAAAGTGTACGACTTTGAATTAAGGAAAGATTTGTTGAGTCTTGTTAATTCAAAGTCTCACATTAGAGAGTATTAAAAAGAGAGATGAGGAAAAAACCTATATAAGTACGAGTATTAGGTTTTATTCACTTGCACCACATCCTTAAATTTAGTAAAGGAGTGCATTAGGGTTTTAAGTAATGTGTGTCAAACTATGTAAGGAGAATTTGTAATTTTTCCGTTCAAAAATGATATGTGGTGAGAGTTTGTAGTTCGAAAATTACACTGTTGCAAGAGTTTGTGATTTTTTCATTGAAAAATTACACACAGTAAATTTTATCGTAAAGAGCGTGGACTAAGTCTTAAGACACCAAATTACGTTAATAATTGTGTGCTCTTTGGGCCGAATTTTCAATAAAATCCCATTGTTAAACGACTAACTTTTAGGTATAACATTAAAAGAACAGCAACTTGTTTCGTTTTCTACAGGATACGTGAATTTGAGGTGTAATCTAGTTACATGAGGCTGATGCAAGTATATGCTTTTACAAACAAGAAAATACAATATTAGTAGGTCCAAAATTTCAAGGGCATAAGCATAAATTCTTGGGATAAATATCCATGTAAATGAATCATTTTCAATTATTAATTAAATATTATTTATTTATTTTATATTAATTATTAGATAAAATATTTAATTTGATTATATTTTTAATTAAAATTAAATATTATTTTTGTAATACATATTATAATAGTAAGAAATAATTTTATTCTAAAGAGTTATTTATCTGATTTCACTTAGAATTCTTAATGATTAACATTTATCTGATTTCATTTATAAAAATTTGATGGAAAAATTAATTTTGATTATTTCTAAACTATTAAAAATGTGTTTGATAGAAGAATTTTTTACCTTTTTTTTAAAAAAATTTAAGAAAGCGTTAACTGATGATATTTTTCATTTAATCATACGTTAACGCTTTAACGTATGGTTTTTTTCTTTTGTTCCTCCTTTACTAATGAGGGGTGTCGTTTACAGAGTCCAAACTGAGTTACGGTAAAACGAATTCGATGTCGTTTAGACTGGGCGACAGTTTCAAAACGCGCGACGTGGCATGTCCAGGTCGCGCTGCATTCGTTTTCTTGTACACACGACACCGCTCACGATTATTCCATAATCACGTTAACACTCTCACACTCTCTCTCTCTCTCTCTCTTTCCGACTCCTGAAAGAGAAGATATCACGAAACGAAACAAAGCAAAAAATGATAGCTACGTAGCGACCAAAGCGAAATTCATAACCCTAGGTAATCTCCAATTCTCCCATATAACAAACTGCACATCATTATTCATTTCCATGCAAATCCATAAATACCCTTCTCTCTCTCTTTCTCTCTCTTATATCACTCTTCACATTCTTCACTTCTCAAAACCCAACCTCAAAGAAATTCACATTCTCTCTCTCTCTCTGATTCTCTTCCTCAATCTGATTCCATTCCTTTCTTCTCTCAAGTTTCATTCGGTATCTTTCCGATTAAATCTCTCCTCCTTCTTTCTTCATTCTCCCACTCTCGAATCGCGTGCTACTTAGGGTTTTGCATTTACTTCAATTTTATTATACATCTATATATCATCAATGCCATGGATCTTTGTTATTCTAATTTTAAGTTTAACTTGTTTGCTTTTGTTATTGTTTTATTGATAATCTCGATGGTGCGGTTGCGTTGTGTCTTCTGCAGTATACTGCACTATATGCTTCCTAAAAAGAGAGCGAGGGAAGGAGGAGTGGTTGTAGAAGAAGATACCGACACTGCCAACAACGCGGCGTCGTTTCCCAAGAAGCCTCGGGTCGGGAGTTTAACTTCCTGCGCGGGTGCCGGTGGTACTGCTGCCGAATCGGCGGTGAACGACAGCGGCCAGGGAATTAGTAGCGGCGGCGGCGACAGCGGCGGAAATTTGATCGGAGGAGGAATGGCGTTGGGGGATTCGCAGCCGGTGGAGATTGATGAGGACCTGCACAGCCGGCAGCTCGCTGTGTATGGTAGGGAGACCATGCGGAAGCTCTTCGCGTCCAGCGTTCTCGTTTCGGGGATGAAGGGTCTTGGTGTTGAGATTGGTAATTGCATAATTGGGTTTTCTTGAATTTGATTTTGATTGATTTTAATTTGTGGATGTGATGTTTTAGTTTGGTTTTCTTAAGGGTTGTTTATATGAGGGTTTTGAGATTGGTAAATTTCTAATGCTTTGATTTTAATTGTTTTTAACTTGAGGATGAGTTGTTTGTGTTTAGTTTTCATTAGGATTGTTTCTATGAGGGGCGAGGGGGTAGTGGTTAAGTGTTTGGGGTTTTGTCTTAGATTGCAGGTTTTGTGGATAAACTTCTCAATGATTACTTTTTAAGAGAAAAAATGAGAACGGAAAATGAAAATTAGGCTTCTCTAATAAGCTAAAATTAAAATTAGGAAGAAGGATTTTTAAAAATTGAAGTACATAAATTGATTTTTTAACTTGTAAGGGAAGCTTAATTTGTTTTATCTTCCTTTCTTTTCCTATAATTATTCATCAAGAAATGATTGAAAGAGAGTCTTAGATTTGGTGATCATACTAGTTGTTATTCTCTGTCCCCTCTCTAAGTGATAGAAATTTGTTTGTGTTGTTTGATGTGAATGGTGTTATTAGGAGGCTTGGTAATTTGTAACCAGGTCTCTGTTGTAAGCTGAGAAATGAAGTGGAGGAAGGAGGGTAATAGACTTGTACAATTGATAATCTTGTTACTTGTTTGTTGTCCATCCTGAAAAAGACGACTACTCTGCTCACATTCAGTATTACAAGCACTATTTTGTAAACTTGGGAATTGTGATGGTAGTTTACTCTATTGTATGTGCCTGCAGTTTTTGACTTGATGTTTTTAGTGGTTTTGCAATATAGATTTAAGTGGCACAGGCTCTGGTCTTTTTTCTGCATTCTAATAGAGTTTACTACCTGCAGCAAAGAATCTCATACTTGCTGGTGTTAAATCTGTGACCTTACATGATGAAGGGACCGTGGAGTTATGGGACTTGTCCAGTAATTTTGTGTTTTCAGAAAATGATGTTGGCAAGAACCGCGCTGAGGCTTCTGTTAGTAAGTTGCAAGAGCTTAACAATGCTGTTGTTGTACTAAGCTTAACAACTAAGCTGACAAAAGAACAACTGTCTAAGTTTCAGGTACTTCCAATCTTGCTTTGTACTCCTTTTCATTTTTGGAACTTCATTTATTTCTCAAATGTAGCATGTTTTGATGTCTGTGGAACTCAATGTTATCAATAGCAAATGGTGGCCTATACCGGAAGGCCAATATTCTGCCCATATAAACTTGCCATTGTGGCTTTTGGCGCTGCTGTAGCAGGCCTCCCTTCACAAATTGCATATAGCGGTTGCCAAAAAATCTGCCATAGTGGCCATGGTGCCGCCATTTGACAACACTGGGTGAACTTTTGGAAAAGGATTTTCCTTATGTGCCTGTCGATATTGAAAGGATATCTTGTAGTCTTCTGTAGTTATTTGTGCTTCAAGGTCATGTGTTTGAATCTACTGCTACAGTTTTTTATGGGTGTGTATTATATGGTACATACAAAACCTAGTGATTAATAATGAGTGAACAATATTATGCCATTTAAAAGCTGACAGATTAGAGTGGAGGGATTCCTGTAAATGCAGTCAGTGGTTCCCATGTATGCCTGAGTTATTTGCTAATGTCTTAATTGTACTTGAGTTGGCGTAAAAATTATACTTGTGAGTTCTGACTGGAATGAAGCCTTTGACTGTTTTAGTCTCAACTTTATTTAAAGTTAATGCAAATGCTTTTGTTGTTAATTAAAGTGAGGTATGTGCATGTTATGTGATTGTTGATGTTTGTGGTAGTTATGGTAGTATGTCATATGGGGTAGGATAAGAGTGTGGGTAATGATGTGGTAACCTGGTGGAGACAATATATTTTATCGGTTATGCATGATTAGTTATGTACTGTTAATTGCCAAAACATTAATTATGGTGGTCTTTGTTCTGTTTGATAATTGATATTATTGGTAAAAATGTGAAATGGAATAACATCAATTATATATTGATCAGTAAAACTGTGAGGGGAGCAAGTTTGAATATTCTTGACCATTTCGGTAAGATTTGTCCTTGTGCATTTATAATTTCAAAGTGATATATAACACTCAAATTGGGAATGTTGGTTAATGGTTGAAATTAATGTGAACTTTTCCTGCTTATCTGCAACCATGAACCCATTTGTATCTTACATTGTTTATTTTAACTATTTTATAGGCTGTTGTTTTCACTGAAATCAGTCTTGAGAAAGCCATTGAGTTTGATGATTACTGCCACAGTCATCAGCCTCCTATTGCCTTTATTAAAAGTGAAGTTAGAGGCCTTTTTGGTTCTGTATTTTGTGATTTTGGGCCCGAGTTCACTGTTGTTGATGTCACTGGACAAGATCCCCATACTGGTATAATTGCATCCATCAGTAATGACAACCCTGCTCTAGTCTCCTGTGTTGATGATGAGAAGCTTGAGTTTCAGGATGGAGATCTGGTTGTATTCTCTGAAGTTCATGGTATGAAAGAGTTGAATGATGGAAAGCCAAGAAAGATAAAAAATGCTAGATTATATTCATTCACTCTTGAAGAAGACACCACAAATTATGGTAGATATGAAAAAGGCGGTATTGTCACACAGGTCAAACAACCAAAGGTTTTGAACTTTAAACCTCTCAGGGAAGCACTAAGTGATCCAGGTGAATTTGTTATGATTGATTTTAAGTTTGATCGCCCGCCTCTACTGCATTTAGCATTCCAGGCTCTGGATAAGTTCATCTCTGAGATGTGTCGCTTCCCTGTTTCTGGTTCAGAGGATGATGCACAGAAACTTATATCTATTACCAATAATATTAATGGTAGCTTAGGTGATAGGAGGTTGGAAGATGTGAATCCAAAACTTCTACGGCAATTTGCCTTTGGTGCTAGGGCAGTATTGAACCCTATGGCGGCCATGTTTGGTGGAATTGTAGGACAAGAGGTTGTAAAGGCATGCTCTGGGAAATTTTATCCAATTTTCCAAGTAAGTCATATCTTTTTGTTGTTAATCATTATTCATCTGGTATTTTGAAATATTGTGTAGTGCAAGTGAAGTGTGTCCATATTGTCTGTGTTCCAAAATATTGTTCTAGAGTTAGTCAGTCATTTGGATTGTATGTTCAGTTTGCTGCTTCAGTCGGTTTTTTACAAGTCTGGATCTTCTATAACTTTCTTTAGAAATAACTGGAGTGAAGTACTTGTTTAGTTCTTAATATTTGGGAATAGTGGCATTTTAGAAATTAACAAATAAGTACATTACTTTTATATTTAGTATTCAATCTGCTCCTTGAGTGGTTTAGATGTGCTGATTTACTGCTAACAAGTACTATCTGAACCCACTTTAAGGACCAGATTAAATAACAAAAGTAAAAGTCTAGGGTTTATTGGTTCATTTTTAAAAGTCAAGACTAAAATGATTGTTGTCTCCAAAATTCGGGGACTAAAATAGTACTTTACTCAAAATTACTCTTATTTATTTTTTGGTTCTATATTTTAATATATTTAAATAAATAATTATTATTATTAACCCTTTGATGATAATTACAAACAATTTCTCTTATTTTTTATTTTTTTATGAATATTTACATTTAAATTTAATAAATATTTATTGATTAATATTTTTAGTTACCACAATTGCTAATTTTTAGTTTCTTTCTTTAAGTTTTCTTTTAATTATTTTAACATTTTACTAATTTTAATTTTTTATTTATTTTTCAAATATTACAATCTTTCACATGTATTTTATGATAATTATTCATCCTATAATATAATTTCGAATTAATTTTATATTGAAGATAATTATTTTATTTTGCTTTTAATTCATTTCAATTATTTAATTTTAACTTTAATTTTTTGTGTTAGTTGATATCTTTTACCTGCAAAAATGTTCCTTTAGTTAAATATACTTATGTTTTTTCACTAATTTCAAGTCATGATTAGCATTTCCTAATTATATAATTTTTAAAAGAAATCTTTACAAAACCAATATCTTTATAGTATAGAGATTATTCTTGGCATTAAATAAGTGAGGAAAAAGTTATTGTTTCTTGAATTAAATTAATGATAAAATATTAACTTCAATTAAATGAGGAAAACATAATTAAAATAATTAAATAAACATTGTCAAAAATAGGCATAATATGTTTTAAGAAATTCAAATAGTTTTTAATTAATGTATCTTGTTAGTATATTATTTGAACTTACTGTTTTTTAGTGTTTTATCTTTTGATCTTTGTATCTTATTAGTCTTTTAATTAATGTATGTTTTATTAGTGTCTATTTTCAGTGTATTATTTGGTTTTTCTCTGTTTTTTTTTAACACAGTAAGTGCATTAAATATAAGAATACTGTGTTTTTCTTTATATATATTCAAGGGAGGGTTATTGGGTGTAATTTCATTAAATCTGGGGGTGGGTATAATTTGCCCTTCTTTTAAAACTTGTGATTCGACTATCACTCAAGTAATACATTGTATCCTATTTCTGCATAACCCTCTAACACTGTCTGAACTGAAAGTTATCCATGCCTTAAGGGGCAATATCATGTGTCTTCGTGCTTAACTTTTTTTTTCTTCTTTTTATTCTGCATTCTTTGAGTATATAATGCTGTTGCTTCTTGTCCTTTTTGTGGTTTTAACTTCTATTCCTTCTATGACTGTTGCAGTTTTCCTACTTCGAGTCTCTGGAATCGCTTCCTACAGAACCACTGGATCCCGATGATTTAAAACCATTAAATAGTCGTTATGATGCACAGATTTCAGTTTTTGGACAAAAGTTACAGAAGAAACTAGAGGATGCTAAAGTGTTTGTTGTTGGATCTGGCGCGTTGGGATGTGAATTTTTGAAAAATCTTGCTCTAATGGGAGTTTCTTGTGGTCAGGGAAAGCTGACAATTACTGATGATGATGTCATAGAAAAGAGTAACCTTAGTAGGCAGTTCCTCTTCCGTGATTGGAATATTGGCCAGGCTAAGTCTACAGTTGCTGCTTCAGCTGCTGCATCTATAAATCCTAGTCTGAATATTGAAGCTCTGCAAAATCGTGTTTGCACTGAAACTGAAAATGTGTTTCATGATACCTTCTGGGAAAACTTGAGTGTCGTGATTAATGCATTAGACAATGTCAATGCAAGACTGTATGTTGACCAGAGGTGCCTGTATTTCCAGAAGCCACTTCTTGAATCTGGAACTCTTGGACCCAACTGCAGTACCCAAATGATCATTCCCCACCTTACAGAAAATTATGGTGCATCCAGAGATCCACCTGAGAAACAGGCACCAATGTGTACTGTTCACTCATTTCCACACAACATTGACCACTGCTTGACATGGGCTCGGTCAGAGTTTGAGGGTTTGCTTGAGAAAACTCCAGCTGAAGTAAATGCATATTTAGATAACCCAAGTGAATATACTAATGCAATGAGGAATGCTGGTGATGCTCAAGCAAGGGATAATTTGGAGCGTGTTCTTGAGTGTTTGGATAAGGAAAAGTGTGAGAATTTTGAAGATTGTATTACATGGGCTAGGCTAAAGTATGTCTGTTTGTTAATATATGTTTTTGTTCTCTTGTAATATTATTGGGAGCATGTTAGGTTTTTCTGTATGTCCTACACTCATACACGGTTTTATTCACAGGTTTGAAGATTATTTTGCTAACCGAGTGAAGCAATTAATTTATACTTTTCCTGAAGATGCTACAACTAGTACTGGAGCTCCTTTCTGGTCTGCACCAAAACGATTCCCCCGTCCCCTGGAATTCTCATCCACTGATCCAGGTCATCTTCAGTTTTTGAGGGCAGCTTCTATATTACGAGCAGAAGCATTTGGTATTCCAATCCCCGACTGGGTGAAGAGTCCAACTAAGTTGGCTGAAGCTGTTGATAGAGTGATAGTACCTGACTTTCAGCCCAAGGAAAATGCAAAAATAGTGACAGATGAGAAGGCAACCAACCTCTCTACTGCTTCTATAGATGATGCAGCGGTGATTAATGATCTAATTGTCAAGTTAGAGGGGTGCCGCACAAAGCTGCAACCAGAGTTCAGGATGAAACCAGTTCAGTTTGAGAAGGTATATTTTTCTCTCACCGAGTTTTTGTTCTGATTGAATTTTCAATCACGCTTATTTCAATTTGGTAGTTTCAATTGGGGACTCTGGGTTGGTGTTGGTTGAGTTTGTATTCGCCTGAGAATAGGAATACATTAAACTCTTTCACCTGTACTTTTAATTTTAATTTTTTATTTTCATCCATAGTTAACAAATTAACTTTGTGCAATAAAAACTACAGGATGATGATACAAACTACCATATGGACTTGATAGCCGCGCTTGCCAACATGAGGGCACGTAACTACAGCATTCCTGAAGTAGACAAGCTCAAGGCGAAGTTTATCGCAGGAAGAATCATTCCAGCAATTGCAACATCAACTGCCTTGGCCACTGGGTTTGTCTGCCTGGAGCTGTACAAAGCTTTGGATGGAGGGCACAAACTTGAGGATTACCGAAACAGATTTGCAGAGTTAGGAACTACTTTCTTTTCCGCCAGCGAGCCATTTCCAGCAAAGGTCATCAAGCATCAAGACATGAGCTGGACAGTTTGGGACAGATGGATTCTAAAAGATAATCCTACTCTAAGGGATCTTCTGGAGTGGCTTAAAGCAAAAGGTTTGAATGCTTATAGTATTTCATGTGGAAGTTGTCTGCTCTATAATAGCATGTTCCCGAAGCACAAAGAACGAATGGACAAAAAAATAGTGGATTTAGCTAGGGATGTAGCCAAGGTGGACATACCTTCATACCGTCGACACTTGGATGTTGTCGTCGCCTGTGAGGATGACGATGATAATGACATTGACATCCCTCTAGTATCCATCTATTTCCGTTAGGGTGTTTTCATCCTATCAGGTGTGTATGAGACTAATTTTAAGTTAGATACATAATATGTTTGACTTTCTCGTTCCATATTTATAATGGGTTCACACAAGGCTACACTGTCGATCATATCACAATTACACCATATGAATTGGAAAGCAACTTCCGTTCCTTGTCTGTTATATTCATCTGCTCCTTTTTTCTATACCTTTGTTCTTGAGATGATGAATTGATGGTGTGTTGTGGGCATTTCTGCATATGATTCCTTTTCGTCAGTATTTGCTGGCTTTTGGAAGTTGTTTCTCCTTTTCTGGATGTTAACAAGAGCACAAAGAAATGAAGTGTGGTGGTGGTCTGGTAGAGGTAGAGGTAGAACCAATGAACGAGGGTTTTTGCGAGGACGTAACTTAAAAAACAAGTTTCTTATACCTTTACCATTAAGTTTTCAGTCAAACCATGGCAATAAGTTATCTTATTTTGAATTCATTTTACTCTCAAAACTCAATTATGTTTTAAATAGTTTTATTAATTTCAACTTTTCCCTTGAATATGCCACTCCTTGGTATCTACTTAGTTTAAGTTTGTGTAAATTTATTTTATTGAAGGGGCTATATGTCTGAAAATCTCGAATATATGGTCGAATTACAAGTGCCCGATGACCCGGAAAGTTCATACATTTGCAGAAGGAAAATGTTTGTTTGCTTAGCTGTTATAACCATACCAACTAAGGGTATGATTTAGGTGGGGGCCTCTGTCATAATAAACCATGGTGTGTTACTATTTAACGAAATATTTTTGAGAAACAAAATGAAAATTCAAAAGCAAAATAAAATTTTTAAAAGATAAAAACATATTAGTTTTTCATAAATTGAAAATCATGTTAAAATGATGTGTGTGTATATATATATATTATTAATATATTTTATGAAGTAATTATGTATTTTTATTCATAATATTTGGTTAATGTATCTTATAATAAAATATGCTGTTTATATTATTTTAATAATAAAAGTTATGTGAGAATTTTTTAAAAGATAATTTATTTTTTTAAAAAATAATAAAATTTTGTATTTGTGAAAACATCTTAAATTTTTTATCATGATGGTTTGATTTAAATTTTTTGAAAAAAAAAGTTAAAACTTAAAACAATTTAAATTGATAAAAAAATCAATTGATTTAGATTTGATTTTTGTCTTAAATTGATCAACTCGGCTTGTAAACCATCCAAGCGTTATGCACCCTCTTTAGTTGAGATATTATTGTTGAGATGATTATATGAATAAGTAAATTTGGGTTAAATTTGGTTCTTTAAGAGATTAAAAAAATAAAGTCTTTTAAAATATGCTTTTGCCTTCCATGTTAATTCTTGATCGGACGTTTGTTGGGAAATGATAGCTGATAAGTGGGGGTTAAATTAAAATTTTAGGAAAAAGATACTATGATACATAAGGGCTAAATTGAAACATTTAGTGACATATAAGGAACTTATGTTTCTTATATGAATTTAAAGTATCTTTTAACTGATAATTGTTATTTAACATCTAAGTTTAGTTGTTATTCATTTGTTTAGAAATCTATCTAATCCATCGAATATATATATATATATATATATATATATATATATATATATATATATATATATATATATATATATATAGTAAATTTATGGATTGATGTATTCATCTAATTTTGTAAATGGTTATAGTTTATTCATTATTTTTTTTAAATCCTATAAGCCATTTAATGAATACTTATCAATCAATCTAAAATATTTTTTATATTTATTTTTTTAATGTATTAAATTAAGATTTTAGTTAGTAATGATTAGAGATAGAAATAGGTTAAGTTATGTATGAGCATAGTCTGATTTCTAACACCCTGATATTAACGTCATAAATTTTATTTCATAAAGCAAATTTTAAAAATAAACTTCTACAATTGTATAAGTTTCATAATATAAAACCGTCTCAAGTAATAAAATCACTAATAGGTAAACAAAATGTTAGCATTTTTAAATAAATGCAGTCATCCGAATTCAAAAAAAGAGAAAAGGAAACAACATGGTACGTCTTCAAGAAATCGGGTTCCTTTCCTAGCCTAAGTTATTTTTGTCTTCCACAAACTGCTTGTCTGTTCGCCCGTTCGCGGGGTCATCACAGGTGTCAACCACAGACACAACACATTGTTAGTTCACATTTTAATAATAATAAAGAGATCAACAAGAACAGTTAAACACAAGGAACACAAGAAGGTATACACTCAATTCACAATTTATCAAGACCAATCTATCGTGCAACCTAGTATGATGCATGTTACTCACAATTCCTTCTCACGTATGTGGTACTGTTAAAACCATTGAGCGATGTCTAGGAGTACATGTCACCTCTGTAACGCCCCGCTATTTTTCATTACTAAAATTTTATCTATTTATTATTATTATTAATTGAAAATGTTTCCCTTGTTTTATATTTCTTTGAATAAAATCTTAAAATAGTTTCCTTGCTAAAAAAAAAAACGTCACAAAAAAAAAACATCACATAGATCACATCATAACCATACATCAAAAGTTGTTTACAAAACGTCACATAGATACGTAATATTGTGACAATTATAATATATACATTATTCTATTACATCCTCGTGTTAGCTAACATTCCTTGACATCTCCACACGTGGTTACTGAATCTACCTGTCAATCTGCTCCTTCGAATAAAATTCAGGATCATCACAGGTGTCAAACCACAGACACAAACATACAAGGGTAAGTTCCAATATTTTAATAAAAATACATATCATATAAAAATATCAATACAACACATATCATATAAAAATATCAATATGATACATATCATAATCAAATAAATAAATAATAAATTGTGACTTAAATGAAATTTCTATATGATGCATGCTCCAACCTCAACTCCAAAAATATGTAATGTGGTACCATCTCAGATAATACGACATCATCATCGTAAAACTTACCGACCAGTTGGGATTCCACAGTGGTGCACGAAATCTCATAAATAAACATGTGATCATCATGAATTAAATGAATTCTCACCGTTGGAAATCCCCAAGTCCGGCATCCCACCAAGACGCACGGATTAAGTTATTATCCGCACCTCAAACCGAGGCCACCTCTTTTTGAGGCATGTATGCATGAATGAAAATTTTACCTCCCTTTCTAGAATATCATTTTTAATCATTCATATTTTGATATACCATCAAATACCAAGAATACCAATAAACATCATGAAACCAGGAAATCAAGAAACACCAAGAAAACACCCATCAAAAGTAACGTATACGTGAACAGTACCGTATACGTGAATAGTAACGTATAAGTGAATAGTAACGTATACGTGAATAGTAACGTATAAGTGAACAGTACCGTATACGTGAATAGTAACGTATAAGTGACCGTAGTCCGTGAATAGTACACCAGGTAAGTTCCCAGGAAAGAGAGGTGGGTCACTAATGGACACACTTAAGTACCAAGTCTTTCCTTAGCCAGAACTTTCCTAGACATGCACTTCCACACTACCACCCTTTTCCTAACAACAAGAATAATTCTGTTATGATGTGGAAGATCGGACAAAACCGCAACCACAGAGCATACTAAGAATTTTCTTAGCACCTTAGTATCAGATAAAATAAAGATAATCACAACAAAGAATAGTAAGATAAGGATAGCTCCCCTTACTTGTTTCTCTCAGCTTCCTATACTCTTCCTCTACTTACTTGTTCCTCTTTTAGAGATATTTCTTCCTAAGAGAGAGTTTGAGAGAATATAGAAATGTTCTTTTGTTTGTTTCCTTATCTGAAACTCCTAGGCCCTATTTATAGAATTTCCAAGGTACTATTTGCTACAGAATATTCTACAAAATATAGAATATTCCACAGAATATTCTACAGAATATTCCACAGAATATTCCACAGAATATTCCACTACAGTAATTTTACTATTTACCTCAGTGATTTTATTATTTACTACAGTAATTTTACTATTTACCACAGTAATTTTATTATTTATCATAGTAATTTACTATTTGCACAGTAATTTACTATTTGCACAGTAATTAACTATTTTTAGTAAATGTTTTAACTACGTATGAAAATAAATTTTTGAGGATGTTACAATTCTCCCCCCCTAAAAAGAAATTTCGTCCTCGAAATTTACCTCATTGAAATAATGTAGGATAGCTTTTCTGCATCTCACTTTCCAATTCCCATGTCGCATCATCCGTTTTCCAGATAACCTTTACTAAAGAAATATCTTTTCCTCTTAAGGTTTTGATTCTTCTATCCTCAATTCTCATTGGTAATGCTTCATAGGTTAGATTATCCTTTATTTGTATATCATCTAACTCAATTACATGTGATGAATCAGGAATGTATTTACGAAGTTGTGAAACATGAAAGACATTATGAAGATTAGAAAGAATTGGAGGTAAAGCAATTTGGTAAGCCACGGGGCCTACTCTTTTTATTATTTGGAAGGGACCAATGAAACGAGGTGAAAGTTTTCGGGATTTTAAAACTCTTCCAATACCAGTCCATGGATTTACCCTTAAGAATACGTGATCACCAACATCAAATTCCAAATCTTTTCTTCTTTTGTCATGATAACTTTTCTGCCTACTTTGTGCCATTTTCATTTTTTCCTGAATTAACTTAATCTTTTCTGAGGCTTGTTGTACAATATCAGGTCCTAAAATTAAACTTTCTCCTGATTCAGTCCAACACAAAGGAGTTCTACATTTTCTTCCGTATAAAGCTTCAAACGGTGCCATACCAATGGAAGAATGAAAACTATTATTGTAGGTAAATTCTATCAAAGGCAAAAAGTCTACCCAACAACCCTTATGTTCTAGAACACAAGCTCTCAATAAATCTTCTAAAGATTGGATTGTTCTTTCAGTTTGTCCATCAGTTTGGGGATGATAGACAGAACTTAATTTTAATTTGGTGCCTAAAGCTTTATGTAGACTCTCCCAAAATCTTGAAGTAAATCTAGGGTCTCTATCTGATACAATACTAGATGGTACACCATGTAATCTTACAATCTCACCTATGTACAAATTAGTTAATTTCTCTAAAGAATACCTAATATTAATAGGAATAAAATGTGCAGACTTAGTTAAACGATCTACTATAACCCAAATTGAATCAAATCCCCTAGGGCTTCTTGGCAAAGCTACCACAAAATCCATAGATATGCTATCCCATTTCCATTGTGGTATTTCTAAAGGTTGCAATAAACCGAGGGTTTCTACGATGTTCAATTTTAGCCTTTTGACAAATTAAACAAGAATACACATATTCACAAATTTCTTTCTTCATTCGAGGCCACCAGAACATGGTTTTCAAATCTTTGTACATTTTAGTGGCACCAGGATGAATACTTAATTTGCTTTTATGTGCTTCCTCCAAAATTGTTTTTCTAACTTCTGTTATATTAGGAATACAAATTCTATCTTGAAACCTCAAAATACCATCCATTCCAATCTTAAACTTACTACTTTTTCCTTGATTCAAAATTTCCATTTGAGTTTTCAGAAAAGGATCAAATTCTTGCTTCTGTCTAATTTCTTCCAAAAATGTGTTAGAAATTTGTAAAGCTCCTAATCTAATACTCGTATTAGTAGTTTCACACACTAAACTAAGATCTCGAAATTGTTCTAATAAATCCATTTCTCTAATCATCAGTGAAGACATAATCAAAGACTTCCTACTTAAAGCATCTGCTACCACATTAGCCTTTCCGGGATGGTAATTAAGTTCAAAATCATAGTCCTTTAAAAATTCCATCCATCTTCTTTGTCTCATGTTTAATTCTTTTTGACTAAATAAATATTTAAGGCTTTTGTGATCGCTAAATACTTCAAACCTAGTTCCATACAAATAGTGTCTCCATATCTTAAGTGTGAATACTACAGCCGCTAATTCTAGATCATGGGTTGGATAATTTTTCTCATGAATCTTAAGTTGTCTAGAAGCGTATGCTACAACTTTTGAATCTTGCATCAATACTCCCCCTAAACCCATTTTGGATGCATCACAATACACTACAAAAGGTTCTTTGGGATCAGGTAGAGTTAATACTGGAGCAGTGGTCAATCTTTCCTTTAGAGTTTGAAAATTATCCTCACATTGAGTTGTCCAAATAAATGCCTGATTCTTTTTAGTCAAGGTAGTCAAAGGCAAAGCTATTTTAGAAAAATCTTTAATAAATCTCCTATAATATCCTGCTAATCCTAGAAAACTCCTAATCTCTGTTATACTTTTAGGTCTCTCCCATTCCAAAACAGATTGTACCTTACATGGATCTACAGATATTCCTCCCTGACATATCACATGTCCTAAAAATTTCATTTTCTCCATCCAAAATTCACACTTAGATAATTTAGCAAAAAGTTTTCTGTCCTTTAAAATCTGTAATACTATATTTAAGTGTTTGGCATGATCCTCCCTAGTTTTACTATACACTAATATGTCATCAATGAATACAATTACAAAATGGTCAAGATAAGGGTGAAAAATTCGGTTCATGTAATCCATAAATCTTTGGAGCATTAGTCACTCCAAAAGGCATAACTAAATACTCATAGTGCCCATAACTTGTCTTGAAAGCGATTTTTGGAATATCCTCGATTTTACCCTAATCGATGATATCCTGATCTTAAATCAATCTTACTAAAAATACGAGCTCCTTTTAATTGATCCATAAGATCATCAATCCTAGGCGATGGATATTTATTCTTAATGGTTACTCTATTCAATTGTCTATAATCTATGCACATTCTCATGGTTCCATCCTTTTTCTTAACTAACAAAACTGGAGCTCCCCAGGGTGATACACTAGGTCTTACAAACTGTTTACTTAACAATTCTTCAATTTGTTTCTTGACTTCTGTTAATTCTACAGGAGACATTCTATATGGTGCTATGGAAATTGGTCCTGTTCCTGGAACTAAATCAATGGAAAACTCTATTTCTCTTTCAGGAGGTAATTGATCCACTTCTTGAAATATCTCTGTAAAATCTTTTACTATTGGCACACTACTCACCTCATTTTCAGATTTAGTTTCATTAGCGGTGATCATGTATACTTGGGTATTGTTTTCCTTTAAAGATTTTAAGACTTTATTTATGGAAACAATTTCAATATCCCTACTCACCTCCGGTCTCGAAAAATAATTGTTTTGTCAAAGCAATTCAACAAAACATGATTAGTGGACAACCAATCCATACCTAAAACAACTTCAATTTGTTGAAGAGGTAAACAAATCAAATTGACAAAAGTTTTATCACCAATTTTTATTTTACTGATCTAGACAGATATCGAGGTTAAAACGAAGTCCCAGTTGGAGTATTTACTTCTAATTTAAAGTTTAATGAAGACACAGGGAGTTTCAATTTTTGTACACAAGAATATGACACAAAAGAATGAGTAGCACCAGAGTCAAATAACACAGTTAAAGGAGTTTCACTTATGAAGCATTTACCTCGAATCAAAGGTTCTGAAGTCTCAGTTCCATTAAGAGAAAAAATTCTTCCTTGAGCCTTCGATTTTTCAGACGGATTTTCTGACATGCTTCTCTTTCCTGGACAATCTTTTGCTAGATGTCCCTTTATGTTACATTTGTAGCACCAGATGCATGATGAAGCATAATGTCCAAATTCTCCACACTTAAAACACTTGACATTAACGAGAATTAGATTCACGATTTCTCATAGGAGTTTTAGAAAAATTTCCGTGAAACGTTCCTTAAATCCTTGAGAAGTTTGGTATGGTTTCCCTTTATTTTCGAACCCAAATCTTTTATTTTTAATGGGTCCTCCAACATTTTTATTTTTATAATATACAGCCTAGCACGAGAATCCTCATCATATATTCTACACATATTTACAAGCATTGGAAATTGGTGAATACCTTGATAATTTATAGCTTTGTTTTTTTTCAGACGCAGAGCCATTTAAAAATTTAACACATTTTGACCTTTCACCTTCTTTTCCATGGTAGTGTGTAGAATATCGACTAGATCTTCAAACTTAACGCATACTCAAACTCTTGTTAAGTTCCCTTGTTTTAATTCTAAAAACTCCATTTCTTTTTTATTCCTTATATCTTCGGGAAAATATTTTTCTAAAAACAATTCCTTAAATCCTCCCCATTTTATCAATTCTCCTTCTTTCGCTTCATCTTGGTAAGTATTTTCCCACCAAGATTTCCTCATCCACCAACATATGAGTTGCGAAAATTACCTTTTTATCCTCAGAACATCCCATTACCCGAAAGATTTTCTCAATTTCCCTTACCCATCGTTGAGCACCTTCAGGGTCATATCCACCTTCAAAAATAGGCGGATTATTCCTCTGAAAACGCTCCAGGCCACGATATTCGTTATGTTCGTTGTTGTTCCTACTTTGACTTCCAATTGCTTGAGCAAGTTTTTCGAGTGCCTCAGCAATTGCCTTATCATTTCCTCCAGCCATCTATAAAATCTCAAAGCACATCAACTAACAATCAAACAAGAATATAGAACACATAAACAAACAATCATTCACACAACCTTATTGCTTCTAAGCTCACTACTTAATCACAACAAAAACATGGTTAGCTCAAAATTCACAAGTCCAAGAAAACATACTGCTTCGATACCAACCGTAACGCCCATTATTTTTCATTACTAAAATTTTATCTATTTATTATTGTTATCAATTGAAAATGTTTCCCTTGTTTTATATTTCTTTGAATAAAATCTTAAAATAGTTTCCTTGCTAAAAAAAAAAAACGTCTCAAAAAAAAAACATCACATAGATCACATCATAACCATACATCAAAAGTTGTTTACAAAACGTCACATAGATACGTAATATTGTGACAATTATAATATATACATTATTCTATTACATCCTCGTGTTAGCTAACATTCCTTGACATCTCCACACGTGGTTCTTGAATCTACTCACAATCTGCTCCTCCGAATAAAATTCAGGATCATCACAGTGTCAAACCACGAGACACAAAACATGCAAGGGTAAGTTCCAATATTTTAATAAAAATACATATCATATAAAAATATCAATACAACACATATCATATAAAAATATCAATATGATACATATCATAATCAAATAAATAAATAATAAATTGTGACTTAAATGAAATTTCTATATGATGCATGCTCCAACCTCAACTCCAAAAATATGTAATGTGGTACCATCTCAGATAATACGACATCATCATCGTAAAACTTACCGACCAGTTGGGATTCCACGGTGGTGCACGAATCTCATAAATAAACATGTGATCATCATGAATTAAATGAATTCTCACTTGTTGGAAATCCCCAAATCCGGCATCCCACCAAGACGCACTTGCGGATTAAGTTATTATCTGCACCTCAAACCGAGGCCACCTCTTTTGAGGCATGTATGCATGAATGAAAATTTTACCTCCCTTTCTAGAATATCATTTTTAATCATTCATATTTTGATATACCATCAAATACCAAGAATACCAATAAACATCATGAAACCAGGAAATCAAGAAACACCAAGAAAACACCCATCAAAAGTAACGTATACATGAACAGATCTGATATCGTGAATAGTAACGTATAAGTGAATAATAACGTATACATGAATAGTAACGTATAAGTGAACGATCTTGATATACGTGAATAGTAACGTATAAGTGAACGTAGTCCGTGAATAGTACACCGGGTAAGTTCCCGGAAAGAGAGGTGGGTCACTAATGGACACACTTAAGTACCAAGTCTTTCCTTAGCGAACTTTCCTAGACATGCACTTCCACACTACCACCATTTTCCTAACAACAAGAATAATTACGTTACGATGTGGAAGATCGGACAAAACCGCAACCACAGAGCATACTAAGAATTTTCTTAGCACCTTAGTATCAGATAAAATAAAGATAATCACAACAAAGAATAGTAAGATAAGGATAGCTCCCCTTACTTGTTTCTCTCAGCTTCCTATACTCTTTCTCTACTTACTTGTTCCTCTTTTAGAGATATTTCTTCCTAAGAGAGAGTTTGAGAGAATATAGAAATGTTCTTTTGTTTGTTTCCTTATCTGAAACTCCTAGGCCCTATTTATAGAATTCCCAAGGTACTATTTGCTACAGAATATTCTACAGAATATAGAATATTCCACAGAATATTCTACAGAATATTCCACTACAGTAATTTTACTATTTACCTCAGTGATTTTATTATTTACTACAGTAAGTTTACTATTTACCACAGTAATTTTATTATTTATCACAGTAATTTACTATTTGCACAGTAATTTACTATTTGCACAGTAATTAACTATTTGCACAGTAATTTACTATTTGCACAGTAATTAACTATTTTTAGTAAATGTTTTAACTACGTATGAAAATAAATTTTTGAGGATGTTACAACCTCTGACATTCTCACTAGAGATACTAGACAGTCATAGTCAGGGCAACCAATGTTGCAACAGAAGTCACTTCTCACTCATGGTGATCGGTCATAGTGGAAGTTTTCCCCACTGTGAATATCCTCATAATTCTAGGCCATTACATCGATCCGTCAGGGATCAACCATTCTAGTTCCATTCATCCTCACTTGTCGAAAATATTTTCATGCACTTATCATTCATAATAATCTTTCTCATTCTTAAAATAACAAGGGGAACCTCAATGCTCCTTCTAGCCGTAGACATTCATCCCTCTTATACAAAAAAACATTCACAATAGATTATTATGAATTTAAACGACTCATCCATGCAGTATGACTTGTAATCTCAGCTCATACCATTCATCTCATCATATAGTATATTTCACACCGCAACTAAATTAATTAAAATAACCATGCCTATAACATAATCGAAGAACAACATGAAACACCTAAATTATTTTAATATAAATCTCAACTCAAACCATACATATAAAATAGATAATTAAACAAATAACAATACCGTATAATTTACTAAATGAATTAAAATTAAAATTACCAAAAAACAATAATATAGATAAAAGAAATAATTACGACTAATACATAATAATTATGATACACAATAATAAATAAAATATTATACAGAACAATGGAAAGATAATCGCAAATTTAATTAAAACAAACAATTATAATAATAATGTGCTCAGAATTTAATTAATTAGTTAAATAATAAAGCTACTCTAAGGAATTGTTACTAAGTAACCATGACAAGGTTAAATAAAATAACTTAAATCTTGTATAATATATATATATATATATATATATATATATAAATATATATAAATAAGAAAAGGAATAATATGATTTTTCTTATATAAAATGAACTTTATTTGTGATTACGCTAAGTAATGCTATTCAACATATAATATTTTGTATAAAATTAAATTATAAGGAATTTAGTTTTACACTCAATCGATTCTAATATTTTTAATATTGTGTTTCGATATTGTGTTTCGTAAAAGAAATCAAAGCCACATCAAAACTGTTTTGTGAAAAAGAAAATTAAAGTCACATCAAAATTACATGAAATATTTAAAAGGTGCACAAACTACATAAATTATCTCTGCTAGCAGTGTGAACTAACATGAAATACCAAAATCTTAATTTATAACATTAATAGTAACGAAATCAAACACCAAGAGAAAAACAATACAAGTCAAGTCTTTAACATAACAAGGTCTTGGCTCGAAAGCTTCCTAGCCTAAGGTTCTTCCGCCTCCCACCTATTATCCATTTGCTTACCCATTCAAGTGGTCATCACAGGTGCCAAGCCACAAGCACAAAATAAGGGTTAGTTCACATATTAGAGATAATAAAAAGAGACTACAAAGATAGTACAATACATTAAAATATAAAGGGATACAAAGAACATGTCATTCACCATACATTAAAACTAACCATTCTATGCAACCCAACATGATGCATGCAACTCACATCTCACTCTTATGCCATGTGGTACCATCAAAACATTGAGCGATATCCAGGAGTACATGTTACCTGTGACACTCTCACTAGAAATACTAGACAATTACAGTCAGGGTAACCAGTATTGCAACAGAAGTTACTTCTTACTCATGGTGATCGACCACAGTGGAAGCTTTCCCCACCGCGAATACCCTCCAAGTCCTAGGCCATTACATCGACCCGTTAGGGACCAACCATCCTAGTTCCATTCATCCTCACTTTTCAAAGATATTTTCAATCATCTAGAATTTATGATAATTCTTATCTCTTTTTCCAAAATCTCATGTACACAAGCATATCCACTAGGGGCAACCTCACTGCTCCCTCGTAGCAGCAGACATCCATCCCTTTCATCACAAATACAACCCAATTACAGTCGATTATCATCAACCTAATGACTTATCAATGCAATATGCCCCATCATATCACCTCTCAATCCACACCCATTATTTCACCATAATGGAGTATTTCATCTCACCACACCAACCAAATCACGATGTATAAACAACACACATAAAATGATGTAAGTGAAGCAACAAAAGAATAGATTGGAAGAGAATCACAACAACATAATAATTGGTGGAATTCTACACCGAACACACAAACAAATAATTAACAAGAATCTCATTCAACCAATAACAATAACAATATACCAATCCAATTCAGGAAATAATGACACAATTAATCACATCAAACAAGGTTAACAAGGATCTCTAACCAATTTCAACCCAAAATCACTCAAATAGGAATCCATCCACAATAACTCTCACAGATAGACAATCACACCAAAATTTTCCATTATTATCAACAATAGTAGAACTACCCTTACACGAAGTGAGAAATTGTGCGTGCTAATGGGAGAATTTGATGGAAAAGAGGGTCTCTGCCCGGAAAAATATCTTCTCTTCCAGTTTTTATTTCAAGAAATCTACTGTTGGATGTGAAGTACCATGTGTTATAAATATTCTGCCTAAATATCGTGGTCATCCAACGGTGAACGAATTCTACATAGACATTTCAATAGAAATGGTCATGATGTATATGGGAGAATGCAATTTTACGAAAAGGAAAGTGGGGGCAAAAAAGTGAAGAGGGAGAAAGATGATAAATATTTAAGTGTAAATCTTCTCTTTTTTTTTTTTTTAAATGCTAAGAAAAGATATTTTATTTGAATTTTGAATTTTACCTTTAATAAATTAATCCAAATGGATTGTAGGAATAACTTTAGTTATTTTTAGATAAGATCTTGGATATCTCTATCTTATCCAACAGTTTATTCTGAATTCAACAAGATCTACTGTTTATTTAAAGAATAATTTTATCAAAATCATCTTGTACCACTTGTAACCAACATTTATTAATTTAATTAATAAATTTTTTAAATTCAAAAAATCCTTAAAACAATTATTTAAAATATCTAAACACATATACTTAAATTTATTAACTTAAATTACATAACTTGTAACTTAAATAAGGAAAGAAATTTCAGGGTGTTACACTATCGACATCAATTTCCTCACATCTGTTGACCCCATTAAAGACCTTCACACCACACCATACCACACTAAAACTTAAACATCAACATCAATAACTATTACATACCACCACTTAAACCATAAGGACTTACACAATTGTGCATAAAATAAAATAAATAAAGGATGATGATGAACAAATACATGTTGAAACATTACAGAAATAAAGGATGATGATGAACAAATACATGTTGAAACATTACAGGAATAAAAGGTTTGGTTTCATAATACTAAAGAAAAAGATTATTTTATTATTATTACTAAAACAAGAGTCTAGTATTGTATTTTTCATACCACCAAAATCAATATTTTATTATTATTATTAAAACAAGAGTCGTGTATTGTATTTTTCATACCACCAAAATCAAATCAATACGAACATCAGCAATTAAAATAAAAGCACAATAATAAAAAAATAAAAGCTGATATTAAAATAAAATCTAATAGTAAATAATTAAATTAATAGATAACACCAATAAAAAAAGGAAGGAATTTTACCATCTTAAATAGATAACACATGATAAATTTTATTTTTTGACCTTGCCTTTACTAATGAAGCGATTAATTTTTCCCTCTTAAGTAACAATGAAATATGCAACATTTAAGTAAGTATGATCCATTTGACCATACCCGAATCACATTTTCACAAGCCAAATGTGTTTCTATCTTTTTATTCCTATATTTTAAATAATATTTTTATAATATTTTCATTATATATATATTTATCATTTTCATAATATTTTCTATTGAGAAAGGTACTTTTGTAATTTTTCTTCTCTAGTAATGTCTTTAGGACCATTTCTATTTAAATAGACTGTAGCATCTAGTATCCTAAAGAAAAATTCTTAAAATAACGTCTGAGACTCACAAAATCAAAAGTTAAAACGTTAAACAAATAAGAAATATGTAATAAAGAAATATAAATATGAGCAAACTATTTGGTTTTACTTTATTGCTATTTTTGCATTAATTATTTTGCTATGGCTATTATCATTGTTCAATATAATTTCGAGAAATAGAGCACTACATTTATTTATTGGATTTGTGCTATAATAATATAAACAGATTCATGTAATTTTCTTCATTTTCATGTCTTTAATAATTATTACTATTGTGATTGTTATTATAAATTCTCACATAAAAATATGTTGTTCTACATCCACTTTTAAGGAATAGTTCGATCATTCACTTAGCATTCAAATAATATATATATAAATATGATGATTTATAAATTTCATCTAAAATTATCATTTTCTTTTTTAATATTGCTACTACATTATTTTTAGGAATTAAGCAATTTTAAATCATATAATATGTATTAATTAAAATTTTATTGAAACAATATTAATAAGATGATTTAAAAGTCGTCTCAAATATATAAAAATTATTTCTATAGAATTATTTAACCACAATGATTACCAACATCCAATCAATACATAAAATGAAAAAGTACCTCATGTAACAACGAGGTGAATACAATTACTAATGACGGATAGAATTTTGCTATAACATGTTATAAAAAACAAATAGATAACTCAAAGTTGAGAAAATGCAAAAAAAAAAAAACTCAGAAGTATCTATGCTTTAAATAATTATTCATAACACTTTATTTTATTTCTTATACATTTTTTATTTAACTTTTACTCTTTACTCTTTATTTTTTCTAACTAAATAACTTCATTTCTTATTTATTTTCTTCTCTTCCTTATTTTTCTTCTATTTTCTTTTCGATGTCAAAAACCCAAGTTCAATTAATTAATCTTGATAAAGTTAATATCGTATTTTTGGATCTATCTTTCTTCAAGTAATTTTGTAACATAAAAATTCTAGTATAAAAAGTAAGACACATTCCCTGATTCCCGTCAAGCATAGCAAATATTACAGATTGTTGCATCCAAATCAAGAAAATCTCAAATTCACACGAGTTTAAAAAAGGGAAAGAACATTATTCTGATGATAGTTTGTTGAATGTTAAATCAATGAAAACATTGCATGTGCATGAGGGTTTCCAATTTTGCATCCTGGGGTTGATCCATACTTGCTTTGCTTCCACTTTTTTTGTAACTCAGAGAGCATGTGACACTTTTCAGAATCCACTTACTTGATGCTAGCACAGTTGCACTAGTGCTATAGGATAAAAAATCCTAACTTTTTTTTATCAAGTCATTGAAGCAGTACAATGCTAAACACGCCTCACTCCTCATTCCTTGTTGTGTTTATTATGGCATATGGTCCCATCCAAGTGACTGCATGGACAAATAAAAAAAAATATTTTTTTGACTAACAAGATGGAGTACGGTAAGGGCAGAGGAAATTTCCGGTGGAGTGGTAAAATGCGTAGAAATAGGAAAGAACACCTGACTTGTAAAATTATATTATCTAACTTTTTTTTAATGTTATTCATGATTTATATATTAAATGATTTTTCTTTTTAATCTCTTAACAGTGAACTTAGTACACTTATTAACATTTTTTTTATTAAATTTGTTTCTATACATGAAAAGTGTTACTTATTTGATTCTCATCTTCACCTTATTTTTTCAGTTTTACGTTGACTATTAAATATTGGGATTTAAATAATGTTCCATAATTTGCAGAGGCTGGAACTAGAAGAAAAATACTCAGAAGATTATGTTATAAGATATGACTGTTATATAAGAGTTTATAATAATGTAGGACTTTAAATCAATGAAAGATTATTGTGTATTTTATTAATTCAAAATCTCATATCAACAAATTTTAAAAAGAGAGAGAATCAGAACACTTTATTCACTTGTACCATGCCTTAAATATGTAATGTAACGAGTGTATTTAAATTTTAGGTAGTGTGTGTCAAACACTGATGTGTTCTTTACATATAGTCCCGAATAGAGCGTTTGTGTGAGGTCTTTTGTAGAAGCTCTTTTGTTGTACTCTTTGACATATTGAATATTTTTATGGACTAGGTCCCATGGTTCTGTCTCCCTCATTGAGGTTTTCCTGCTCTTACATTTTATTTTCCTTGTTCCTTACAAATTTATACTGTCGCATATTTCAATTATCTTATTTTCTCTTAAGGAAAAATATTTTATTTTTCACGCCTTCAGATTTGTGAAATAAATTATATTGACACTCCATATATTTTCACAAATTTCACAAATACTCTTTAATTTTCTTATTTTAAGACAAAATGTCGTAATTGTTCGAAAAACATTACAACAATACATTTTCATGTATTATACACTTTAAATTTAAAAAATATTACACTAAAATATTTATAAGAAATGTAAAAGTTATATTTAATAAAACAATATTAAGGACAACAAAGGGCATGTTGAAGAAAAACCCTTAATAAAGGACATATCAATGCCTCCCTTTGTTTTGGTGCATATATATATAAACAAGGGCAAAGTGCAAAGAGTGGTGGACATGAATAGGTTTTACGTGGACCATGCTTATGCTTCTTAGAAGAGGGCTCATGTTCATGCCGGTGAGAAATCATTATAAGACTCCAATTATCGGTTCAGCTTTGATTGGTGTTTGTTGGGATAGATAGGACACTTGTCTATGCAATTGTCATAATAGGTACCATCCTCAAAACTCATCTTCTAGCTTCATTAAACATGTGTCACCCATGCTATTATTGCCATCAATCACCAAAAGTATGCACTGCTATCTCATACTTTATTTACTCTTATTTCACTTTGCATTACCTTAACAATTAAATTACATTAGTTTAATTACTTTTCCATTTCAAACATGTGGATTTAAGTGGTAAAGATTTAATTTTCTTAAGGTTTAATTGCTATAACCCACCCTTGTCTCTCCCTCTCTCTTTTCTTTCTTAAATAAAGAATGTCCTTACTACTTTATGAGTCGTGTAATTTTAACAAAATTATGGAGGTTAATTTATATATATGATCTTAAATGCAAATATTTAAATAGAATTGATAAAATCGATTTAGTAGTTGCACAAACCGATTTAAAGATTATGGAACAGAAAGGTTGTAGGTCCAAAATTCTTTCACTAGAAAAAATTAACATTTACTAATAATTAATTTTTGTCGGTAAAGAACTAATTATTAATATAATATAAAAATAAAATAAATTATTAATACGTATTTGTATAAATATATTTTAAACTAGTATTCTTAACTCGCTATTTAGAGTCAATAAAATTATGTTAGATTAAAAAAAATTGTATAATGAATGAATAGAGAAACTAGTGAAGGATGTGAGTTGTACAATGTATGAAATTTAAGGAAATGGAACTAATGTCCGAGGCCATTTGAATTTAACACAAGATACGTTTAGAGACACTGACCAATCTTTTTAGTTGAGTAAAATCTTTTTAATACTATGTTAACACACGTTTTTTGATATGTTATATAGTATATGATTTGGATTCAATAAATTCAACAGCAATGCATTATTCCATTAGCTGTTTCTTTTTTTTTTTTTTTTATTATTATTATTATTATTATTATTATACTTAACATTTGGCGTCGATTATCTATATATTTTTATAAGAGAACATTTTATTTGAAAAATTATCAGTATTCTATACTATATAGACATGATTAACCGATGAGAAGTTAAACTTATTTTCATTATACCTAATAATTGTTTATCGTAGAATAAGAAAATAACAAAACAGTTATATAAGAAGGAAAAAACTCTAGTTAATATGAAAAATAAGAAATATCTCAAAAAATTTACATAATGACCATTTCCGTATAAAAATTAGAATAACTATTTGGAAATAGTGTTTTTAGGCGTTTCTATTATTTTTCAGAATATTTTTGTGCGTTTTTTTAACAGAAAATTTTTAGATAACTTGTTTTTTTTTTTTTTTTTTAAAAAAAAAAAGAGAAGAAAACACTCTAATATCATTCAATCTGTCATTCTAAATTTCAATATTTTTAAAAGAAATTTTCAGTGATTAAAATGATAATATAAATGATTTTTTATATATCTAAAATATAATCTATACATTAAAAAATGTCTATTTATTAAAAAATTTAAATATCAATATAATTGATATATTTAAAAATATTACTTTATTTTTATCATTACTATCTATTATATGAAATAACCATTTATCTCGAGCAACACATTTGTTAAAATTAATATTAGTTCTTTTATAAAATCTAAAATATTTCTAAAAAATAATACCTAATCTTAAACTAATTAATTTATTATTATTCATGTACCATATGCCATATATAATCTTAAACTAATAATCATGGATAAAATTGGGAAAACATGAGATTTAAGAAAAACTTTAAACATGTGGATTGTGATTCTCATCCACAAAAAAAGTTATTTTATACATACTTGTAAAACTAGGGCCTCTCATCCTCCATTGATCTCTATTAAACACCCATCAAAGCCAAACAAAACAAAATAAACCAACCCCTCAACTACCTAACCACTCTTCACTCTACCTCTCAACCCTAACACAATCAATCTCTCTCTCTCTCTCTCCCACACTCTCTCTCTCTCTCTCTCTCTCTCTCATATTTCCATTTTCTTTTTTAATTCTACCCCTCTCTCTATGTCCCTCTTTTTTCCGGGGTAAAAAGAGTAATAATAAAAGAGAAACAAAAAGCTGAGGACATCCCCAAACTTTGCACACATGCAAATTCACCACCATCCGCTTTTGCATTTCTTCCCACATTCACCACCATCACCAGAACCAAAGCCTAAACTTTAAGCAACCAAAATCACCCTCTTCTCTCAATCCACCAATCTATCACCCCCAACACCAAAAATAGAAACAATCAATCTCCATTTTCCTCCCTCCTCCCCAAAACCAAAACCAACAAAAAAATCCACCCTTTTTCCCTTCACCCACTTCCCAATTTCCCCAAAAATCCAATCTTTCTCCATACCCACTACCCAAAATCCCTTCTTTCCCCAAACCCAAATCCCAATTCCCCCCAAATCCAATTCAAGAGAATTGAACAAGCACAAAAAATCAAGGTTGTAGCTTCCCACCTTCAATGTGGCGACCGTGGGGCAAATCAACGGCTCGAATTCACAGTGCATCATCATCACCCTCTTCAACATTCTCTTGTTCTTCCTTCAAAGACATCCAATCCCTTTGTTTAGACGAACCTCCACAAACCCAACAAAATCACCAATTACCCTCTCCTAACCCCCCAAGAAAACCCTCCGTTTTCCACCGAGTCCGACTCGCCAACTCGCTCCTCCGAACCTGGTCAACTCACCTCCCTCCCCAACCTCAACTTCCCGTACTCCCCCGAACCCACTCCTATCCCGAACAAACCGAACCTGAACCTGTTGTCTCCAAACCCGAACCCGAACCCGAACCTATTGTCTCCAAACTCCAACCTGAATCTATTGTCTTCAAACCCGAACCCGAACCCGAACCTGAACATCATGATGAAGTCTCAAAACCCGAACCACAACCACAATCACAATCACAACAACAACAACAACAACCTGCGATTCACTTCCCAGGCGCGGAACAGCGCGTGGTGGTATACTACACAAGCCTGCGCGTGGTGAGGCCCACATTCGAAGGGTGCAAGAGCGTGCTCTCTATTCTACGCGGCTTCCGTGTTCAAATCGACGAGCGTGACGTGTCAATGGACGCGGGCTTCATAACCGAACTCAATCGGATAATGGGCCGGGCCGGATCGTTCATGGACCCGGGCCTGCCTCGCGTGTTTATCGCTGGCAGGTACATTGGTGGGGCCGAGGAAGTTAGACAGCTAAACGAAATCGGCGAGCTCAAGAAACTTCTCCTAGACCTTCCCGCAGCCGATCCCAGCGACTGCCACGTGTGCGCGGGTCACAGGTTCGTTCTGTGCGACGAGTGTAACGGTAGCAGGAAAATCTACACCCAAAAAACTGGCTTCAAAACGTGTAATGCGTGCAACGAAAACGGTTTACTTAGGTGTCCTTCTTGTCTTGCTTCTGCACCCACCTTCTCATCATGATTCAACTTTTAACATTGAAAATCCAAAATTGAACCCAACAAGTACTTTTTTTTATTTTTTTTTAATTATTACTATTATTATTATTAAAATTGTTTAGGTTTTATTTTTGGATAATGAATTTTGTAGTTTTTTGGGCGTGTGAAAATTTGATGTATAGACTCACCAGGTGGGGGGATCGTAGATAGATACAATGTGTGTGACTGTATCTTTATCTCTCTCTGGAAGGGTAATATTTTGATGGACCATATATTAGTTGCCTAACTTCTTTTTTTCCCTTTTACTCAATCACATTGTACTATTTTCTTGAGAAAAAAGTTGTGTATATTTTAATTTTTATTCTTTTCATTTTATTTATATGCCCCTTATCTCTTTTTTTTTTTTTGGTTTAATTTGTGTATGTTATTTTATATATTTTTTGGTTAGTTTTATTATATAATAATTAATCAAATGAGAAACAATTCGGATGCATAGGAGAAATATTGAAGGTAATAATTATGTTCATAATTTTGTATACTACTTTTTTGTGTTATTTTTTGTCATACTACACATGTGTGTCTTGTGTTGTGGAGGAACTGGACAATTGGTGATGCAAATGATGTTGAAAGTATAAACTATGTTTTGATTTTTGTCTCAAAATTATGTTACAAAAGATTATGTTTGAGCCAAAACTAATTTTATTAATAGAGGAAGATTCTTACTTTTATGTTTATTTTTTCATTTGTTTTAAAATGTGTGCCAGAACATTTTCAACATTATACCAAATATGCACTAACTATACGTGTATTATATGTGTGATGACACCGATAAGTATGATAAACAAAGTGCAAAAGTCCAAACTCCAATGAGCTGTGTGTGAGCTGATAAACATAAACAATAAGACAATCTTTCTCTGACTACGTGTGAAAACGTAAAAAACTGAACAGAACCCTATGTAACAAGACATTTAGACACAACTGCTATTATTCTGCTACATGTGTATGCCTTTATCCCTTCTTGAGGTAAGTAGATTGTCAATTTCTGTAACTTGATCCAAGATTTGTATATTTAAGTCATTGTCATCTTTGAGCTAGTATGGATGCATTTTGGACATTTGCTTTTTCCTTGAAGTACTTTTGTCTTTGTTATGTTCCAGTTTAGGCTTGAGTCTAGTGTTGTTTGATTGAAACCTTGCACTGTAGTTGTAATGTAATATTAACCAAATGCCCTTTTCTCCAATTTGCCAGATACTAAAAACATGCTTTACACCTTACTTAAGGATGATGTTTGATGAGTTGATCCATTGATGCCTGGATCATATTTTTGAATTTTGATTCACATACTTAATGATACAACTTTGAATTGAAAATTGAGTGTGCTAGATAAATTAATGAAGTGGACATAAATTATGTGTAGTTTTGACCAAATAATTTATGTGTAGTTTTGACCAAATAATTTGTACCATTGCTGATAATTGTTTAGCCACTTTGGTTTTGAACTAGTGATGGGTATTGTTACAAATAATTGTTATGTACTGTAGAGAGAAATTTTACATCGAGTGAGTGTTTTTAATCAGTTCTTTTCTAATTAATAATCTTAATCACGTTAGACACACTACAAAATTTAACTCTATACATAAAAATAATTAAACCTTGATTATCAAACTCTCGGTATCCAACACTACTATGAGGTGGTTATAGTTTCAAAGTCTAGCTTGTACGCTCTATATTATTAACTCAAGGTTCTTAATTTCTTATTTCACACAACCGTCATGAACATCAATTATAGGTGATGGCAAATTGGCAATGCAGTTGTCATTTCACTTGGGATATTCAAAATCTGCAATTACTACATGCTTTTATTCTTATTAATGTACCAACAATGGTTGAATATAAAAATCTCTAATGTGATTAATTGATTGCAACCAGCTTGGCAACCGATAAGACTTCGCACCAAATTTATAACGTTATTGTCATAAATATCACTTTCTTCAGATGGATAACTAAGCTCACCTGCTAGCATATTCTATTTTGTTCCCTAATTTTAGCTATATACTGTTGTATTATTATTGACCTAAATCAAATTTTGATTGAACTAGTATGAAAATTTTACACCTTTCATTTCTTTTTATTTGTCTCCTTTTGAAAAAACTAAACTTTTATATATGTCCCATAGAAGATTTATAACAATTTGATTGTTATCTTTCCGGTTACACTTTTGTCTTCATTTTTAAATACTTTACACACTTATCATAAGTGAGAGAAAAGGTTAACTAAGTCATAACATAAATTTAATGAAAATAAAATACTAAAGATATACTTCAATTTGTGCTTTATGCACTTAAATAAAAAAAATGAAAAAGAAAAGGAATGTACTATTTAAGCTTGTTTGACATGCACGCAACTTCTTATGAGTTAGGATCCTTGCTCATTATGAAATTATTAGTTGTTGACAAATTTTGTTGGTGGGCTAGTTGTGTTTTTCTTTCTTATTTAAAAAAAAAAAGCTTTATGATTTAGCTTAGCCTTCTCTGTAGTAATTGTCTTCATTGAAAGGATTGTGAATGCATGACTTGAAAGGGCATGCTTTTTTTGCATGGACGTAATAATGGAGCGGAAGAACCCAATTTCTAAAGAAAACATGTTCCCTTCTTTCCCTTTCACATATTGAATTTTTGTCCGTTTCTATCTGACCAGGAGTGAAGAAAAACTTTGAAATGAGAAAAAAATAATCCTATGTAATGTACTATGATATTTTCTTTCTACACACATTGAATATCAATCTGCACCTTATCAATATCTTCTTCTTGACCTTTTAACTTCCTTTTTCCACCATCAAACCATTTATCATTTGGAAGAAAAAGTCAATTAGTAGAAATCACAAATCCTAGAACAAATAACCGTGATTGGGCTTTGTCAGTGAAGAAAGAAAATAAACAGTAATAGGAAAGGGTGAGTGTATATAATTATAATGGATATTAAAATTTAAGTTTTTTATTCTATACCTGTACCATTTCTTTCTACATTTATCATTTTTAAAATATTTTAAAAAAATACCATCCATTATTCCTTCTTTGTGTATGACATACTTTTTTATTTCCGAAACAACATTATGTAACAGTTTCTTTTTTGTTACGGAATCTCAATCAACATGTGTTTTAATCTTTAAATATTTCAAAATTTAGTTTTTAATATTTATTCATCACGAGCATAAAATCTTTCAGATTTAATATTCCGATTAAAATGTCATAAACTCATTTAATTCAGTATTTAATAATAATAGTAATAATATTTTTACTGTATACTTAACACCATATTTCTTTTTATAATAAATCACCTTCTATTTATTATCCTACATAAATGATCTAATTTTTTCATACATAAATATGAGTTTTTTATTTTATCCTCTACGTCGTCTTTTCCTATGTTCCTATTTTATACAGTACACATCCCACAAATTAATCTTTTAGGATAGCATATATGCCACTAACTCTTGTTTATCGGACTTTTACGGTCATCAATGACAATAATCTAAATGGTTAAAATGTCTTATGTTGATAACATCAGTCCAAACAATAGAGTCACTAAAACTCAACTTCTCTCCACCTCTCACTACATCGATTGTTACACTCCTATCCACTTCGTTAAACCTTTCCCTGGGCATTAAAGTGTCTGGAGGTCAAAATTATCATCAGTGGCAAGAACGTCTAACCACAATCCTTAATATGCATAGATTTGCTTCTGTTCTTAAAGATCTAAAGCCACCTGGAACCGTAAACATAAGGTTTATCGAAAATTGGAATACAACGAATAAGGTATGTCGTCACATTATTTTAAGTACCTTATCTAATGAACTCTTTGATGTCTACTCTTTGTACAAAGAGGCAAAGATCTAGGACTCTATCCATCTTAAATACATTGCTAAAGATGTTGGGAAGTAAAAGTTCATCATCAACAATTACTATAAATGGGAGATGACCGAAGACAAAGATATTAAGGTGCAGATAAATGAATATCACCAACCTGCTCGAGGATCTCAAAGGGAGAAAATATTGAACTACAAGATGAATTCATAGTAGGACTATTCATCAAAAATTGCCTGCATTATGGAAGGATTACAAACAACAACTTAAACACAAACATAAACAATTGTCTCTTGCAAATTTGATCACCACATCATTATTAATGACACCAACAGAAAGGAGGTTAAGGAGGTAAGAGCAAAAGCTTTAGTTGCACGAGTTAATTTGATCTAATACAAGACGTAGAAAAAAAAAAAGGATATGAATCAAAACGACTTGATCACTATATGATTAAACTTAGTAATTCTAACTTAAAAAAATGAAAAGCCTATGTTTTATTTATGGAAAGCCAGGTCACCATGGGCCTTAGTGATGCCATAGAAAAGGGAACCACAATTATACTAAGCGAAAGGCTAACTTGGCTGAAAGACATGAAATAATTGTTGTGATCATTTCTCAAGTGAATGTTGTGACAGATGTGAATAAATGGGTAGTATCTTGGTAATAGAAATATGTTTACCTCCTACACTCTTGTAGGGGATGGAGAAGAACTAATGTATCTTGGTAATTCTAGAACTACTATAGTTCAGGGAAAAGGAAAGGTTCGGTTCTTCTCAAGCTCACATATGAAAAGACACTCGCTTTGACTGATGTACTTCATGCCCTAATCATTAGGGCCAATTTGGTTTTAGTGTTACTATTGGGAAAAGTTAGAGTTAAGGTTTCTTTTGAATATGATAAAATTGTAGTGACTAGAGGTGATTTAATTCATACTGTTATAGGTGATTTAAAATAAATTATGACTAGAGGTGGTAAAAAATATTATGTGACATTTATTGATGTTGTTTCTAGATATACTAAAGTTTATTTAATTAGAAATAAAGATGAAACTTTTAACATGTTTCTTTCATATAAAGCAGAAGTAAAAAACTAGCTCAGTAGAAAAATTAAAAGAGTTAGATCTGATGAAGGGTGCATACATGTTTTTTGATGAGTTTTGTAAAAAGGAAGGCATAATTCATGAGGTTACCCCACCTTACTCACCTGAATCTAATGGAGTAGCAGAAAGAAAAAATAGAAAATTGAAGGAAATGATTTATTAATACCTTAATGCTTGATAATCTTTGGGGAGAAGCCCTACTCATTTCTTGTTTTCTACAGAATAGATACCCATAAGAAAATTGGTAAAACACCTTATGAGTTATGAAAAGGTTATAAGCTCAACATAAAATACCTAGTGTGGAGGTGTTTAACTAAAGTTATGCTTCCTGGCTTTAAGGAAAGGAAAATGAAAACCTTTGATTGCTTGTTTATTGGTTATGCCAAGCATAATGCTTCTTATAGGTTTCTTGTTCGAAAAAGTGATGTACTTAACTATAATATAATTGTGGAAACTAAGAATGTTGAATTTTTTGAACATGTATTTCCTTTAAATTCTGAACCTCTCGTGCTAATGTTCAAATTGATAATGAGAACTCACATAAGAACTTGAGAAGTAAAAGACAAAGGAAAGAAACTACCTTTGGAAATGATTTTTATACTTAATTGGAGGAAATGATCACTTGACACTTTCTAAAGCTGTTTCTTCTTCTGATGTCATCTTTTGGAGTAAATCTATTAAAATTGAAATTGATTCACTTTCAAAAAATAAAACTTAGATCTTGGTTGATTTACCTCCTAGAGCAAAACCTATTGGATGCAAGTGTAATTTTAGAAGAAAATATAATTTTAATGGAACTCTTGAAAAATATAAAACTAGACTTGTAGGAAAAAGGTTTTCTTATAAACAAAATATAAACTATTTTAATATTTTTGCTCCAATTGCTAAAATCTCTTCAATTCGAGTTTTGATAGCTTTGAAATCCATTCATAAATTGAGTATACATCAAATGGATGTTAAAACTGTCTTTCTAAACGATGATCTAGAAGAAGAAATATATATGCATCAACCTGAAAGATGTGTTATTTCTGGTTAAGAAAATAAAACTTGCAAGCTTCTCAAGTCATTGTATGGTTCAAAACAAGCCCTAAACAATGACATGAAAAGTTTAATCAGACCTTGCTGGAAGATGACTTTTCTATTATTGAAGTAGATAAATGTGTTTACACAAAAAATTATAGATGGTGAATGTGTGATTATTGGTCTATGTGTTGATGATATGCTTATATTTGGTACTTGCATCGTATAATGAAAGTTAAAAATGTTTTCTTGCATCAAAGTTTGACATGAAAGACATCAGTGAAGCAAGTGTGATATTGAGTGTTAAAATCCTAAAGAATAGTGATAGTTTACTATTATCCCTCCAACAACACTATGTTGAAAAATTCTGAAGGAAGTTTAGTCATTTTGATAACAAACCAATGAGTACTCTTATGATGCTAACACTCAATTAAAGAAAAATGAAGGTGATCTTGTTGCTCAATCTAAGTATGCCCAAATAATTTTTAGAGTTTGTTACATTCGATGAATTTTTCTAGACATGTCATTGTATATGTTATGGGCAGACTAAGTAGATATACTCGTAGTCCTAATCAAGATCATTGGACTACACTTGTGAGAGATTCATGGTATACTTGAAAGATACCATTAATTATGGTATTCAATGTAGTAGATTTCTTGATGTATTGGAAGGATACAATAATGTTAACTAGGTATCTGATTCAAATGAGACAAAATCTACTAATGGTTATGTATTTACACTTGGTGGTGGTGCGGTAGCTTGGTGATCAGTCAAACAAAATATAATTGCAAGATCAACAATGGAGTCAGGGTTTCTAGCTCTGGAATTGGCTAGTAATAAAGCAGAGTAGTTGAAAAACTTTTTAGTGACCATTAGTGTCAATGCATTGTGATTCTAAGCGGCAATAGCCATTGCAAAGAATAAAACTTTGAAGAGTAAAAATAAAATAGACATATGCAGTTAAATCATAATGTAGTAAAACAACTAAACGATGGAATAATATCCATTGATTATGTGAAATCATAAGTGAATTTGACTGATCCTTTGACAAAGCCTTTGAGAAGAAAATTTATACATGAAACATCAAGGGGAATGAGACTTAAGCCAATATGAAATTAACAGTGATGGTAAACCAACCAATTAAAGAATGAGACTTATGATGCTAACACTCAATTAAAGAAAAAATAAAGGTGATCACGTTGCTCGATCAATCTGAGTATGCCCAGATCATGGGGAGTTTGTTATATTTAATGAATTTTTCTAGACCTGACATTGTATATGTTGTGGGCAAGCTAAGTAGATATACTCGTAGTCTTAATCAAGATCATTGGACTGCACTTGTGGATTCATGATATACTTGAGAGGTACCATTGATTATGGTATTCAGTGTAATGGATTTCTCGCTCTATTGGAAATATACAGTAATGTTAACTGAATCCCTGAGTCAGATGAGACAAAATCTATTAATGGTTATGTATTTACACTTGGTGGTGGTGCGGTAGCTTGGTGATCAGTCAAACAAAATATAATTGCAAGATCAACAATGGAGTCAGGGTTTCTAGCTCTGGATTTGGCTAGTAACAAAGCTGAGTGGTTGAAAAACTTTTTAGTGAGCATTCCTCTAGGAATAAAACTGACACCATCAATGTCAATGCATTGTGATTGCCAAGCGACAATAACCATTACAAAGAATAAAATTTTGAATAGTAAAAATAGACATATGCAGTTAAAGCATAATGTAGTAAAACAACTAAAGGATGGAATAATATCCATTGATTATGTTAAGTCAGAAGTGAATTTGACCAATCCTTTGACAAAGCCTTTGAGAATAAAATTTATACATGAAACATCGAGGAGAATGGGACTTAAGCAATATGAAATTAATAGTGATGGTAACCTAACATTTATGATTGGAGATCCCATGAAAAATTCATATGGGTAAAAGTTAGTCAGTTGCCAATTCTATTAGCACAATGTTATAGTTCATTCATATGATGTGAGATGTGCTAGACTGCATTATTGAGAGAATAAACTTAATAAATTTTAATGATTTTTATATCCCTTATGGGTGGTATATGAAGTACAGTGTATACTTGATAAAATTACTTATATAAGTGTCAAGTAGGATCGCTTGTGTGAGATTATGGCAAAATCTCTAGAGTACTCATAAATACTAGGCACGTGCATGACCTATTTGCACGAAACGACATTAACAATGAATTTGTGAGGGTATAATGTGATTGGTAGACCTCTAACATACATCAAAGTGTTTTGGTTCGTAAAGTTTACTCTGTCAATTCGCTTGTATGAAGTCTTACTAGTTTAGGTCTGGTTTATAATCCAAATGACACCAGATTCAACGCATGACATTCATATAGTAATGTAGAGCATTTTTTCTTCTGTCTTTATTCATTATGAAAAATCTTTTTAAAATATATGGGAGATTGTTGTGATTTTTGAATATTTCAAAATTTATTTTTTAATATTTATTTAACAATGGTCATAGAATATTTTAAATTTAATATTCAACTAGAAATAACCATAAATTCATTTAGTTCAGTAGTCATAAATAAATTTTTACTTACTCCTTATAACACCCATATTTTTTTTTTTCTGGGATCACCTTTTCCTTATTAATCTATATAAATCATCGTGTTTTTTATACACAAATATATGAGTTTTTTTTTATTATTTTATCCTTATACATCTACCATGTTCCTATTCTACACACGTATACATTGTTCTATTACCTTAATTCAATTGGGTAAGAACAGTTATATCCTGAAGGGTTATGCATATTGTGATTTAACCTTTTAAAACAACATATATTTACACTTTTTAATGGTAACTCTTTTATTTTCCAAACTTTCTTGTAATTAGTGACAATAATCAATACCAAAATAATTATAATTTTTGTTACAACATAATACTTTACTATCTACTCAATACAATATGAATAACACGTTATATAACCGTTTATTTAATTGGGACATGTAGAACTTAAATTTGATTCTGACATGGGAAGAAAAATTTATCATATCTTAAATCCTACATGTCAAGAAGAGGCCTTGATAGATATAATTAGGAATCTAAATGGGAGAGATTCTTAAAAATTATTTATAATATATATTGATTTATAATTAAATGACCATGTAAATACTAAGGATGTATAAATTATTTAGTTATATAAAAATTAATTGAAGAGATTGTGCATTGTTCAACTTCCTAAAGATTACATATTCTATAACAATTTATTTAACTTTTACAATGTCGTTCTAGAAAATAAATTTTTAAAAAAATATAAGTTTAATGAAAATGTTTTGATTTCACTGAAATAAAGGGTATAAGCAAAATGATATGTGTGCAGGAAGAAAATACTAAGATATATGATGAAAATCCAAATTTTAAATGATGAAGAAATTATTTTATTATTGTCTTTCACAAATATCATCATGGACTTTTTTTATATATTTTGGTATGGGCTTTTTGGAATGTAACAAAAACTAGGGTGCAGGGTGAGATTTATAAGGTGGCGAAAGAAAGCTACAATGACATGTTTGGAACAGAAACTAAAAGAGAGAGGATTAGGCCAACTCAATTCTTCATGGGCCCTGAAACAATTTTTTTTTTTTCTAACTGCAGTAAATATGACCCTTAAACAATTGAGTCGTTTTCTATTGGTTATAATATCAATGGTGGTTTGCAATGAAATCCAAACACTAGTTGGTAATTGATCCTAATTGCAGTTAAGCAAAGATTTTTTCCGTACAAATTTATAATTTAATTTGTGGTTTAATAGTTTAAAGTTTAAGTGGCGGGGTTTTCTAGTTTACCCAAGGGATAAGGTTATTTTTAATAACCCATCTTACGTTGTCGGTAAAATTATGACATGTGTATTGATTATTTAATTTATTTTTATTAATTATACTTGACTTAATTTGTAGTATCTAATATATTTTGTTGTTTTTTAAAATTTGAATCACTTTTAATCTTTTGTTCTGATTGTTCTTTTTTTCTCTACTTTGTCTCATTCTTCTCCATGGTTATGCCTTCAACCATCCCTTTCATCTTTACTTAAAAGTTATTTGAATTCTTCTGGGAACGGAAAAAAAACGAAGACATGAATGAAGTAGAGAACACTCCAAAGTTTAATAGTGTTTTGGTTGAATTGCTACTATTAACTATTCATCCAGATGATAAAGAACTCAAGGGAGATTTAAGTGATGAGAGAAAAAGAAATGCAACAATTGATTCTTTTTGGTGGATGCATCGATCAACTCTGTGAAAAACAAAATGACAACAAGTTGAGAAAGTCTGAAATGTCAAATTCAAACTTAAAATATGAGACATTGACTCGAGTACGAAAGAAATAGATTTAAATTCTAGTCATATTAATGCATAGAAAAATATTTAGTATACGGCTGCAATACGCATACACCCAATTATAAAATGTGAAGAGAGGGGAATATGTATACGTATAAAGTATGAAAAGAGAAAAATACATAAATATTCTGTGAGTAAGTTAGCTGATTGACTGCATATTATAGTTATTAACGTAGTAAAATAAAGTTGTAATGCAGCATGAACTCTCGTAACCTCTCGTTCTTCTCTTAATATTGGGACATAATTAACCAATTTCTAAGGCCACAACTTTATAAGTAGTTTTATTTATTCCCGTTTATTATTATCTATCAAGAAATTTTCTTCTATTTCTTAATTGTGATTCAATCTTAAAAGCAAATTTATTTTATAATTAGACCATAGTACCTACACAAACATCTTATCAATATACTGTAACTCATCTTAATTAATATTTATTTAGTGTTTTATTTCAGTTTAATCTATATTTTCCCTTTACACACAAAACCCCATAATTTCAAAAATCGCAATGTGTCACAGGAGGACAAATTTTGTGGAAGAAGAAATTTGCAAACAAAATAAAGGTCTTGACGAGAAATGAATTATAAAGCAATAAGCGGTTGTAGTTATATTCTTGAATAGCAAGGGAAAATGGAAAATGAATATTTTACATAAAGTTATCATTTGGCCTTAATTTCTCATCATTAAATTGTAAAAACTAAAACAACCTATCAAATTAAATGGAATTTGCTTGTTAACAAGAAACCAGATAGAGAGGGCTTAAATGGATCAAATCAAATCATTATAACTTAGTCAAGTATAATTAATAAAACTAAATAAAATAATTAATACACATGTGATAATTTCATTAGGTCACATGAGATAAAATAAAATATCTCAATCTTCTCCATATAACTTCCACATCCTTTGTACAACTAATTAATTTAACTAATTAATTGTGCTAACTTACAGTTGGTTCAAATTGGTCTAACACTAAATGTTTCTCGGAGGACAGTTTTGAAAATAGTTGTGCTATATGATTCGTAGAACATTGTTACGGATTTTTTATAAAATGAATCTTTAAACATGTCAAGTGTTTGTGTGACTTTTTGTTAAACAATTTGCTAAGTAGAAAAGGAAAAAACTAAGATTTGACATATATCACGGCTGGTATATGTTGGGAAATACCGGCATGAATTCCCTCCTCTGTGTACTCAAAATTAGGCACTATGCGGAAGCGAAAATTATAATAACAACGCCAGAAAATTTTAGCGTGGAAAACCTTCTCAATAAGGTAAAAACCACGGGACCAGTAGGCCTCTTAAATCTCCACTATAACAATAATGAGAATACAAATACAATAACAATTGTATCTTCAATTTGTGGATAACACTCACAAATTGGCTTACGAATTTTTCTCTCTTAGAAAACACACTTTCTAAGGATCTCCCTATTTTTTTCTCACTCTCTTAGTGAGGATCCCTCCTTGTAGCTAACACTTGTTGTGTTGCTTGTTGCTTATGGGATGCCTGAGGGATGAATTCTTCTTCTTCCAAATCCTCCTATTTATAGGAGGAAGAAAGCAAGCATTGGATTTAAAAAAATGTTTTTCAATCCACCGAAAAAGCAATTGCAATTGGAAAACCTTTTTGCTGTTTCCCACTTCCACCGAAAGCAATTCAATTTGCAAATTGTGTGGGCTTGCAAATTGGCTGAACAGTTTGCTTTTTGGCTGGACTGGTCCCACAGTTCTCCCCCTCCAGTCAAAAAGGGAATATATTGATTCTTCCCTGGATTATCAATGATGGCCTTTAGAGCTTCAAATCGCCACGACAATTCTGAGCTTTACATTGTCGTCGATATGCTCTAGTCTTTGTACCGCCGTTTCTGATAGCTCTTATCCACGGAACACGCAGCCTAGCCAAACTTTGCTAGGGAGACTTTCGACACAAGGGATCTCAAAATGAGGTCCACCTGACCTTCACTTAGATCCACTTCGATCATTGCATCACTCTGAGCCGGTCATCGGCTCTGCTACCACTTGCTGGGTAACCCAGGGTTTGGGTTGTTCTCTTCATTCTTGAGCTTGAACACCCACTTATTTTTCAATACATTTCCTGACTTTGTTCTGACTTGTCAGGTTGTTCCATCTCATCTGGTTGCTCTACCTGATGAGGCTGTAATATCTGATCAGGTTGTTCATTCCTTTGAGTAATCTCTCCCCCTGACTTGTGTACCACCAAGGTCTTTCTCCAAGAATCTACACTCAGACCTTATGTGGCCTGGTTTTCCACAATAATAACAACTTAGTCTAGTGCGAGATTTGGATCTACCTTGTGTCTTTCCACAACCTCCTTTTTCATGATTCTTACTCCTTTCTCTGTTGTCAACAACGTTGGCTTCAAACTGATTGTTCAAGCCCCTTTCTCTCCGTCTTGATTCTTCATTAAGCAAACTGTCTGCGACAGAATCCATGCTTAGCTTTCCATCTGGAGCAGAGTTGCTAAGAGTGACAACTAGGGTGTCCCAACTCTTAGGCAAAGAGCTAAGGAGTAGAAGAGTTTGCAGTTCATCATCTAGCTTCAGATCTGTCTTTGCTAGTTGGTTCACAATACCTTTGAAGGTATTCAAATGTTCGATCATATTTTGATCGTTCGAGTACTCCAACTTCACCAGTCGTCTGACAAGGTGAGCTTTGTTTCTGGGCGTCTTCTTTTGAATCAGAGATTCAAGCTTTGCCCACAACTCATACGCGTTGGTATAAGTTGATACATGCTCAAACAAACTTCTCATCAATATGTTTTCGATCACAAATCTTCGCTTTCCGATTTTGAGCTCCCATTCTTTGTCCTTCATCTCCTCCGTTTATTCTGGTGAGTGATTGGCTCATGTAAATCTTTACAAAGATAAATGGTCTTCCATCATCGGCTTCCAATAGGAGTAGTTATCTGCAGTTAGCTTGAACATATCTCCAACATGAATGACAGCTTCTTCCATCTTGAGTTACACAGGAAATACCGTACGTATGAATAGTGTTATACCGTACGTATGAATAGTACCGTATGCCGTATGAACAGTACCGTATTCCGTATACTAATCGTAGTATGTAAACAAAGGTTCGATATGTTCCCAGGAAAGAGAGGTGAGTCACAAATGGACACGCTTAAATACCAAGTCTTTCCTTAGCTTCTTGGACAACACTTTCACACCACCACACGTTATTTTCAGCAATAAGAATTATTCTTTTCTGATGTGGAAGATCAGACAATGCTGCAACCACATAGCATACTAAGAATTTTTCTTTATGAATCTGACACCTAGTATCCCAGAACTCTAATGAGCTCTGATACCACTGTTGGGAAATACCGGCATGAATTCCCTCCTCTGTGTACTCAAAATTAGGCACTATGCGGAAGCGAAAATTATAATAACAACGCCAGAAAATTTTAGCGTGGAAAACCTTCTCAATAAGGTAAAAACCACGGACCAAGGGCCTCTTAAATCTCCACTATAACAATAATGAGAATACAAATACAATAACAATTGTATCTTCAATTTGTGGATAACACTCACAAATTGGCTTACGAATTTTTCTCTCTTAGAAAATACTTTCTAAGGATCTCCCTATTTTTCCCTATTTTTCTCTCACTCTCTTAGTGAGGATCCCTCCTTGTAGCTAACACTTGTTGTGTTGCTTGTGGGATGCCTGAGGGATGAATTCTTCTTCTTCCAATTCCTCCTATTTATAGGAGGAAGAAAGCAAGCATTGGATTTAAAAAAATGTTTTTCAATCCACCGAAAAAGCAATTGCAATTGGAAAACCTTTTTGCTGTTTCCCACTTCCACCGAAAGCAATTCAATTTGCAAATTGTGTGGGTTTGCAAATTGGCTGGACAGTTTGCTTTTTGGCTGGACTGGTCCCACAGTATACACATTTAATTTTTATTGATTGAAATTTCTAACTATTTAACAAATTTTAGTATCGAAAAGTTTAACTAATTATTATAATTTCTTTAACTAGAAATAAATACATGTAAATTAACGTATAAATCAATTACCATCTATTATGTATAATAAATTTGTTATTTTATAATAAAACTTACCTAAAATTAATTGAGTGTATAAAACTGATTTATACTATCATACATCATCTTTAAACTCTTTTCTAATACTACGTTGTTAAGGGTGGAACTACGTTACGAAGTAGGGGCATTGGGACAATGCGCCAAATTTTATAATAATAATAATAAATCTCTCTTAATTATTTTTTCATTAGTTCAAAAAAATATTATTACATGGGGAGTAAACTTATTTTTAGTAAGTTCATATTGTTGGAAGTCCAATATTAGAGGGGTGTGAAGTCTCACATCATCTAGTGATGAGACCTGTTGTATATATATATAAGTGAGAGACAAACCTCATTTCACAAGCCAGTTTTGTGGGGTTGAGTTAGGTCCAACCCACAATTTCTACATGGTATCAGAGCCTATCCTAAATGTCGATGAAGATGTTGGGTCACCCGTTGGACCAATATTGTATTACCTGTAGAATATCGGATCGTATTAAAACACCTCATTTGAATAGTTTCCACACTTGAGAAGTTCAGTTCTCGGCGTGGGAAAGATGTGTTGGAAGTCCAATATTGAAGGGATGTGAAGTCCCACATCACTTAGTGTTGAGTTAGGTCTAACCCACAATTTCTACACATACCTAGTGGTGAGTCATATGAAATAAATAAGGGATAATAATTCCTATTAAAAATAAATTTTAATTCCTCCCAAATTTATTTTAATTTTCTAATAAAAAAATTATTGTATAATCAATTGACTTACATTCAATCAAGTCTTACTCAAAAAACTAAAAATAAAATAAAAAAATTAAAATTAAAATTTCGCCCCTCCCACCGATTCGAGTCCATGCATGTTGTATTCTTAGGAATAAAAAATACTTTAGCAATTTTCTTTTAAAATTCTCTAGAGCAATAAGTAGAAGTGTATAAACACAAGCTCTTGGATATGTGATGGAGCTTATTGAGATCATTGGGCTATGGTGTGGCGTAGAGATGAATCATGATGACTTGGCAAAGGTTGTAAGCCCTTTTCTCCTAGAACAGGGAGGTTGCCTTGTCCATTTGTTAATAATAGTAAAGGAGACTAACCTATATGTTAATGACTTAAATCATTTTTTAACTCTTTGACAAGTTTAATGGATGTTAACGGGTGGGAATCGAACTTTCTCTAAGTAAATTTTTTCTATTTAAATTGAGAATATCACTTTACTTTATATTAATATGGTACATAATAAAAGTTACAACTAAATTTTCAGTGAAATTTAAAAGATTCTAAAATATGTTCTATTACTAATTATACATATTTCACCATTCTTACACATTTCCATTATTTATCATTGCCGAGAAACATGATTCCCAACAATATAGAACTTCTGGTGTATGAAAAGAGTTTTGATACATTACTTGAATAATCTTAACCTTTGAGTAAATGCTTAAATTACTATTTAAAAGTATATTTGAATTAAAAGTATTATTTTAACGAATTAGGATTCTTATTTTACGTTTATTTCATTTTACTTTAATCAATTAAATTAAAATTAAAATATGGGCACAATATTTCTCATTGAAATTCAAATTTGCACCGAAAAGTTAACAAATCAACTTCAAATTTTATAAGTGTGACATTACATTAATTTTGATTAAGTTTTCTTTTTAAGGGTGAATCGTGGTATGTGTAGCGATATTTTTTGTGTAAGAAATTATCCATTAAGAGTTTTAAGTTACTATATATGTATGTGTGTTTTATTACAATTATAACTGGGTTTTTCAATTAACAATCACATTCTTTTTTTCTAAGCAACAATCATATTTATAATGAACCACCTATTTTGTTTATGAATATTTTTTTTTCTTTGTTTAAGAGAGACCATAGTGTTTCTTATAAAGAAATTTTCACTTATGATTCATGATTGATCCTCGTTAAAAAAAATTCACATATAAAGAATTTTTTTTTTTACTAGAATGTAGTAGTTAATTAATGATGTCAGACTGTTCTTTATTTTTAAGAAAACTGTTTAACAAATATTTTTTTCAAATATAAAAAAAAATTCTGTGGTGTTATCTTTTAATGAACGGTATGTATTATGTATTGTATAAAATTAGATATTAATAAATATGAGTGATTTTTTTTATATTTTAATATAATTTTTTAAAAATAATCTATAAAATAACACCTTAAAAAATAAAAGTACTATCAATTAAATAAATACATTAAATAAATGTTTATAAAAATTATGTAAATTTATTAATATCTAATTTATTTAGACAGACTACACCATGAAATTTTTTAAAAAATGGATCACGGTTCACCCATTAGGTAGATTGTTGCTTTCTATATAAATGCAATGAATCATTGATGTTGGTTTGTGAATAATTTGTTTGACATTTAACTGTTATATATGCACTTATCCTTACACACTCACTTAGTTAAACTACCCAGTTTCAATGAAACTGTTAAATAAAATAGTGTCCATTACTCCACACTATATTGTAAGGTTCTTTTTTTAATGGTTAGTTAGATAAGAGGATAAGGTCTGTACATCACAGTGGCCAGAACTCGAAAGACACATGCTCTATTCAACACTTGTTATGAGAAAGCAACTTTTGTAAGAACAAATTATTTTATACGATTATCCTATCAAAATTTATGACTTGTCTTATTTTTATTAGTATATATATTATAAATAAGAATTCATAGTTAGATAATTACAATGCATTCTTAGCTGCTGTGTGTAGATTTTAAAAAATATTTAATATATAACTGTGACACGGAGTCAATAATCAAACAATAACTTATAAAATATAATGAGAAATATATATATATATATATATATATATATATATATTTAATTAATGAGTCATATGGTTATCATTAATTTAAAATAAAGTGATAGATTTTAATGCTAACTGTATAGGCCAAGATAATTGGAAAAGAAAAATATCAAATAATTTTTTTCTTAACCCAACTTTAGTGAAGAAATTTGGGGAAAGATTGATAAATATCTCTTACACAGTGTTTCAAGTTGCAATCACAACAAGGCTGCTACATAACCGATTGGTAACAGGACTCAGAGAGCTTCAGGTAATATGGGCAGGAGGTTGCTTTGGAGGTGACTGTACCCCAACAATTTTCAAATTTTTTAAATTACATTTATTAAATAATTTGGATTTTTGATTTTTTGATTTTTTTAAATTATGTTTTTATTTTTATGATTTTTTTAGAATTATATATATATATATATATATATATATATTCATAAATTTTATTTACATATAATTTATTATATATAATTTTATAATTATTATTATTGGAAATCTCACCATATAAATTACCTAAATTTTTAACATGGTATCATAACCTCCACATTGTCTAGAAATTAGGCCATCAGTCCTTTGAGAAAGTTTCATGATCGTATAATTATCATTTCATTTATTTAAAAAGATATTTATTGATTTATTTTTGAAATAAAAAGAAAAGAGACCATCGCAATCTAGTTGATAATCATATTATGATTTTGTGATTTTGTCTTAGATGAGTTGCAGTTAAATTTTATGGTTATATATTATGAGATAATATTTTTTTATTTTTTTTTATAACATTATATTCTTTGTTTGTGTTTTTTTTTTTATTATTATTTTAAGTTTCTTTAGTTCAAATATTCATTAAATAAGTATAATCATATATTTATTTAACTGCTATATATTAAATTTATTATATATACATGTTATAATTTAAAATATTATTTGTAAAAAATATTTTTTAATTTTAACCCTTAAATAAAAATCCTAGCTCAGCTATGATTTCAACGTCCAAACACCATAGGAACCATGTGAAGGATTGTTAATAATATTCATTATTTGTATCCAATAACAATACAAGGTATAAAATGTAAGTTGCAAAACTTGTTTAATTTATTTTATTGATCATTATAATTTTTTTAAACACTTGTTTAATTTAGTGAAGTGAAATTAAATTTAGATTCATTAAATAAATTTCTTATTCGAATTCTACAGATTAAAAAAACGTAATTAAGAAAGAAAACTTCATTAAATAATAAGCTAAATTCTTTTGTCAGAATTATTCATCAACGAAAATGGCTGGATATTTATATCGATAACATGGTTTTTTTTTAAAAAATGTTAATAAAGGAACAATGACATAATAATATAATTTTGGTATTGATGAAATAGTGCGATGAATGATAATATTGGTGCAAATCGGTAGTTAATTGGAAACAAAATGAAAAATCCATAGGAAAATATTGAAGATAATTAAAGTGCTGGATTATTTAGAGATTTTTTTTTTGGGTGTATACTGTATTCTATTATTCAATTCAAGTTAGAGATTAATTTATTTTTTTTTTAAAACATATTGGTAGAAAGCTAAAACTACAACTACAAAAAATTTAGGGAAATTATCATTAAAATTGTAAAGAAGGTAATAATTTTTCTGCTTTCATGGATTGATTCCCATAGCCAATAAGAGCTATATTTATATAATTTAATTACTATTAATAATGATTCTGCATGTGTCATTATGTTAACTTTGAGAAATTAAAATAAAACCACTAAAATAAATATAATAATATTTTCATATTTATGTTCGTTCATATTATAAAGTCCTTGAGTCATTTTTTTCTTTTCTGTACCTATCCTGTCACACACACTAAAAATTATTAAATTATATCTCTAAATATTATCTTTCAATACTCATCATAGTTAGCAATTGAATCCAGTCAATAGAAGGATCATAACTATCCAGAAACTAGCCTAAATTTTGTTGGTAGACCAAAGAATTTCTACCCAAAGTCATGGTTTACAATTTTGTTTTATCCTAAATTTATAGAAAAAAAAATAGAAAAATGGACAAATGATGTTACATGAATCACTAGTGTCGCTTTGAACGAAGGTTGGATATCTTTGTCCCTCAACTAATTTGCCAAATTGAATATTACACTTCACATCTCCAACCCAATTTCTGTACTTGTTTTTCAAGTAATGACATTTTGATCATTTCCCCATGTCATGAAAAATTGAGAATTATTATTGATAACATAAAAATTTAACCCGAAATTAATTAGCAAATCCAACCTCATTTTTGAACTTAATTACATTCAGATAATTTTGGTCCACATGGCATTCATATATGACACAATTCCAACTCATGCACAGTTTAATAATCTTTGTTGTCATGATTCTTAGATTGTTGTGCAGGCCTTAATTTGTTTTTTTGTTAAAAAGAGTTATGTATATAAGAAGCGTCTTAATAGATACAACAATTAAATGATACAAATGTAGAATTGTGTGGAGCAGTTCAAATCAAAGTTCAAGTGTCTCCCTCTACTTTAAGGAATTAAATATGAAATTGTATAGCGACATCACAAATTTATATGTACATATCATTATATGCTTAAAACATGTTTGGCAGATTATATGTATATATATACTTTGGATTATTATTTATGCTATGGATTAGGAATTGGTCTATAAGTAGGATAAGTAGTCAATGGTTGTACATAAAAAAACGCACGTAGAAATTATATTCAAGTGGACTAGGCAAACATGAAGGCACTCACTACATAAATATTACGAAGTCAAGTCATGTGTTCTTCTATAATCTTTTAGTTGTTTAATTGAATTAGTTTTAAATGTTTAAATGAAGGGAAATGCCAAATTGTATGAAAAGTTAAGACCGAACATGATATAGAATGGGTTTTTTAGCTTCATTCCTTAATATTTTTTTTATTTGTTGTTTAATCTATTTATCAACTAATGAGAAATCACTGCCCTAAAGTTATATGCATTCTACTCAAGTTTAAAGTAATGATTATTTTAAAGTAGAAAACTAAAAGAAAGATTTTAATTTTTAATACACGTATGACGTATCCATCATCTCCTTGAAATCATTATTTATTTTAAACGGAAAATAAAAAGTGTACATGGAGATAACATAATGATGTACGTAGCAGAAGGTGACAATAATATCACCCTAGCCATAAGGATGAACAAATTCCCATTTACTTATGTAAGTGACAACCTATATTAAGCTAATCTTCTTACTCAAAAATAGAACCTTTTAAAGAAACTTATACACCATAACAAACTAAATCTTGATCTTATAACAAGAACTTTAATTTATTCATTGAAAGCAAGTTAGTAAACTATATATATAAAACAAATGCGAATTAAAAGATATAATTTTATTTTTTTTATCATTTTGATGCCATACCAATAGCATTTTTATAGTGCAAACAATTTACATAGTCTACCGTAACTATGAAAGTTCCTTTCAACTATATTATATGAGTTCATATACATAAAAAAAAAAAAAGAAGAAGAAAAACGTATTATATTATAAATGAACAAGAAAAAGGGTATATTGTGACAATAAATTGTCGAAGTTCCAAATCCTTTGAAAATACAGGCAAAACATATGTTTATAATTATATAAGTAATGGTAAATAAAAGAATAATTAGCAATTTAGATAAATTAAAATTTTGAAAAACTTGTTAATAATTAACATTTTATGTTTTGGTGGATTTTTTTTTTTTACTATCACATGATATGAGATCTCTTAGACTACTGTACATACTTGAAGTAATTAATTCCCTCTTATCTTAAACTATTCTACATACTTGAAGTAACCCTTAAAATTGCAATCTACTATTGACCATAAGAGAAAAAGCTAGTTTAAAAATATAAATTTATTATGAAAATAGATTACTCATAACAGAAAGCATAAAAAGAGAGAAGATAAAAAGCTCAGTGAGAATTAGAATTTCTTTGTATTTCTTATAATGTAAGAAAGCATGTTCATAGAATATCCACGACCACTAGTCAATTTTCCGTGACACTCTCTTTGTATGTCCTTTCAATTTGAGAATTTTATCATTAAAACCTTAATAAAAAAAAACCTGTCGGATAATAACATAAGAAAAATATTTGATAGACATGACAATCAACCAGATAATTAATTTTGAAGAAAGAAAAAAAATTCACTAAAATCTTTCCCAAGAAAATCTAATGAAAAATTCATGTTAAAGTCTAATCTTGTGAACTAATTACTCAAAATTTTCTTTGATTATGATTTTAACAAAGTATATGCTTGATTTTCATGCAAACGAAATTGTTGAGTAGTTATATAATCATTCTTAAAGAACTTTAACAAAGTATCTTTCATTCTATCTCCAATAATATATTACTCTTTCAATTGAAGAATACTTAGGACATTATCTTCTCTAAAGAAATTAAGCCTTTAAATTTGAAAGATGATATAAATTTAAATTTTAAAAATATCATATTAGATGGACAATTTTTTTTGTCAATGGAAATCAAAAACAGGGAAGATTTACAATATTCATGCACCCTACTCAACCAACTAAGCTACATCCCTCCATTGAAAATTAAAAAAAATAAAAAATAAAAATAGGAGAAACCCTTTCTACTTTTTTCATTTTTAATTCTTGGGTCCATTTATTTCTTCCTCACCCACTGTTGTTGACCAAAGCCTGTTGTGCTGCCATAGTTCGATGTTGGATTGCTTTTTTTTCTAACACTTCTTACCTTATCTTTAAATAAAAAGGTTAAGATTTTTGTTTAGATTGTACTCTAAAGTTTGTACTCTTAACAAAACCATCAAGTCATTTTCTACGTTAAGATGCATCACATATCTTCTTGAATTGTTTTTTGTCTTAGGTTTGGTACAAATAATAATAATAGTTTTGTTTATGAGACAGTTGGTCGAACTAACAAACCGGTGACTAAACCCATTAATCAGTTCAACATAGGTAGACTTTGTAGTCCCATCATCACCCTACGTAATTTAATTTTAAACGTTTGTTTGGAGCTACGAAATAGTAAGCTAAACACACACACACACAAGCTAATATATTACGATGTTGACATGTAAATTAAATAACTTCAAAAACCCCTCAAAAATATTTAAAAATTATATGATGAAAAATATCATTAAGATGTGAAATATAAAATAAGTAACCTAATAATACAAATTTCACTTTAAAATTATAATTATTGTCACTTAATCAGGAATATATATTTCTTATCTAGTATCATTCATTAATTTTATATATAAAATATCAATTTTTTATTCTAATATCTATTCATCAATTTAATATTTAAAATAAAAAAATATAATTTAATTCATAATTTTAAGGATTAATCAAGATTGTTGTTCCTCTCAAATTTTTAAGATTTTAACTTTTAGTTTTTAATAATTTTTTTACACTTTCTAATTCTTACTTAATTTTCTGTTAATTTTTAGTCCTTAAAACCTTATTAACCGTTAAACATTGACTTTGAAGTGTTACTGACCCTTCTTGTCACGTAAGTACTTAACTTTCAATTTAATAAAAAAGATTAAAAATATTTACAAACAATAAATAAAAAACTAAAAATTGATAAAAAAAAAATTTAAGGAGTGAAATTGAAAACCCCGAAAATTTGAGGAAATAAACATTTAATTAATCCTAATTTTAATAATTATAACTCAATTTATATTTGATTGACGTATATTAATCAATTTCATTCTTAACATTAAATATAATGATCAAATTTACCAATTAAATGGATTGATTTGACAATACTAAAACCAAATTAATTAACAAGAATTAATTGTATAAAAAAATCAATTGATAATTATCAAATTTAAAAAAAAAAATCAATTGTATAATTAATTTCATTCTGAAGTGATACGAATTGGTCGTTTCACTTGTAACTACGTATAATAATTGTCACAAAACATGTTTCCTAAGATACACAAACAAATTTAAATTCAAATTGAACAGTGTTGGGTAGGTATAAATACATATAAATAGTGATTAGTAAGTGAATTATTAATTTATATTACTGTGAATAAGGCTCTCTGTCTCTGTCTCTCTCTATATAAGTAAAACACATGATATTGTGTCTCTAGCAGAATAAGAAAGGGAATTAGGCCATGGCAGAAACAAAGTTGTTGGTGATGATGGTGTTTACTCTGTTTGCGCTGAGAGGGCAGAAACAGAGAGTGTGTTCAACAACGCTAAAGAGGCAAGGTAAGTAAATAATAATAATGGTTAAGAAAAGGAGGGAATGGTAACGGAAATGAAAGTGTGTGTTGATTTTGGATGGGACAGGTATGGCGCTGGTAGCGTTGAGGGAGAGAGTGGTGAGAGACCCGTTGGGAGCATTGTCAAGCTGGAACAATAATGAACAAGACATTGATCCATGCTCCTGGTTCGGTGTGAGCTGTTCTCAAGCTAACGTTGTCGCCTTGTAAGTATTTTATCTTCTTCCCTTAATCAAACTTGTTAGAAATACAGTAGCGAAGAAAAATTCGGTGTTAAGTCTCATGCCGCCTAGAGATAGGATCTGTGTAAATATAAATAAGGTATAAATATCACTTTATAAGCTAATTTTATGGGGATTGAGTTAGACATAACTCACAATTTTAACAAAATTCATTCCGAAATCACGAATACTATTTATTGTGTGAAATGCAGCTGTCAATTAAATATTTTTCTCTTGTAATTACCTTCAAAGTTTTCATTTTTATGGCTTAAATTTGTTTGTAAATATACATTTTTAAAGTACAATCTAACTGTACTCTTAGTTTTAAGTTATATTTGGTTGGAAGAGGGGAAAATAAGGGAAGAGGAAAACCTTTCTAAAATTTTATTTATCTTATCTAATTTTTTTTCATTCTTTTTATTAAATAAAAGAAAAGTGACTGTTATTGTATTTTTTTTTTCCATCTCATTTTTGTTTATTTCAAACTTATCATATGTTTCGGTCGTACCACAGATTTTATGTTATGATTGATTGAAGGGGAAGGGGTTTAGAATAATAGAAAAGTTTGAAATTTAAGAAAAATGAAAGGAATAAAAACATTATATATCGTTCAATAATTATGATATTAAAATATTTATTGAAAAAGTAGCGTAACTTTTTATTTATACTAATTTTTAATTTTTCTTTTATTTTTCCTAGACTTTAATTTCGAAGTATTCTAGTGTAAAAAATTTATATACCGTTCAATAATTATGATATTAAAATAGTTATTGAAAAGGTTAAGTAACTAATTATATATACTAATTTGTAACTGAATAACAATATTAAACTCTTCTATGACATTATTATATATATACTCTTGCAGAAAAAATAATTATACATGCTAATTTGCAATTGAAATTACGAGCGTGTTCGATTTTACGAGGTACACAATAATTACTTTTTTCGCCCTCTGACATAAAAATTGAATTTGTTAGCATTTCCAAGTGATCTAAACAATATGCATAAGATGCTAACTAATTTCTGCGACAAATTTTTGTTTTTTGGTTTATTATTAGCGAACATTTCTTCTTCTTTTTTTTTTTTTTTCTTTTTCCTCTGATATGTTGAATTAATATTTCATTTGGCAAGATTAGTTAGAGAAGAAATAGAAAGAGTAATAATTTGATTTGTATCTTGATAGGAGTGAGAAAAGAAATGAGGTCAAAAGATAATAAATCAAATTGATGAGGCTAATTAGTGGTGGATGGAGGTGTCACACATTTATGGAGATGACACTTGTGTTTGAATTGAAACACGTTATTGAATAAGTTTTGACGTTGTTGCCACAGTTTTAAGGCACGTTTGAATGGTTTTTGACTGGTCTCGTCACGCAACAGGGCTTTAATATTAGTTGGGCACTGTGGTCCATTAGGCTTTGAAAACGAAAAACAATATATAGGCTCTTTTCAAAAGAGGAACATGAGAAAACAACAACTTATGCTTCTAATCAATACAGAAATTAGCTATGAACAACATTACACTTAATTGTGTACTTACAGTACCAAGTAATAAGTAAATATGTAAAGAAAGAAAATTTTATTGTGAAAGTTGTAGGTAGAAGTGGCGATAGAAAAGAGTGAGACTGCTTTTTGTTTAGTTCCATAATTTTTTGTGCTCGAATTATCCAATTTTTTTGTTTAGAAGTTAATATATGGATTTGAACATGGACTTTGTTAATGACTTAATGTGTATATATGAAAAAATATATATGGCCTTTTCTATCTTTCAAATACCTTATTAATGTAATAAAGTTCTACCATGATTTTCTCCTTTTTGGTATTAAGAAGGCAATATTTATTTCAAACCAAATTAATGAGTGTTGGTAAATGAAAACTTTGTTACTATCTTTTCAAGGTGTTATTAATCTGTAAACATTTTAGTGTAATCTAAATATTAAACGCCTCATCAATGTCTACTATTTTCTTTATATATTTTTCTTCTTTTTCTTATATATATATATATATATATATATATATATATATATATATATATATATATATATATTAAGGCAGTGTTTACTTCAAAATAAATTAATGAGTGTTAACAGATGCAAACTTTTAAATACTTGTTGATAAAATCAAATGAGTGAGCTTTACCAATTTCATACTTACCACTCATATGTTTGGTCTTTAACAATTTCAAATAAGTGAAATATTTGGTCTTTTGCCAATACAATATTTATTAACAGTCTGTTCTTCTTTAAAATACACCAAATTGTTTTAGAATCTATATAATTCTTTTTTTCTGTTTACCTCTTCTTTCCAACCCTCAGTTGGTTGAGTGAGGCTTTCCATCTAATTACTATTTTAAGAAGAGAAATATTTGAATTTTTTTTTTTAAAATAAAACATATTCATAACAAGCATGGTGTTACACAGTAATATTTTCAATTTTTTTTTTTTTAAGAAGAGAATCTCAAATAAAAAATTTCTCAAATGAAAACTTTCTGGTACCTTTCTTCCAAACTCTTCCATCCAAATACATACTCAGAGGGAATGGTCTATGATATTTTGTGTCCTTTTAGTACATAAAAAGTACAGTGAACACTTGTTATGAATATTCAACATGCAGGAATTTAAAAGACCTTTGTCTGGAAGGAACACTGGCACCAGAAATTGGAATGCTGGTTCACATAAAATCAATGTAAGATGATGCACATGCCAAAGCATATGTTTTAGAGACAAATAAATATTCCTTAACAAACTGTGCAAACTTTGTATTCTCTGCAGCATTTTGAACAACAATTCTTTCTTTGGAGAAATTCCAAAGGAAATACTACACTTACAGGAGTTGCAAGTCCTTGACTTAGGATACAACAACTTTAGTGGATCACTTCCATTTGAGCATGACAATATACCATCCCTCACCACTCTGTAAGTTAATCCTTTCATGCCTAATATTTTCTTCCAATGTTGTTCTTTTGTTGACTAGTGTCATCAAATTTACACTGCAGTATATTGGACAACAATTACTATCTGACCAACTTAACATCAGAGCTTCATAATAAGCTGAAGATGAATTCTGAATTTCACGTTGATGAGGAACAAACAACTGGTGCAACTACTAGAAAAGCATATGTTGAAAGATGTAGTTTAAGGTAAGCATGTGAGATTGCGAGAAACAAGTTTCTGAGTTCATCAATAATAAAACTCAGATATGATGATCAGTTTCTAAGTAACTGGCCGAATGAATTTTTTTTTCACATAACATAGTTCTAACATGAAAATAATATTCTGCCCAATATTACTTAAAACATGTTCATTCATTGTGATGATCATTATCAGATCAAGTTTGAAATTTTTCGCTTGTGAAATTTTCTTCTCAGGCACATTGGCCAACATGAGGATAGGCTATACAGGAGGCAACTTCTCAAGGAGACAAATGCTGCTAATAAACCCAGAATCTACAGGGATATTAACCAAGGAATGCATAAACGGCCAGCATCACATTTTCCTTCTCCATTGTTACCAGATTTTCAGCCTTTCTCATTATCACCATCATCATTTTCACCGTCTGAGAGTCCTTCATATTCACCAGGATCAGCTCCTTCCGGTATTTTATTCACTCCTTCACCGTCTCCTTCATCCGTAGTTCCAACTTCAGATATACCCTCTACAGCAACTGTACCTCCCACTGTGTCTGCACAACCAGAGCTCAACTGGGTTCCAGCACCTAGCCCTTCTCCATTTTCTAACCAAGGGAATACTCACAGTTCCAATCCATTGCATCATTCGGCTATAATCTTGTCTGCACTTGGGGGTGGCTTCTCCTTACTGATTTTGGTGTCAGCCATTGTTTATACTTGCTTCCATAGTAGGAAGGTTGTGGCTGTTAAACCTTGGTCCACAGGGTTGAGTGGTCAGCTGCAGAAAGCTTTTGTAAAAGGTAATTTGTGCTTGCAATAGGCAATTCTAGATCTTATTTACTTCATTCAGAAGATTAGTAATAGATTGAAACTCTAATATGCATTGTAAATACTAAATACAAAGAGTGGAGTTAGTTTTCATGGCCTTCCACCCTTAGCCACTGTTTCTTTATGTGGGATTTAGTTACTCATTGAGCATGTTGATTTAGGTGTGCCAAATCTCAAAAGAGCAGAAATTGAAGCAGCTTGCGAATATTTCAGCAACATCATTGGTTCTCTTCCTGATGGAACTGTGTATAAGGGGACACTCTCCAGTGGAGTTGAGATAGCTGTAGCATCCTTTGCAGTGGCCAAAGCTCAAAATTGGTCAAAAAGTATGGAAGCTCAATTCCGAAAGAAGGTAAGCTAGCAACAAATGTAGCAAATGCACCACATTTATCATCCTGGTTCTACTTATTTTTGCATGATTGCAGATAACGACATTATCTAGAGTGAACCACAAGAATTTTGTGAATCTCATTGGTTACTGTGAAGAGAATAAGCCATTCTCAAGAATGATGGTGTTTGAGTACGCTCCAAACGGAACACTCTTTGAGCATCTACACAGTGAGTGACATTTCGTTCAATATTTACTTACATCCACAACCATATCCTTTGATCATTTCAAGCTTATAACAACCTAAATTCGTCAACCAGGTTGCAAGGAGGGCTTGTATCTTGTAGCAAAAACTTAATGATTAGTTCCTCGACATCGTAAAAGTTATTTTTAACATGCAGTGACAATTAAAGTTGTTTTTAGTGTTGACTTTATTCTTGCATTTCTGCAGTTAGAGAAGCAGAAGAACTAAATTGGACAATGAGAGTGAGGATAGCTATGGGAATAGCCTACTGCCTAGAGAATATGCATGAGCTGAAACCTCCCATTGCCCATAGAGACCTGCAATCTTCCTTTATATACCTTACTGAAGATTATGCTGCTAAAATATCAGATCTTAGTTTATGGAATGACATGTGCCCTACAAAGAATGGATCTGCAACTACACAACTCTTGGAAACATCATCAGCAGATACCAAGGACAATGTTTACAGATTTGGAATAATATTGTTTGAGTTGATCACAGGGAGAATTCCCCATGCTGGGAACAGTGATCTTCTGGCAGATTGGGCAGCAGAATATGTAAGGTGGGGAAAATCCTTAAGAGATGTTGCGGATCCAAGACTGAAATCTTTGCAAGAGGAAGAGATTGAGGAATGGTCTGAAGTGATAAGAAATTGTGTGCATTCAGATCCAGAGAAAAGGCCATCTATGAAAGAAGTTACAGCTAGACTCAAGGAAATCACAGCTATGGGACCTGATGGAGCAAATCCAAAAGCATCACCACTTTGGTGGGCAGAAATGGCAATTACTTCCACCGATGCAATTTGAAACATTGATGTATTATAACCCAAATAAAGAGAAATCATAATTTGTACAGTTACTCTAAACTTGGGATTCATGCACTTGTGAAATATATATTCTTTTGAGGTAGCAGAAAGAGCATGTAAAGAACAAATAACTTTCGTCTCATTATAGAGGAATTGATTTTTATTATGCTCCGAGGGACAGAGATTAGTAATACCCTTTTGAATAATTTTTGGGAAACAGCTATATATTGTTGTTTTGCCTAGAATGAGATGGACACAAATTCTATTTGAACTGTGAACACATAGTTGACATAACAAGTGTTTCCTTGTTTCTAACATGCTAGACATGAAAATGCTCTTGATGTCTATAAAATCTAAATGTAAAACTTCAAAACCTTTTTGTCGCCTCTATGTTAGTCAGTCTATTTGAGTTTATGTTGATAGTTATGACTTACGACCGTAGCATCTTCAAATAATGTTTACAGGTACTGTGTAGATAGACACATGAATGTCAACTTGCCAGCTATATTTTTTTCTGAAGGAGATCTAGTAACTGCATTGTCATCATCATCGATTATTATTAATTGATTGGCTGGAAACACATTATCTTTTTCTTTGACAAGACACAGAACAATAAATATACATTACAAACAACCGTATGAATCTCTATTAACCCTGTCACTGTACAAATGTGTGAATAGTGTAAGATAAATTATGTGCACAAGGCTCACAAGAATCTGTATTGTATCAATGGAGTTACTATTCTGAATATCTTCTGATGTACACACCTGAATCAACCTCCTATTTGATCTTATGAAACACATGACTCCAACTTTTCATCTAATCATAAATCATTCATGTATTGTATCTTGGGGTTTTAGGCATTGTTTCAACAGTTGGACTATCTGTGTCCTCTTGTGTCTTTCAACAATGTTGGGATGCCTCAGCAATTTTCCTAACCAAGATCTCCACATTTAAGCCATTTGATGTGCATGTTGTATATGATTAAAAGCTTATTTTCCGTGCCCTTTGATACAGATCAAGAGTGTCTGTATGGTTAGGGTCTAAGCATAGAGCTGCCTGACAATCTTGAAGAGCTGAAGATAGGTCTCCTATTGCTTCATAAAATGCTGCTCGGAGATGAAGCATTTGCAAATCAGGTTTGAAATTTATGGCCTTGGTGAGCTCTTCTACAGCTTCAGTTTCCTTTTGTTCATCCATCATCACTGGTTATAAGTCACATTTTATGTGAGTAAAATTCATTTTAACAGGTGGTGTGTGTCTCTAATCTAGCCATTAAACTTAACTTTTGACGTGCAGGTTAAATGTAGATAAAAACATACTTAAACGAAGACAACTCAACATTATATAATCAAATACTATAACATCAAGGTTTACTCATGAAGCATCATAAAAATATGAATGGATTTAATTTTTCTATTGAAAATGGTAATTATCCCTTGTAAAAAAGCATACAGAGGGCCACAATATATTGAACCAAAGTAGCATAGTGTCTGATCATGACAATTTAAAAGTTTGAGGACCACGCAAACAAGGACAAATGCATAAATGACGGTCATTCCAGAATACAGATCCAATCAATTTATTAAGTTAAATATAGATGGCCAACACAGTATTTTACATACAAATCAGAACATTGCCAAGAAATCCAATACACAACAAGTATTTTGTGGTTAGCAACATAGCAAAAAGGTTCATGAAACACTCGACCAAAATATTTTAAGTTTCAAAACAAAAAATACTTCATGCTTAGCAAGTTTTCTGTTACAAAATGAAAGCAAATTTAATTACTAACTAGATTAGTACGTCAAGACTCATGACAAACATATTATTAACTAAATTCCAATCTCCAATTATAAAGCATATGACAAATGGTAAAGAATGAAGTTAAGTGAAGTACCTGCTGCCCTGTATCTATATGGATATGTCCTTAAAGGATCCAATTGGGTTGCTAAATTAAGATCAACCTTTGCCATCTCTCGGTCACAGTATTCTGATCTTTTCTCATATGCGGAGGCATTGCTCTCTGCCTTCTCAATTAGCTTGGTCATTTCATCATATGCTGCTTTTCGTTGATTTTTCTGATGATAAACTCGTGCTAGACCTTGATGAGCTCTTGTGTGCCTAATTGCCAGGGCATTCTCATAGCATGCTTTGGCAAGATCAAGCTTGCCACAATCTACATAAATACTCCCTAAGTTATTTAGTGCCTACAAAATATTGCAAAAGAATCAAATAACTGGAGAATCAAGAATTAATCAATAATAGGAAGATTGGAATGGCCACTAACTTGTCCTTTGCGAAGACCATCTGAAGGACATTTAAGTGCTTCTTCCAGAAGTTCGATAACATATAAAGCAGATTCATGATCCAGACTTGTATCTGCTAGCACGTATGCTTTTAGAAAATATGCTTCAAATGATCTCTGAATTTTAATGGACTTATCAGCCCTAGCAAGAGCTTCATTCCGATAGCCAGTATCATATAGAATCCATCCTTCATAAATTAACTTTTCTTGCATTGAACTAGAATGGTTTCTGGCCATCCTAAGACTGTGCATTGCAGCCTTTTGACAGTTTAACCTATGAAATTCATAAATGTACGTTATTCTCTTGATATCATATTTTAGTATTTTATTGGCTGAATTGAATTGTGTAGACAGACCAGGAAGCATTGACACACTCAAATTAAATCAAATCTCAGCATTATCAACGATAAACAATGTGATAAGCTTAACAAACACTGACTCACAATGTGTAATAGATACCATATCAATTGAATTTGAAGAAGAAAGATACTGCCAATAGTTTTGATTTACAGATGTCTTACCTCAAAAGGAGTAAAGATTGACGAAACTCCAACAGGCCCTTTCTAGGTTCATTCTCCAGCATCTGATGTATAATAGCCAAAGAACCAACATCATCTACAGAAGACCATTGTTCATATAATTGCATCCAGCATTCAGCCTGACTCTTTTGCTGCACCACATGGCTAAGGAGATTAACCAAGTATTTCCCTGTGATCTTTTCATTTGAAGTTATATAATTTGGTTCTAAAGTTAACAATGCCCTGATATCTCTTATGGCACTATCATAATCCTTAAGTGCAATAAACATCCTAGCCCGTAATTCCAAGCAATCAGGAGAGAGCTTAAATCCAATAATCTTATCAAGCTCTATGATTCCAGCCTTTATCTGCTTATCCTCCACCTTCACCAAGGCTCTATATTTATATGGAAACGAAAGGGAAGGATCCAATTCAGTTGCAACATCCAAATCAAACCCTTTTTCCCTCCCCATGTTGTAAAGAGCATGCTCCTGATACATCCACCCAGCAGGTTTGTGCTCAAATATGAGAGAGCTAATTAACTTATAGGCTGAATATGGTTGACCCTGCTTGTACTTGGTTCTAGCCACACCAGCCACAGAGTAAGCATGACCTACTTCAGCTGCTGCCTCAAAACTATGCTGAGCATCTTTATACTCATTCCTTTCAAGCAGAACACACCCCAGTTGATGGAATGCAATGGCCTTCTGCCACTTTTCAGAAGCACACTCTCCCAACCTTTCCAACAACAACATTGTAGTGTTTGACACCATGTTTTCCTCCATAGCTACTTGGCTCAGGAAATAGTACAGTAAGAAAGAATCATACCCCACCATAGCCAACCTCCTCTTTCCCTCGGAACTACACAGGACATTCATCACCTTTGAATTATGCAAAGAATTTGGTAGCTCCCTGAGAAACACTTGCAAGCAGGAAACCACAAGAAGGGGTGCTCCCTCTTCCAATCCATAGTCAATAAGCACCAAAGCATCATCAACACTTGCAACAGTTGAAGCCAAGTGAGCATCACAAGCAGCCTTCATCTCCTCACAACAGAACCTATTGGCAAAAGAAAGAAGCTCCAAAACAGTCATCACAGAGAAAAAGTCCAACCTCTTAGCCCTACTATACAACTCCAGTGCCCTCAAATCCTTTGCACATATCCCATTCAGGCTGAAATCAATCTTGTTCATCTTGGACTCAGCAAAGCCACCATACAACAAAGCCATAAAAGGGTCAGACAGGGCTGCAATCCTCCACCTAACACAACCAATTTCCTCACTCCCAATGCAAAAAGAAACATCTTTTTCCTCATCTGGCAAACACAAACATTCTTCAGTGCTAGTTACCTGTTCAGGACACTGACACTGGCACCTATCATTGATCAAACAAGGACTAAATCCATGAACCAAACTCGCCTTTGGACATTCAAGAGCACAACCACCACACTCCATTGAAGACAAACCCTCAAGCTCATCCTCCCTCCTCTCAAACCTCAACCAAGCCGAAAGCACAACCTTTGAAAGCACATCCTCAGAGTTTTGCCGTGCTGTCCTGAGACACCTCCTCAGAAGCTTGTGATCCCCAATACCACGCAAAAGAGTAAACTTCTCCACAAACAGTGAAGTTTTCTCAGATTGAAGACAACACTCTAGCCTGTGGTAAAGTTCAGCCAAGGCCTCAACCAAGTCAACAGGTTTAAGAAAAGGCTCTACAGAAGGTTCAAGAGTTTCAGCAGAAGGAAGATGAAGAGGAACAACAAGCGAGGAGGTAGTTGTTGTGTTGGATTTGGACTTTGACACCAATGATCTAATAGTGATGGCACCACCTTTGGCCTTGTTTTTCTTCTCAGGGGCTTCTGAGGAGTTAAAGGCATGGACTTGGGTGCTCTTGAAGCGTTCAATGAGCTTCAAAGCACGCATTTTTTTTCTTCTTCTTCTTCAGTGAAAACACACGTTGTGTTTAAGCTCTTATGAGAAAGAGCTTAACTTTGAGATGCCCATAAGCTAAGGGTGTGACTGTAAAGCTTTGAGTAGAAGATGTTCCTTGTAAATGCCTCCAAAACCCATCTGAGAGAGCAACAGAATGAAGCTTATAGCTGAAAAAGAAGACCTTTTTTTGGCATTGGATTGAGTGAGTGCTTTAGTTTTGCATTGGTGGGGAGAGAAAATGTTAAAAAGGAGTTAATTTGAGACTTTATATCACGAGTGATAGTGTTGAAATTATTTAATAATTGATGATTATTTCACTTTTATAGCTCCAGGGCCCAAACCGAACAGAATCTAAATTTATTTAAATATTAAACTCAAACCCCATTTGTATTATTTATATATTTTTTAATGATTATGAATCTAAATTAGTTATTTGAATATTATTTAATTGAACTTATAATAATAATTAAAAATGAAATTTTAAATTATATATTATTTGAATAGAAAGTATTAAATGATTTAATACATTATTTATTTAAAATATATGAGTAAATTAAAATTTATCTAAAAAGTGAAGTAAGTTATTTTTAGAATTTTTTTAACCTCACAGTTAAAAGGTTCAATTTACATTATTAAGTTTTCTTAAATTTTGTCATTATTTCTAGTTTTCTTTATTAATTTATTCTTTATACGAGTAAATAAGCATCATTTTTTTGTGATAAAAAGTTGTCCGGAAAAATTAATGAAAATGATTAAAAACAGTGATATAAAATTTTTAACAATTAAAATAATTAATAGAAAATTTCTAGACTAAAATAAAAAAGTAAATTTGGAAGATTAAAAATAAAATGAAAGACAAAATTTTAGTTAACGTAATAAATTATATATTTAGTTATTATATTTTAATTTAAATAATATATAAAAATTAAAAATAAAACTATATTTTAATTAAGTTTATAATTTCAACTTCATTTTTAATTATTACTGCATTTTAAATTATTTAACTTTAAAATTATTAATTTCTATTTTCAATTACTGTTAAAAAAATATGAAATATAAATGAGACGAGCTGTAATATTTTAGTAAATTTAAATTTTAGTTTTATTTTAATGAATTTAAGGTTGGAAAGTGTAATTTATCCTAAATGAGTTTATGTTATTAAATTTACACAATTAATATTTTGATTAATTTTATTTTATAAATAAAAAATAAGTAAAATATATCAATTAATTTTAACAAAAATTCAATCAAACTGAAACTAGATTATTTAAGTTTGAAATGGGTTAGAAAGATTCTTAATTAAGTCAAGTTACGAGTTAAATCGATTTTTACAAATTTAAATAAATTTAATTCTCAATTTTATCCAAAAAAAAAAGGGGAATGCACACTTTTTTGAAAAAATTTCCAAGTAACTGTTTTGGATTTATTTTCAATCCCTGATAGTATCAACATTAATTGACATAAATAATAATTCATTCATCTTAATTAAGTATCTTTTTATTTTAATTATTGAAAAAAATATTTCTCACGGATCAATTTTAATATTAATTATAAAAGCAAATTATTTCACACGAATCAATAAATCAATTATTTATATTAAATTTTATTTGTTTAAATTTTTTTCTTAAATTGTCTTTTTCATTCATACTTATTATATATAAACTAAAAACTATTAAAATTTATTTATATTGAGAAAAGAAATTTTTATTATTTATAATCGAGTATGAATTGCATAGAACAAAATGGATTTGAATAGCAATGGTGTTATTCAAGATTAGGACACACAATATAATGATGGGTTTATATGCTTATGGAAGTAGTTTGTCACAAATATAAAGTATTATTGTTTTAGTTATTAAAAATAATAAAAATTTAAATTTAAAATGTCCTAAAGAGTAAAATTAATTTTTTAATTTAGTTTTAAAAATAATTATTTAATATTATTTTAATTTCTGAAAATTACTAATTATTAGCTCAGTTTAAATTAGTTTATCATAAAATATTTGTAAAAATAATAAAAATTACTTCTCCCATCAACAAATTTATAAAAAAAAATCTTCTAATTTTTTTAAAAGATACGAGATTCTTCTTAAATTAAATATTAAAAATTTAATTTAATTTTTTAATAAAATAAATTTTTTTCACTTTTTATTTTCTTCCTATATATATTTTAGAAGAAAAATATTTATATATTTTAAATCTAAATTAATAATATTAGAGACTAAATTAAATAACTAAAATAATATCATTTTCATAAATCAAAATAATGATAAACACTTTCAAGAATTAAAACAAAAGTTAATTATATTTTCAAAAATTCATTTTAAATTGTTGTTATTTTCATCAACTACAATAACACTGCTTCAACTTTTAAGCATGAAAACTATTGTTTACCCATTTTCTTATTTTACAAGTATCTAATCATGTGTGCTTTAAATCGTTTGGATTCATTAAACCGCAAATTTTGGATTGAGAAAAGGGATTGCATGAAAAGCAAAGGTGCTTAAGGTGGAGTAAGTTGTGTAACCATTCCCATTATTATTATGAGGTTAAACGGTCTTATCAATAACAAACTAGTCATAACATTTTCAAGTATCTATACTGTTTTTCTCCGTTCCACATATTAAAAAAGGGATTTTGAAATTCCCGCTTCTTTCTTTATTATTTTGTTCAACAAAAAAGCACTTGTCAAGTCAACTTTTCTTCTTGTGGTGGCAATCACTACTGTAATAAAGAACTTGTGAATATTTGTTGGATGTCTAAATCAGAAATTGCCACCTTTTCATTTTTGGCTTTAGATAGAGTTGGGAATAGTATATAATATGGTATGGTAGGAAAACAATTTCCTTTAGGTGAATTCAATACCTAATCATCCCTCTAATTTTATAAAGTTACATGATGATATATTCTTTTATAATATGATTGTACATTTCATGTCAATTATTATATTTTTTAATCTCATTTAATCTAATAAAATTTATAATTATCCCATCTAATATATATCTAACCTATTATTCATCTAGACAAAAACAACTAGAGGAATTTATTAATTTAATCTTTAAAATTATAAAATTTAAATAAAAATAATTTTTGTGATCTATCTGTAATTAAGACGAAGATGGATTGATGTTAAAGAATTAGCGGATAAATTATGATTAATATTAAAATGTGAATGACAAAAATGATATTAACTAAAAATATTAATTATTAAAATTTAATTATTTATTATTATTTTAAAAATAGAATTTAATTATTATTTTTATATTAATTTTAAGATATTAAAATGATGATAATTGATATAATTTACTATTAAAATAAAATATTAAAATTAAAAGTATATATTATATTATTATTTATCATCTTTTAAAGATTAATTTATTTGACTATCACTTTTTTAAGAATTGAGATTATAATTTCTTACTAATAGTAAAAAAAATATAAGAAATAAGGATAATATATATATAAAAATACATGCAAAATCGATGAAGAGTCCACATCACGTGAATTTGCGTGGATGTGCATTGACCATCTCTAAAGAAAGTGCAAAAAAACAGATAAAATTTGTTCGTTGGACCCAATGAACGGTGGCTATAGAAGTAATTATGTAACGGGGATCCAGAAAGAAATTAGATCTAGCAATTCATTTTTTAATTGATATGTTCATAGTTTTGAACTATCGTGAACCACGTAAAGTGCCACTTCTACAACATAATTGGGTCAATAATTTGATGAACATAGAAAAGAATTATTTTTGCGAATCAACACAAGTTGGAGTTCATGTCAAAGAAATAATAAGGCAATCGTGAATATATACCCATCTCGAGATAGCAAAGTGACAAGAAAAAAAGGATCATGTCCCTACAATCACCATGTGACACCACTGAACCATGTTTTTTTTATACGCGTAAAAATATTTTGATACATTAAATCTCGGATCTCATTCGATTTAAGAGAAACCTCAAAACTCAAAAATTATTTAAACAATACCTACTAAGTATTATTCTTTAACAATATCTTCGTACCAATGATATCAATTGAATTCACATTTTTTTTTTGAAATATCAATTTATTTTAATTGACTAGATCTAATTTTACAAGAAGCAGTTGTTATGTGTGGAAATAATTTTTTGATTAAATAGTTTATGGATTGAATTATCACCCATTTGAGAAAATATATGTTACATATTTTTACAAATTTTAACAAAATGATTGCTTTTTTTGGTTAGTACACACTTTGGATGAATATTTTTAAAGTAAATAGTTATCTTAGTTATTTAATTAGGTAGATATTTTCATGAAAGGGAAAAATTATCTCCATTTTTTAAATTGATATTTTATCTTTATTTTATTTTTTTTTAGTAAATATTTATTACTCAACCACTTGGGTGACATGACATTTAATTGTCATATTATGCATCTAATTATCAATGTTAATTTTTCTAAACTTTAATTTATCTACTTTTCTAATAATTTGATCGTATTTCATATTTAATTGAGTATATTAACAGACAAAATAAATCAAATTAGTAAAAATTTATAAAAAAATTAAAAAATAAACACTTGAAATAATAATTAAGTGTTATATCATCTAAATTGAAATTTTTAAATAATAAAAATTTAATTATCAAAATAAAAGATACTTAATAACAAATATTACTATTTACTCATGTTATCATTTCTTTAAGAAAAGAATAATAAGTTAGATGCAACTTTAGTTATTTGTTGTTGTTATTTCTATAGTGGTGTCCCACCGCGCATACTTATCCAACTTGTGCGAAATGACTAAACTGACTTTCAGAAAAATGATTCTTTTTCAAGTCTTGTGCAAGTGCAGATGCTTCATATTGATTATTTATATACTTGACTGTGATTTGATAATAATAGTCAATAGACAAGAAAACGTGCGGCACCAAACAACAATTTTGTGTGTGCTATATTTATGGGTAAATTCCTCCAAATGGCACTGCTTGAACTTTTGGCACCATTTATATTTGCAGACATATATTTAAGTTGGAGGGGAAATTTTCACGTGCGTAATTATGTATTTAAACTAAAAAGTTGCTCAGGAGTAAGGATAGTTTATAAGATGTAGCAAGATATAAAATGCATGTGTTTAATTTTTATGCACATTTAGTGTAATTTTTTACATATTACTTAATTGGAAATTAAATTTAATATAACTTTTATAATATTTAATAAATTTTTTGAAGAAGTAGATGTTACCACAAGAAAAAATCGGTTGAATTGAGTTAAGTTAAAACCTTTTTCAAATTCAAAATTTTTTTGAAAATATAGTCAATATATGTTGGTTGAAAATGTAGTTTGAAAAATAAAAGCATGTAGTTAAGAGAAATTAAGTTAAAAGCATGTGTGTCCAAAGAGGGAATTAGTATAATGGTTTATATTTGTCACTTAAATTAAGTTAGGTTCAATACTTTTAAAATATTTTAAGATTTTTCACTAATTAAATTGGTTTTTCAATATTTTTTGTAAATTCATGTTTTCAAAACTTAACAAACTTATAATCCAAACTTAACAAACTTATAATCCAACCTTACTAAAATCAAGTATTATTTGTTATTAAATTATTTTTATTTTACTTTTACAAACAAATTTGTATAAGTTATAAGATTTCCTCTCAAAGAGAATATATATAATGAAATATAGAAGTGTTTTAATTTTACTAAACAAATGATTCTACTGTAAAATTTACATTTTAGAATTTTTTTCAAGATATAAGTGTTTCCTTGAATAGAGTTTTCACACTGATTTTCTTTATTTTGTTAATTTTTCTATGATAAATTGACTCTGTATATAAATAAATATAAGTAGTTGTTGAAGTGAAGATCTAGTCATATAAGATAAGAAAAATAAAGTGAGTGCCTTGGAAATGTTATGTTATCCTACTAAGTTGTTTACTCTTTAAGAGTGTAAATTTTAAATTTGAAACATTAGAAAACGACCAATTTAATAAATACATTAGTATATAATAATATTAAACATATGACATATCTAGGATTAGAAAGAATAAGATCCTTATATAGTATGGGTTATTCAAACCAAGCTTTAGACGCTAAATGAAACATGTTGGATGAATAATGATCTTTTGAATGTTGGACGATTCCATGTGATTTTGGATGAATTGAAATGATGGACGCTAAATCACTCACATATTTCTTCTATTTTTTATCTGTCTAACATGGAATCACACTTAATCATAATTACTTGCTTCATTAATTAAGAGTGTAAAACTTTTAATTTAAAACATTAGAAAATAACAAACTTAATAAATATATTAACTTTTAATGATATAAAACATATATAAAACAATAAAAATTAGAAAGAACAAAACACTTATATTGTAATATATTGTAATGTTATTCAAATTAAATATTAGATTCTAGATAAAACATATTAGATGGGTAATTGTAATGTTATTTAAATTAAATGTTAGACTCTAGACAAAACATATTAGATGTGTAATGATTTTTTAAATGTAATGAACTAATATTATGTACGTTGAATTACTCATATTACACATTTATTCGTGTCTTTTATCCATCTAACACAAAGTCTTGTTTGATCATCATTAATTATTTTATGCTATCATCAACATCTTAAATACATTGACGAAGGATTGATGAGTCAAGAACTTAACATCTCATGCTTAATATACATCATATATAATAATTTAAAATAAAATTATAATATAAAAAATTCTTATACAATTTTTTAAAATACTTTATATAGTTACTACTCACTATACTATATACTATTAAAATAACTTACTACATATACTATTAACTCATTATTTATTGCAGAAAAAAAAGTGATCATCACCGTAATGGGCAGAAATTATATTGACACAACTTAACGGGTAGATAATAGAAATTTGTAAAAAATAATAATAAAAAAATATTGATATAAGTTCTTATAAATTAAATATTTCTAATATATGCAAAATCTTGAACGACTACTTATTCAGATAATTTTTCTTGTAATAAGGATGAATTTTCTGTTGCAAAATTTTATGGATTTATATTGTTTAATTATTAGATTAAGTTTGGATATTATTATCAATTATAAAATAAAATATATGATATTTAATAGATAAACATTTGTTTTGGATTTATCATGTGAGTAATTTTATGATAGGTTGGACTCTTATTTGACGACGAACTAATGGTTTTTATTTGAGAGTTCTTCTTCTTACGCCTTATCATTATTCTTCCTCTATGTAATCTTGTTACCGATTTTCAATTTTATCTTTAACTCATAAAGGGATGTGATTGAGTTATAGATTCGGAATTACATAACAAAAAATTTTGTTCTTATTTTTTTTTTATCATTTTCATCTTAAAGAAAAAAAGAAGAAAAGGATGAGTTTTTATAGAACTGCTCCTGAGAATAATGTGAAAGAATGGTTGATGCAGCAATTGAATCGAGGTGGCTTTAAAATCGTTAAATGTTGTGTTAAGTAACTCAATTACAAGAAAAGAATTGTGCGTAAAAATGATGACATTTGTTTGGAAAACAATACGTTAAAAAGCGGAAAAGCACGAAAGAATGTTCGATAAAATTACGTTAGAAACTCTGAAATTAGTTAGAAGTTGAAAAATTAATTGGTAGTTTAAAATTGATAAACTTAAAAGTTGAAAATTTTAATTTATTTATTAAATTTTGTTAAAGTAATTTATTATAATAATTATTGTGATAAAAATGGATATATTTACACAACATTTTTATGAAAATTTAATTCTTTTTATAAAACTTTAGATGTATTTATAATCTTGATATTTGAATTTTTATTGTACTCTTATAATTTTATTTATAGATCATTTATTTTAATTACATTATTTAATAGAAATTCTTATAATATTTTTTCATATTCTATATATTCTAAAATTAATTTTATATTAAATATTAATATATTTTATTTAAGCTTAACAAAATAATATTTTTATAGAACTTTATTTTATTAAAAAAGTGTAGTAGAGAAATTTAATAAATATTTTAAAGACAAAAGTGAAATAATTTATAAAAAGTTAGAAGTTATGAAATACTTCATTTTAATCTAAATATAAGAAAAATTAACTAATTTATACATTTCTTAAAAAAATTAGTTTGCATAATTTATTTTAACTAATTTTAATTGTAAATAAACATATTTCATAAACCACCCTTCATATAAACTCGTATTAAGAACAAAAAAATAGGGGCCATTTAAAATAGAACATCAATTAAATAAAGGACATTCCGAAAATGTTCTATCAACTATGATAAAGTTGGTTAACATTTGCTTATATATTTAGGTGCAAAGTTATTATTTTTCTATTTATATTTAGGTCGGAAGTGTATGTGAAAATGCATGTTTAAGTAGAGTCTTGAAAAAACGTTAGAAGCTATTCGAAAAGCCTGTGTCAAACAAGTTTTTCAACTAATCAAAAACCTAGAAACTATTTGAAAGCCTTGCCCAGTATATTTGTAATCACATATACAATAAAATAAAAATTTAAATGTCTCTTCAACGACTTTTTGACTGAAATGGGCCTTTTTATGAAAAATATATATAACTGAATCTAGCTTAGAAAATATTTATAATTATGAGTTTATTATTTATGAACACATTAAAAAGTTTTAGTATTTTCAATATGCTAATACAAAGACCCGTTATGCGGGTCCAATTAGAAAATGGACATTTAGTAAATATCATTAGACGTTTAGTAAATAAAGGATCTACTAAATACTCTAACACTAACCTTTTCGTTCGAGGTAAACAAAAGACCCGCTCCTCAAGCATGTTCAAGCTTGACATGCTTAGACCTTATTGGGTCGAAGTGGTCCAGTGGGTAACGTCACCAACACTTTATATATATATATATATATATATATATATATATATATTCCCATTTCTCATTCACAACTCAACGAGTAAGTTTGTAAATTTATTTTTTTTTAAGTTTTTGTTACTTTATTTATTTTAATGATAATTTTTCAATGATATTTTTTTTGTAGTAATATTTGATAAAGTTAATTTTGAAAATAAGGTGTGGATGATGAAAATTTTGTGAGGATAATTTTATTTGAAATAATAATTTGAATTATTTATTATGGTTATTAATATTAAATATTGATATTTTTTTTTATTTGTGTTATTACAGATATATTATGGAGAAATGACTTCTACAATTATAATTATCGTGTATATTAACGATAGAATGCATGAGGATGATGAAGGAGTCATGTTTAATGGATTAAGAAGAGTCATGCAAATCAAAAGAAGAATAAGTATTGAATTATTGAAAAATAGTATTCGTGATAAATTTAAGTTAAATTTAAAAGAAGTAATAGGTTTTATCATAACTAGATATAATGTAAGAAATAAATATGTTGTCATCCAAATAGTCGATGATGATGTTGATTGTATGATTAATAATTTTCTTAAACAAGACATTAGTTCTATTGAATTGTGTGTAAAAGTATTTTTAGCAGGTGCTGCATCTTCGATACACAATTTACGGATAACTAAGATAAATGTTAGGAGAGGAGCTAGAATTTAGGGATCAGAGGGGCTTATATTTTTTTTTTCATTTTAATTTTATTCTTCTTTTATTTTTTTTATTCTTCTTTTTTTTTTCATTTCACTTTTTTCATTTTAATTTATTATTTTTTTATATTTTTTATTTAATTTCTTTAGAATGAGATAATGTATTTGTGAAAAGTAAGTTAAAGTTGTTTTAGTTTATTTAATTATAATTTTTGGGTAAAGTAATAAAAATACATCATTAAAAATTGTTATTATGATCAAGAATTTAATTATTATTATAATCAATAATTTATTTAATAAATATATAATATGACAGTAAATTTTTAAAATTAAAGATAAATATTAAAAATTTTAGTTATAATTTATGGGCAAGGTAATAAAAAATACATCAACAATTGTTAAAAATTGTTTGTTGGACTTAAAGCTTGAAGGTGCTTTGGTGTCTCTCTTGATGTTTTGTTTTTGATGCTATGTAATTTTGGTTTTCTTAGATGAAATGTAATTAGGAGTTTCCTATGTATTGATTGTTTAGTTTAGGCATGTATGTGGTTGTTCTTTGTTTGAATGCCCTGGAGAGCTTGGCAATCTTGTGTGATTTCTCATGTCTCAAATGTTTGATTTCCCTCTCTAAAATATTTTGAAAATGTCTTTGGTAACCAACTGAGGTAATAGATTACCAACAGAAGGTAGTTAACTACCAATAGCAGTAATCAACTACCAACAAGAGGTAACAGAGTGTGGGAATGCATTTGCCACTGGAGTAATCGATTACCCCCTCGGGTTAATCGAATACCATGGGCCAAAATCACCTAGGAAATCCTTGCTCACCGTTTAATCGATTACTAGCTTCTCGGCGACAAATTAGCCCTATCAGAAAGTCATTAAGTTGCCTAAATTGAGTTTTTAATTGAACCTATAAATACTCTTATTTCAAAATCAATAACACTTCTTGGAATACAAGTTTTAGAAAAGTTCATACACTTTCATATTCTCTCTAAACTCGAGTTCATCATCTTCTCCAAGAAACCCATAAAGAACTTCAAGAGTTCATCAACAAGTTTTCATAAAAAGGCAAACTTGATTCTTATTTCAATCGGGTGGCATTCATAGAGTTGTTATTTGTGATCAGATCTACACTCCAAGTGTTCTCTAAACTGATCTTTTATTTACCCATTTTGATTTCTGGGTTATTACTCTAGGAGAGAGGTCTCTCTGGATAGAGTAAGGATATTTCAGAAGTGTTTTCTTAAAGGTTTGATCTTGGGTGTGCCAAGGTCAGGGAAGAACTGTTCCTTGGGTCAAAGGACAGGTTTTTGGGTGTTTTGATTTCGTTTTTGTGTTGCTTGTTGCAGAGTGAATGTAAAAGAACACAAAAGGGATCATTTGATAGTGGAAGACCGATCGCAATGATTGTTGGGTTGGGACCGATGTAGGCGATGGGCCGAACCAGTAGAAATCACTGTGCACTCTTCTTCTTCCTTATACTCTTTACCGTTTACCTTACATTGCTGTTATCACTGTTTAATTTCTACAATTTGTTCGGTAATTAACTCGGTAATTGACTCGGTAATCAACTAAAACTTGAACAGTTAGATACTGACATTGATTAAGCTGTATATTGATTACTAACGCGTTTCTGATTATTCCTTTTGGTATTTCCGCTGTGTATCTTTGACATTTCCTGTTTATCTGTCTCATCTATTGATAGGTAATCAAGAATAGTTTTGTTTGAATTAAAAGGAATTAGAAACTCGCAAAATTGGGCTATAGTGGAACTAAAATCTATTCACCCCCCTCTAGATTCACTCGTAGGGACCATCAATTGGTACCAATGCTTTATCTAGTAGGTTGCTCTAGATTTTGATCCACAGTTCCTTAGAATGGCCGGTAATCAATTACCATTCGCTGAAGGTGCCTCTATCAACAGACCTCCTCTGTTTTGTGGTGATAACTACCCTTTTTGGAAAGTGAGGATGAAAATCTTTATGGAGTCTGTACATAGAAGCATTTAGCAAGCGGTTGTGACTGATTTCAAGGTCCCCACATACATAGAAAATGGGAATGAGATTGAAAAACCATTTGAGAGGTGGGAACAAGAGGAAATCAGGAGAGCTGAAAATGATGCAAAAGCTTTAAATATTATACATTCTGCTTTGAACTCAGATGAATTTTTCAGAATTTCAAATTGCAACACACCAAAAAGAAGCTTGGGATCTAATAAGGGTCACACACGAAGGAACCGCTGAAGTACAAAGGGCAAGGAAGAATACCTTGATCCAAGAGTACGAGACTTTCAGAATGGCACAAGGTGAGTCCGTGATGGATATGCAGAAACGTTTCACACACATCGTGAACCATCTCAAAGGACTTGGTAAGATCTTCGTTGAGGAAGAAGTCAATGTGAAGGTGCTGAAATCCTTGAGCAGAAAATGGCAACCAACTCACAAAGAATCACCGAATCAAAGAACCTAGCCTTGATGACAGGTGCAGAGTTATTTGGTAAGTTGAGGGAGTATGAAATGGATATGTCTCGTATTGCTGATGAGGAACAGAAAGATAAGAAAGCCAAATGTCTAGCACTCAAGATGGAAGACACAGCTAGTGAGAGCGATGCGTCAAGCTGTGGTAGTGAGTCTGAACAGGAAAATATGAATCTCGTGGTAAGGAAATTCAAAAAGTTCATGAAGAGGAACAACGATAAAAAGGAGATTCAACAATTCCAGAAAAGGCTTTAAGAGGTGTGATGGTTCGTCTTCAAAGGTCACGTGTTATGAGTGTGGGAGGGTAGGTCACTACAAATCGGAGTGCCCCAACATGAAGAAAAGTAACAGCAGTGAGCCTAGAAGAGTAGAACATGAGGAACGGTCCAAGAAGGACAGATTTCGCAAGAAAAAGGCCTACATTGCGTTGGAAGAGAATGATTCCTCAACCTCTAGTGGGAGTGATAATGAAGAAGCAAATTTGTGTCTCATGGCTAATCCAACATCCGATGATGAGGTAAGTGATTTCGATTCATCTACTTTTGACTATGATGAGCTGCAAACTGCTTTTTGTGAACTTTACAAGGAAGCGGAAAAACTAGGCAAGTTGAACAAGGTTTTGAAAAACAAAATTACTGATTTGGAAAATGATATTTCTGTTTTGAAAACTGATGTTCAAAGTTTGAAAAAGGAAAATGATGCCTTGAAACTACCCTGTTCAAAGTGTAAGTCTTTTGATGCCTTCTTGAAAAAGAATAACATGAAGTTCTTTGCATTTAGACAAACCAGCAAAAACAGAACTTTCCCATGTAGTTATTGTATGAAATCTGGACATAACTCTTATAATTGCATGATTAGGAAGGAAAGAATAACTAGTGGGTTGTTTAAATGGATTAGGAAAGATAGTCACAACTCTAACACTAATGGACCCAACAAGTCTTGGGTACCAAAAACAAAGTGATATCTTTTTCTGTGTAGGTATGCTTGAGAGCCAAACACTCAACTTGGTATTTGGATAGCGGTTGCTCAAGACATATGACTGGTGACAAGAGAAATTTTATCTCTTTCAAATCAAAAGAATTTGGTTCAGTAGTGTATGGAGATAACAAAAAAGGGAAAATAATGGGTATAGGTGCTGTTGGAGACAAATCCAACACTGTGATTGAAGATGTACTGCTTGTGGAAGGTTTGAAATTCAATCTTCTAAGTATTAGCCAACTATGCGACAAAGGTTATCAGGTATCATTCGATAATGGTTGCTGCAAGATCAGTAGCAGTGACTCGAGTGAAGTATTAATGGTCGGTAAGAGACATGGTAACATCTGCATCCTTGAACTTGATCATTCATCATCATATCATGCATGTCTTACGTCAAACGATGATTTATCATGGCTTTGGCATAGATGTATAGCTTATATTGATGTTCATCAGCTGAATAAGCTTTCATCTAAGAACCTAGTGCAAGGGTTACCTGACTTGAGGTTCAATAGAGAAGGCCTATGTGATGCATGTCAAAAGGGCAAGCAGTCTAGAAACTCTTTTAAAACCAAAAATGTTGTTTCAACTTCTAGACCACTTGAGCTATTGCACATGGATCTATTTGAACCCTCTAGAACTGCTAGTTTGGGTGAAAACCTATATGGACTGGTTTTGGTAAATGAATACTCTCGTTTTGCTTGGGTTGCATTTATACTAAGTAAAGACAATGCCTTCAAAGTTTTCAAAATTATTGCCAAAAGGATACAAAACGAAAAAGATTTGAAAATCAAGTCTCTTAGGAGTGATCATGGAGGTGAATTTGAAAATGAATCTTTTGAAAAATTTTGTGAAAAATATGGAATTGTTCACAACTTTTCCGCTCCAAGAACTCCGCAACAAAACGGGGTTGTTGAAAGGAAAAACAGATCTTTAATAGAACTAGCTAGAGCTATGTTAAGTGAGAATGCTCTGCCTAAACACTTTTGGGCGATGCGCTTTCCATCGCTTGCTATGTTCTAAACGAATTGTGATTCGTCCTATTTTAAAGAAAACCCCCTATGAACTCTATAAGGATAAGAAACCCAATATCTCTCATTTTAGGGTATTCGAGTGCAAGTGTTTTGTTCTGAATAATGGCAAAGAGCCTCTTGGTAAGTTTGACGCCAAGGCAGATGAGGGTGTGTTTATTGGGTATTCATCAACTGGTAAAGCATACAGAGTTTTCAATAAAAGGAGAATGTGCATTGAGGAATCTGTGCATGTAAAGTTTGATGAATCTAACAATCCCCAAAAGGGAAGTGTTTTTGTTGATGATGATGAGAATACAGGTGAAGACAACAAAGAGCAAAAACCACAAGTACAAGAAGATCCACCAACCATTTCTCATGATCTGCCAAGAGAATGGAGGAAACCAAGGAATCTTTCTCTTGACAACATCATTGGTGACATCCACAAGGGAGTATCCACTAGATCCTCCTATAATATGTTCTGTGATGATTATGCTTTTGTATCTCAATTTGAACCCTCTTGTGTTGATGATGCTATAAATGATGAATTTTGGATGAATGTTATGCATGAGGAGTTAAATCAATTTAAAAGGAGTGACGTTTGGGAGTTAGTACCTTTTAATAGATATGAATCTAATTGGAACAAAATGGGTGTTTAAGAATAAGCTACATGAGAATGGAATTGTGGTTAGGAATAAGGCAAGACTAGTAGCTAAGGGTTATAATCAACAAGAAGGAATAGATTTTGATGAAACATATGCCCCTGTTGCTAGATTAGAAGCTGTAAGAGTATTACTTGCTTTTGCCTGCATTCATGATTTTAAGCTGTTTCAGATGGATGTTAAAAGTGCGTTCTTAAATGGCTACATCAACGAGGAAGTCTTTGTTTCACAACCTCCTGATTTCACTGACTTCAGTTACCCTGAGCATGTGTACAAGCAAAAGAAGGCCCTCTATGGTCTGAAGCAAGCCCCCAGACAATGGTATGAAAGGTTAAGTAAATTTCTTTTGTCAAAAGGGTTCGACAGAGGTAATGTTGACAAAACTCTTTTCATTAGGAGGAAGTCTAACAGTATTCTATTGGTCCAAGTGTATGTTGATGATATCATTTTTGGATCAACTAATCAATCTCTGTGTAAAGAATTTGTGGCTAGCATGCTGTTGACTTTAAAAATATGTACGTTTGTCAATCTTTTGGCAAGTGTACCGGTCGTCACAAGTTTAGAAATAGTGAGAAAAGGATGTCGAACCACAAAGACTAGTTGTGAATTATCGAATGCTTAATATGCTTGCTATTAGGACGAACAGTTGAGTGAATCATGTGTGTGAACTAAGTAATTATGTGAAAAGACAATTTACTGTAAAACAAGAAATGGAAAGCAATAAATGTTTAAGTTTCAGAGATGATGGAAATAGTTAGGGAATAGGTTCATTCAATTCCTTCCTTCATGTAGCCAACTCCTATATCAATTCAATGGAAATCAATTAATTGGAGACTAGAATTTGTGATACCTTAGACTAAGCCTATTCCTAGGTCTTTAGTCACTTTGAATGACTTCTATAATCTCTAATCCCTTAGGTGAAAATAGAAATACATTCAAGAAACGAAACAGATAAATTCACAATGTCTCATAACATGCAAGTTCTATCCCTAGACTCATGCACTGCTATAATGATGCAATTCCTCTCCTAATTCAATTATCAATCTTCCGAAGGCATAATTGAAATGAGAAACAAAAACTCAAGGAACAGTTCAATCAATTTCAAACAGTTAATATTCCTATCACTATTTGAACTACATGAATCAAACCTCAAGAAATTGCAATTAAGTAAGAAGAGATCAATCAATCAACTTGAATTACAATTGAATCAACATAGAAATTCATTACAAATATTCTGGAATTGAAATCCCCTTCCCTAACCTAAAACCTAGCCTAACATGGAAATAGAAAAAGAAAGAACAAAAATAGAAATCAAAACCGAGAGAAGCTCCATGAATCTTTAGATCTTGCTTCCACAAGCTCCAATTCTTCAAGAATCTTCAAGGATTTGATGGAGAAGGATGAAGAACAAAGGTGGAGAAGAGAGAAAACTAGAAGTGTGCACGAGAAGCTAACAAGAAAAACTGAAAAAATATATGAGGTCTCCCAATTTCGCGCCCAAGGATCCCTTTTATAGCAGAAAAACGTGCCACCCTGTTAAGAGAAACGCGCCCTGGCACGTTTTTGAGTGAATTGGAGGCCTGAGCGCGCCACTTTGTGCGCCCCGGCACGCGTTTTAAGCAAGCAATCTTTGAAACGCGCCACTTTGTGCGCCCTGGCGCGTTTTTCAGCATAAGCAATCTTTGAAACGCGCCACTTTGTGCGCCCGTGCGTTTTCACGTAGGGATGCTCCAATTGGCTTGTTTTGATCTTGATTTGGGCTTGCATCCTTGTTCTTCTTGATGGAATCTTCATCTTATGTCCCTAGCTTCCATTCCAAGCATTCTTTCTTCTCTTCAATGAACCTAGAATCAACAAAAGAATGATTAAGATGACTTAAAAACTCAAGAAAACTTATAAAACTTAACAAAACACTACTCAAGAGCTAACACTAAACAAATATGGTATTTTCAATGTTTTCTTGCCTAAACTACAACTAAACCTATTGAAAATGGATGAAAATGGATATAAAACTCCTAAGAAAGCATGTATAATCTAACACTTATCACAACCCCAAACTTAAAGCTTTGCTTGTCCTCAAGCAAATTAGAATCCATCATTACAAGGGTTAATAAGCATGGTATAACATTGAGCTCAACAGCCACTGAAAATGCATTATGCAGTTCTTAACTCCTTAAGCCAACTCAATTCATCTATGAAAGTTGGACATGCACTCAGAATGTTATCAAGCACTGCATAATTCATCTAGCATAGGCAACTAACATAGATTGGCATGAGAAAATGTACTTTAGCCAACATCAGCAAAGTCCTCTCCAGTTAAGTGTTTGCCCTCAATCTCTCAAGTGTTTAGGCTTGTGTTTCTCTCAATATTACCAATCAGAAGGTTGGTTCTCATAGGCTTGCAATGACTCTACAATCTCCATTGCCTTCAAGTAGAAATTGGACACTCAAAAGGTCTTTTCAGGGTTGTAATGGGGCTTAGGTAAAGGTGGATTAAAAAGAAGGATTACTGGCTACATATTCACAGGAACTCAAAGAGTAAAAGTTAAAACCTATCTGTTATGCATGAACTTAAGATGGACAGAAGAAAACTCAAAAATAAAACAAAAACTTACCATAAGTAACATAAACAAGTTATGAGACTACTCTGTTTTCCTTTTGTTCCTTTATTCTTTTGCTTTTAGATTGCATTTTCTTCTGCTTCTTTTTCTTTATTTATGCTTTCTTTCTACTTTTTATTCTCTTTTTCTTTCTACACTTCATTTCTCATAATTTTTGTCATTTTGTTCTGTTTCTTCCTTTTTCTTTCTTTTCAGTTTCTTGCTTTTCTCTTTGTTTTTGCCACTTTGCTTTTCTTGAGTAATCTCACTTATTGATATCACAAGAAGAAAAACAAAAATTTTGCATGGTATGCATGAAAACACTGTACTGTACTGTATGCATGAAAGAAAATAGAGAATGCACCATATACAACTATCTATTATTCACAAACTTCACCAAAGTGACCCACAACCCCAAACTTAGAATTTGACTTGTCCTCAAGTCAATAGCTACTCATGCACCCCAAAATTTAACCCCAAACTTAATCTTGAAACCTCTCATCTAAGTAAATAAACCAATACACTCAAAGTTCCAATGATAGGGACAATTGGTTTTTCACTTATTTCGGCTTATAATGAGCTTAAGTAACTAAGAAAGAAAGGGTCAAATCAGGCTCAAAGGGGCTAGCAATGGATAATGTTAAGGTTCAGGCTTATTTTGGCTCAAGGCTACAAGAAAGAAATGCCTTTATCATTTGTGTCCAAATCTAAATGTATGCAATTTTCACCAAGAGCTAAAGCAAGTTCTGGAACAAACACATCACATGGTAAAATAGAACACTCAAGAATAAATCATGTAGGAGGCCCAAATTCTTATCCAGGATTACTCATTGCATAACATTGCTAAATTCATTACTCATGTTACAACCTAGGAAATTGTCATGCTCAAATTCTCATACAATGACTCTTCAAACATTTGAAAAACATGCAACTTTGTCATAGAACCTCAAACTGAACCTAAGTGCCAGAATTGCATAATTCATTCTACTGTACTACAGAGTCAATGTTATACTAATGTAATTAACCTTCATAAGATGGTGCAACAAAACAGGGCATATACTCTAAACAAACATGAATTAACAGTTAAAACAAAAGAGTATAAGAATGTTCCCTGTTGAAGACTTAGCCAAAATGCTCAAGGTTCTGCACCAAGTGCCCAAAAATTCCATGTGCTTCCAGCAATACTTCAGCATCTAATAATTCACATCAACAAACAAACTAACAAGACAGTAAGATCTTGGAAATTTTACAACAAAAATGAAAATCTAGGGTGAAGGGGATGAAGAATTTAATTCAAACTACTTGCAAAATGAAGTGGTGGAGGTGAGAACGGATTGAAAATGGACTTGCACTCTTTGGGAACCACAAGCACAAGAGGAGAAGAGGAAGAACAAAGGAACGCGCCACTTTTTGTGCCAAGGCGCGAGCTCGCCACCCTTTATGTGCCAAGGCGCGCAAAACGCGCCACCCTTTAAATGAAAACGCGCTAGGGCGCGTTTTTGGCGAACCTAATTGCAGAACGCGCCACTCTGTTGAGTGGAAACGTGCCAGGGCGCGTTTTTGCCGAAGCTAAATGTAAAACGCGCCACCCAAGGGCGCCAAGGCACGTTTTCTGCTACAAATGGCGCCTCTGGTAGCGCCAGGGCGCGTTTTTCTGCATTTTGGTTCAATTCTTCATGTGCTAAGGTGGGCTAAGGTGAGAACTAGTGATATTGCATCTTGACTCAACTTGTGCAAGCATTCTAAATCATTTTGGCTCTAATTGATCTAGTCTCTGCACAAGGAACCTTTCAAACATGAGCATGCATTAAGATCTCACAACTTTCCCATTAATGCTATTACACCTCACCTCTCTTATTTCTATCACTCAATTCAATGTAATTTCAATTATTTATTCATATATCTACTTGTTTATCTATCAACACAAAAATCAGATTTATTCTACTGTATCTTATATTTACACTCCTACTCTAATCTTCAAATTCTATTTTATTTTTTTTTTCCTCAACTCTTAAGCTATTCATAAGTATATTACAATGAGAAGTTACAGAAAGCTTCTCTGAATTGGGTAGGTTGCCTCCCACCAAGCGCTTCTTTAATGTCATTAGCTAGACATTTACAGAAAATGGATAGACAGGAAATGAATGAAAATAGAACGAAAAAGAGTGGAGGGAGAAAAGAAAACTCCTTCGGCCGCTCAAAGTAGCAGGGTGGGTGCAAGTGGTACCAACTCTTGCTCTATGGCTGTTCAATGGTGCTTCCTTGATAATGCTATAGCTGCCTATTCACCATGAATCTGCCTTTGGTACCTACCAGAACAAACATCCACCAGGATCAAATATCATCCAATCATCTACAACTATATATAAGTCATTATTGATTAGTGTAAATGATTGATGGTGCAGATATGTTCTATGATTAGTGCATGGTGGTGGTAGGAAAAATTTGAATGCCATAATCATAATTTTCCATATGTTCATTTTAATCTTGGCATCCAATTTGAACAATTTAAATGTTTCACTTGATCTACAGCATAAATTAAAGCATGTGGAATATTGAACGTCAATATCAACAACACCATTTAAAAGAGAGAGCAAAGGTTTAGAGTGTTTGAAAGTATCAAGATCATCCTCTACTCCATTTGCAATGTGTGTAGACATTGATTCTCTACTAAGTATAGGAATTTGCATTTGGACCTCCATTGATGACTTCTCTAATGACCTAGAAAAATATGCATCATCATAAGAGCAAAAGGCATTAGGAACAACTAAGAGGTCTAAATTATCAAACTCAATTATAGTCCATGCTCTAATTCCATAAGTATCTAAAGTGAAACCATTAGTGTTGTTCATATTTTTGCAAGGAGAAAAAGTATGAAATGGTAAAGAAATCTTCCCTAGTGGCTGTTTTGATTTCTTGGGTGCTTCATCCTCTTCACAGTATGAGTCCCAAGGAAACTTGATGGACAATTCTCCACTAGGTACTAGGACATGAAGGTTTCTCACGTGAGGAGGAGTCCAAACAACTTGCATTTCATCTTTGGAAGTTACTCCTACATCACATATAAAATGAGAATCGGTATAAACGAGAGGAAGGATTAGCAAAAACAATTAAATCACCAAATGTTTCCTTCTCTTGTCTATCCGTGACTCTTCTTTCTTCTATGTCTTGTTCTTTCAATTCTGGATCTTGCAGCTCTTTCTCTTTACATGCAACCTCCACTGCATCTCCTTTCATTTCTATAGTTTCCTTTCCCAACACCTTACCACTCCTTGTGGTATTAGCTTTGCACTGCTCCATTGAAGTCACAATAGTATCATTTGGCAGATTTTCTTGGCTTCTTTCAGAGATTTGCTTGGAAAGCTGGCCAATCTGTGATTCAGTTCTAATAGAAGCTTCTTGATTTGTGAAAATAGATTCATCCTTTGCATAAAGGACATGAACATGTCTTCTAAAGTTAAAGATCCTTCTCTAGGAACAGATTCATGTTACGACTTCTTGGAGCATTTCTAGGTTGGTTGGTTGGGAATTTAGAATGGTTTGGGTTGAAAGGTAGATTAAAATTAAGGGTCATATGAGGAAGAGTTAGGTTGCAGAAAATTATTGCTCCTATATGACAGATTTAGATGGTTTCTGTGGTGAGGATTATAAGTGTTTATGTTGGAATAGGTGTTACCTTGAGGATTTCCCATGTAATTCACTTGAGCTTGCTCCTCAATGTTCATACCTAAGACATCACAATACTCTGCTTGATGTCCTCCTCCACAGTAATCACAGATGACTGGAGGTGCGATACTGTATCCATAACCCATAGCATTGGAATTGTACCACTCCTCAAGTGTCATGCACCTTGTATTATCCATATTTTCTGTTGTATTTTCTGGTATAGCCTCTTTATTTTCTTTATTGGCCTGCAAGTTTCTCCTGCAAAAATCTCTCAATTTCTGGTTCAAACAAGAGATTAGTTTCCTTAGCTCTTCGCATAAACCACAAATCAAAAGGATACAGGGAATAACAAATAGATTCAAAGAGTGAAAGAAATCAATGAAAATAATAATAAAAAAAATAATAAAAAAATTCCCCGGCAACGGCGCCATAAACTTGTTGACTTTAAAAATATGTACGTTTGTCAATCTTTCGGCAAGTGTACCGGTCGTCACAAGTTTAGAAATAGTGAGAAAAGGATGTCGAACCACAGAGACTAGTTGTGAATTATCGAATGCTTAATATGCTTGCTATTAGGACGAACAGTTGAGTGAATCATGTGTGTGAACTAAGTAATTATGTGAAAAGACAATTTACTGTAAAACAAGAAATGGAAAGCAATAAATGTTTAAGTTTCAGAGATGATGGAAATAGTTAGGGAATAGGTTCATTCAATTCCTTCCTTCATGTAGCCAACTCCTATATCAATTCAATGGAAATCAATTAATTGGAGACTAGAATTTGTGATACCTTAGACTAAGCCTATTCCTAGGTCTTTAGTCACTTTGAATGACTTCTATAATCTCTAATCCCTTAGGTGAAAATAGAAATACATTCAAGAAGCGAAACAGATAAATTCACAATGTCTCATAACATGCAAGTTCTATCCCTAGACTCATGCACTGCTATAATGATGCAATTCCTCTCCTAATTCAATTATCAATCTTCCGAAGGCATAATTGAAATGAGAAACAAAAACTCAAGGAACAGTTCAATCAATTTCAAACAGTTAATATTCCTATCACTATTTGAACTACATGAATCAAACCTCAAGAAATTGCAATTAAGTAAGAAGAGATCAATCAATCAACTTGAATTACAATTGAATCAACATAGAAATTCATTACAAGTATTCTGGAATTGAAATCCCCTTCCCTAACCTAAAACCTAGCCTAACATGGAAATAGAAAAAGAAAGAACAAAAATAGAAATCAAAACCGAGAGAAGCTCCATGAATCTTTAGATCTTGCTTCCACAAGCTCCAATTCTTCAAGAATCTTCAAGGATTTGATGGAGAAGGATGAAGAACAAAGGTGGAGAAGAGAGAAAACTAGAAGTGTGCACGAGAAGCTCACAAGAAAAACTGAAAAAATATATGAGGTCTCCCAATTTCGCGCCCAAGGATCCCTTTTATAGCAGAAAAACGTGCCACCCTGTTAAGAGAAACGCGCCCTGGCACGTTTTTGAGTGAATTAGGGGCCTGAGCGCCCACTTTGTGCGCCCCGGCGCGTTTTCAGCGCAAGCAATCTTTCGAACGCGCCACTTTGTGCGCTGGCGCGCGTTCCAGCCTTCGCAAGCAATCTTGAAAACGCGCCACTTTGTGCGCCCTGGTGCGTTTTCACAGGTAGGGATGCTCCAATTGGCTTGTTTTGATCTTGATTTGGGCTTGCATCCTTGTTCTTCTTGATGGAATCTTCATCTTATGTCCCTAGCTTCCATTCCAAGCATTCTTTCTTCTCTTCAATGAACCTAGAATCAACAAAAGAATGATTAAGATGACTTAAAAACTCAAGAAAACTTATAAAACTTAACAAAACACTACTCAAGAGCTAACACTAAACAAATATGGTATTTTCAATGTTTTCTTGCCTAAACTACAACTAAACCTATTGAAAATGGATGAAAATGGATATAAAACTCCTAAGAAAGCATGTATAATCTAACACTTATCACATGCAGGGTGAGTTTGACATGTCTATGATGGGAGAACTCAAATTCTTCCTAGGACTGCAAGTCAAGCAACTGAAAGAAGGAATCTTTATACATCAAGCAAAGTACACTAAAGAATTGTTGAAGAAATTCGACATGGAGAGTTGTAAGATCTCTAATATCCCTATGTCAACTAATCTCTTTTTAGATAATGATGCTACAGGACAGGGAGTGGACCAAACAAAGTACAGATGGATCATTGGATCACTCTTGTATCTCACAGCGAGCAGACCTGATATAATGTTCAGTGTTTGTGTTTGTGTATGATTTCAATCTGCACCAAAACAATCACACATGACTGCTGTGAAGAAAATTCTGAAGTACCTCAAAGGAACAACGAACTGTGGTTTGTGGTATCCCAAAGGTACGTCCCCTACCCTAGTCGGTTTTAGTGATTCAGATTTTGCAGGTTGCAAAATAGATAGAAAGAGCACGAGTGGTGTATGTCACTTGTTTGGAGAAAGCTTAGTCTCATGGTACAGCAAGAAACAAGCATGTGTTGCTCTATCAACAGCCAGGCGTAGTATGTTGTTTGCGGGTAGCTGTTGTGCTCAAACCATCTGGTTGAAGCAACAACTTGAGGATTTTGAACTAAAGCTTGATCACATTCCTATCAAGTGTGACAATACAAGTGCCATCAGTATCACGAAGAACCCGATTTTGCACTCAAGAACAAAGCATATTGAGGTGCGTCATCATTTCATAAGGGATCATGTTGAGAAAGGTGACTGTGATGTGGAGTTCATTGAAATGGTGAACCAACTCGCGGATATCTTCACAAAGCGTCTACCTAAGGAGAGATTCTTCAAACTTAGAACCAATCTTGGTATACTAAGTGAGGAACATCTCTCATGAATTCTCTAAGTATGGTAAGTTGGATCATTCATGGTGCTCCAACAAGGTATGAGTTCATTACATTACATAGTCATAACTAATACACTTTCAAAACATGTAAAATCAAGTGTTTTCAACCTTTCTGATATAGATAATCGATTACCACAATGTACTGGAGTAATCGGTTACCATGCCTGGTTAATCGATTACCTTGACCCCTGTTTTCAACCTTTTTTTTGGATTACTCTCTGGAGTAATCGATTACCACTCATGGGTAATCGATTACCTCTCTTCCACAGAGTGTTTTTCAAAGTTCTTTTTGGAATTGGGCTTAATCGATTACATGTTCTTAGAGTCCAATACTTTGTTCATTGAATCTAACCTTAATTGTGGAGTCTTTATAAGTGTTTTTTCAGGAATTGGGTTTCACTCTCTCACCTCACAAACCCTAGAAACCCCTTCTCTCTTTAGAAAACCCCTTTCATCTACTTCATATTCTCCACCACCATCAACCATGGAAGAACAAAAGAAAGACAAACGGATCAAGCATGTGGGTCACAAACCCAAGCCATGGACTTCGCCCCGTTCAAAGAAGGGTGAATCCTCTTCCAAGAGGAAGAATCCCACACCTCCGGGAGAAGCTGTGGAGCGCCCCTATCAACCCGTGGTTCACTTCAACTACACAGAATCACGCTTTTATGGAGATTTCGCCAACAAGGAACTCGTTCGCGAAGATTTTGGACCTCCGATGGCCGGATGCACAAGGGTTCACATTTCACTCTCTCGCTTCGTGATCGAACCTTGAGAAATTTGTTGGTCCAAGGGTTTCCAGATACCCCGATCTGGTGAGAGTTTTCTACTCCAACCTCCGACCACACCAAGCCACCGGAACGGTAATTTCTGAGGTAAAGGACAAACCCATGATTCTTACTCGTGATATATTTTTCCGTTTTGCTGGATTTAAAGATGAAGGTATTCGACCTACGATTGAGCACTTGCAAGCACAAGGAATCGAGCTTCACAATGACTCTTTCTTCATGAGCCTGCTCAAAAATCCCGAAATGTGGGAAGCTGAAAAGGCTGCAAGGAAGGAGCGTGGGAAAAAGATAACTTACAACACCGGCGGGCTGAACGCCGACGATCGTCTTCTCCACTACACAATTTGCTTTGGATTAAGCCGCAAGAGGAGCCAATCATGCTCAGATCAATGAGGAGGATATGGTAATGATGACAGCGTTGAAAAATGACATTCAAGTCGATTGGGCACATTTTGTGATGGACAACATGCTCAAGACGAGAAGGCTATTTGATAACAAATGCCTCTATTCTCTGTTTATTTCACGTTTGCTTGAGCATTTTCAGGTTGATACCACAAATGAGAACAGAGATTTGGTGAAGGACATTCACATCATTGGAGACAAAGCGTTGAAAATGATGCGTTTGACAAAGACTGATGCTGGATGGGTGCCAAGGGAAGAAGCACCAAAACAACAACAAACAGAAGCTGCAACCAATCCACCTTCTGATGATGATGATTCGGCGGCTAGGGAGTACATCCATAAATCCTGTTTTGAATCAATTGTCATTGATCGGATGAATGAGCTGGAAGCTACCACCGCCAAAAGATTGGACGAGATGGAGGCTGCAAACAATGCCCGCTTCTTGGATCTCAAGGAGCTGCTGGAGTCCCTTCATACTCGCTTTGATACTCTCTAGTATTCCCTTCTTATCACTTCTCTCTTTTGCTTATTGATATACCAAATAGGGGGAGAATGTCTATAGGTTATCCTAGATAGGGGGAGTATTGAGTAGCATTTGATTTGTGCTTAATTGATCATATTTCTGGCGCTGTTGGGTTGAAAAGTGTTAGGCTCTACTCTGTTTGAACTATTAATCTCTATGCAACATTTGTTCTGAACAATTTGGATATTTGGATTTGAACATTCGATTTGGTTATAATATTTTTTTTTGTTAATCGCGTTATGTTTTATATTCCGATTTTGTTATTTTTAAATTTTTCTGGTCTTGGTCTATGATTGTGAATTGAATCATGTCTTATATTTCTGTATAGATGACTCTATTTGCTGATTGATAGTATAATGCTCTGATTAAAATAGATTGTACAGTGAATCTGCAATGTATATACTGCGTATTTGGAAATCTCTAACAATTGCAGGATTCTTAGAAGATCAACACACATCCTAAACTTCTAGGAAAACCTTGGTTGAGATTTGGTACATCAAAACCAAAAGGGGGGAGATTGTTGGACTTAAAGCTTGAAGGTGCTTCGGTGTCTCTCTTGGTGTTTTGTTTTTGATGCTATGTAATTTTGGTTTTCTTAGATGAAATGTAATTAGGAGTTTCCTATGTATTGATTGTTTAGTTTAGACATGTATGTGATTGTTCTTTGTTTGAATGCCCTGGAGAGCTTGGCAATCTTGTGTGATTTCTCATGTGTCAAATGTTTGATTTCCCTCTCTAAAATATTTTGAAAATGTCTTTGATAACCAACTGAGGTAATAGATTACCAACAGAAGGTAGTTAACTACCAACAGCAGGTAATCAACTACCAACAGTAGGTAACAGAGTGTGGGAATGCATTTGCCACTGGAGTAATCGATTACCCTCAGTTAATCGATTACCATGGGCCAAAATCACCTAGGAAATCTTTGCTCACTGGTTTAATCGATTACCATGCTTAGCGATCGATTACCCCCTATCAGAAAGTCATTAAGTTGCCTAAATTGAGTTTTTAATTGAACCTATAAATACTCTTATTTCGAAAATCAATAACACTTCTTGGAATACAAGTTTTAGAAAAGTTCATACACTTTCATATTCTCTTTAAACTGAGTTCATCATCTTCTCCAAGAAACCCATAAAGAACTTCAAGAGTTCATCAACAAGTTTTCATAAAAAGGCAAACTTGATTCTTATTTCTGATTGGGTGGCATTCATAGAGTTGTTATTTGTGATCAGATCTACAGTCCAGGTGTTCTTTAAACTGATCTTTTGTTTACCCATTTTGATTTCTGAGTTATTACTCTAGGAGAGAGGTCTCGCTGGATAGAGTAAGGATATTTCAGAAGTGTTTTCTCAAAGGTTTGATCTTGGGTGTGCCAAGGTCAGGGAAGAACTGTTCCTTGGGTCAAAGGACAGGTTTTTGGGTGTTTTGATTTCGTTTTTGTGTTGCTTGTTGCAGACTGAATGTAAAAGAACACAAAAGGGATTATTTGATAGTGGAAGACCGATCGCAAATGAGTTGTTGGGTTGGGGACTGGATGTAGGCGATGGTAGAACCAAGATAAATCACTGTGCACTCTTCTTCTTTCTTATACTCTTTACCGTTTACCTTACATTGCTGTTATCACTATTTAATTTCTACAATTTGTTCGGTAATTAACTCGGTAATTGACTCGATAATCAACTAAAACTGGAATAGTTAGATACTGACATTGATTACGCTGTATATTGATTACTAACGTGTTTTTGATTATTCCTTTTGGTATTTCCACTGTGTATCTTTGACATTTCCTGTTTATCTGTCTCATCTATTGATAGGTAATCAAGAATAGTTTTGTTTGAATTAAAAGGAATTAGAAACTCGCGAAATTGGGCTATAGTGGAACTAAAATCTATTCACCCCCCCTCTAGATTCACCCGTAGGGACCATCATTGTTGTTATGATCAAGAATTTCTTAAATAAATATATAATATGGCAGTAAAATTTTAAAACTAAAGATTAATATTAAAAATTTCAAAACTAAAAATCATTTAGATGGAAGTTTAAAACTAAAGATTGTTGGACTTGAAGCTTGAAGAAGCTTAGTTTAGTCTCTTTAGGTGTTTTGATTTTGATGTTCTTATGTAATCTTGGTTTTATTAGATGATTTGTAATTAGAATTACTCATATATTGTATGTTCTAGCTTAGGCATGCTTATGTGATTGATTAGTCTTGAAAGTCATGGTGAATTAAAATCTAACTTAGTGATTTGCTCAAGAATTTCAAAATTGGTTGATTCCATTTTGAAAAGAAAGAAAAACTGATGGAGGACCATCTCCCAAGCATGAGAATTACAAGAGAAATGCAAAGTTAAATAGAAGCTCAAGTTGAAGAAGAGTTGACTAAGTCAAAGTCAACAAGTCAAAGTCAAAGTCAAAGATTAACTCTTGGAAGTCAACAAATTGGGCAAATGAAGCTTTGTAATTTTCTAAGTATTTTGTAATTAGTTTAGCTTTAATTTGTGTAAAGCTTGGACCTATGTTTGTTTTTGAATTTCGGCCAAGCTCCTTTTATGGACATGTTGACTTCTATTTGTGTTGGTCAAAGTCTCTTAAGATGGGCTTAAGTGTCTTATGACCCAACTAAGTAAGTGTAATACACTCTCTTAAAAGAGAGTGGATGGATTAGGAGAGAGAATTAGTGGAATTGCCACTAACTTCATTTAAATTTCCACCACTTGATTATTCCATAATCAAAGATGTAAATTTAAGTCAAGTTCTAAATTGTTGACTCTCATCTAAGAAGAGATTCTAATCTTAGGATTTACTTCTAATCCAAGGCATAGAATTCCATCTTAATTAATCCATGATCATCACATACTTGGATGAGTTATAAGCCTCTTGATCTCATTAACTCTAGATCCTTCTTGAATTGATCAAGTGAGGGGTGCTTAGCATCACTTGATCAATCCATCAAGGATCAAGTGGCTAGGATGACTCAAGGCTAACCACACACAAGGGGTCTTATAACTTAGGCAATTTCCATTTTGTGATCACTTTGGTCAATATATGAAAGAGAATTTCTAAGACTAAAGTCTTGAGAAAAGGAAAGAGCTCTCCTAGGGTTTCTTCTAAGAACCTTGAATCTTATCATGGATCCATGATCCAAGTGGCGATTCTTCTACCAAGCTTATTGAACTCCATGTTCATGGCGCTTTCCATCTCCTAAACTTCTTCCATTTTTTATTTCTTTCTTCCCCCTTTTGTGTTGACCATGAGCTATCATTGCTATATATTGAGTTATTCCGTTGTTTAAGAGTGATTGAACATTGGCGAATGAAGATTGGGGCACCCCTTTGCTTATTCATGAAGATCCCTTACAAGTTCCTCATGGGTTTGCATCAAATTTGGTATCAAGAGCTTGTTCTTCACCTAGTTATTCTTCACTTGTGGTATTGAGTCTAGCTCCTATCTTTTTGGTTTCAATTTTTGATTCAATTGAATTTTTATTTGAGTTTTGTTGTGTGTCTTGGCTGTCCAATACATAGAAGAGATGTTCTGACACTCATGGTAGATCATACATGGCTTATTTTACATGCTAGACACATTCTAGTTGATAGCCCCCATGTGTTTGATGAATTTTCTCAATATGTATTTTCTCAACTGCCAAAATGTGTTTTGCTTTAAATAGTTTTCTAAAAAACAACTTGGAGAGATTCTTTTTGATCTTGAAAGAGTGAAAATAATTTTCTTACACTTTCAAATCTGAATATTTTGAATTCATATCTTTTCTCCAAGAAATTCATCGAGATTGTGTTTGAAAAAGATTTCAAATGGCATTGTGAGAATGAGAACATGATGAATGACTGAAGATTTAGAGTTTATCTTGATTAGATCTTGCACAACCAGGTGTATTCTGTTTTGATTTTTTGTATTTTCATTTTAGAGATTTGGATTACTCTAAGAGAGAGCTCTTTCTAGAATAGAGTAAATTGATTTGAGAAAGGTTTCTCAAAGACTGATTCTTAGAGGTACCAAGAATATAGGAGAAAGGTTCTTTGTGAGAAAGAACAAATAGTATTGGGTGATTTGATTTCGTTTTGTGTTGCTTGTGCAGACTGAATTGTAAAGAACACAAAGGGATCGTTGTTATAGTGGAATACTAATTGCAATAGTTGTTGAATTGAGACTGGATGTAGACGAAAAACTGAACCAGTATAAAATTCTTGTGTAATCATTTTCTTCTCCTTACATCTTTTATATCTCTATATCGTTTATAGTTTATTCAAATAAACATTGTTTGTGTAAAAAATTCATTTGAAATATAACTCTGAAAATGAAATATGAAATATAAATTTGTATATCTTCTTTCTATTCCGCTGTATATCTCTCAACTCTATTTTGTATTAACTGCTAATTCTATTGAACATAGCTTAAACAAAGTAGAACTAAAGTTGAAAATAAAAGAAGATAGATACAAACGTGTTAAAGAGCCGAAACATGAACTAGAATCTATTCACACCCTCTAGATTCTAACAGGGACCAACAAAGATGAATATTAAAAATTTTAAAATTAAAAATCATTTAAATAGGAGTCTTAAATATGTATATTTTCAAAATGAGATATAAAATTATAAATCAAAACAGAAAACTATAAAAAATTAAAATTTATTATTATCATTATATATAATATATATTATTTATTATTATAAATTACTATTTATATATATAATTATTATTTAAAATAATTATTATTTATATATAAATTATATATATATATATATATATATATATATATATATATATATATATATATAAAAAAAGTTAAAAAATGTGAGGGGGGGGCGGCCCCCCCTTTTCTTCTAACGTGACTCCACCTATGCAAATATTTGTATGTCGTACGAAGGAGATTGTGCGAGATTAAACTCTAACTCCGATGATAAAGATTACATCGTTTCTGTTCCATATGTTGATTCATCAACTAACTAAGAAGATGTTGACAGTAATTTACGTAATTCGGATAATGGGAAAAGAAACGAACATAACCATAGTTTAAGTATTGATGTGCAATATGAAGTTGTTGGTGAGTGTGGAAATTTAATATTTAATTTAATTCATTGAATTTGAATTTGTAATATCCGGCAAATTGACCATAATAGGCCAGTTATGGAAACTTATTCTGTAACTTATTCTGTTTTTTAACGGTGGCGGATAGGGGATTGACGCCACAGCTATGGGAGTGACAAGTGGTAGGTAGGGATTGAGCACCACATATGGCGCCTTGTCCCTAAGTGCCCAACGCCACGTTACACGTTGAGGCGCCTTCAACCTGAGCGCCAAGCGCCATGTGGCATGTGTGGCGCCTGACCTGAGGGTGACATATTTAGGCATTAGACCGTAGGGCGCAAGGCCCACTGTTTCTTTGGTGTTAGTGGTCCAGGTGCCAACAATTGCTATATATACCCACATCTAGCATAGTCCATCACACAACCCAATTTCACGAGGTAACTTCTACTAAATTTTGCTAGTTTCATTCTACTTAATTTGATTAGTTTAATTGTTATTAATTTATTTATTGGTTTTGTAGGATAGTAATTTTTTGTATGAAGGTAAGGTGTATGTAATTATAATTAATTTGATTGGAGATATCATAATTATGAATTTTAATAATATTTAATATTAATTTTATTGTTGTAGGTGATTTGTGGTGATATGACTTCTCTAATTACTATAATTGTGTATATTAATGGAAGGATAAACAAGACGAATGAAGGAGTCGTATTCTAAGGACTGAGAAGAGCATTACCAATTAAACGCGACATAAGTTTCAATTTTTTAAAAAATAAAATTCGTAATAAATTTAAATTAAATGATAACCAAGTTATTGGTTCTATTACAACAAGATATTTAATAGGAAATCAATATGTTCCACTACAAATAGTCGATGATGAAGATGTGGATGATGAGTTATTATTTTGATCACTTTCTCTGCATATTTTATATCCTAATAAAGCATGATTAATGGTCAATTAGCATGATTTAATGCATTTATGAGTTTGGGCTCATTTAACATTTAAGTGCTTAATTTTTCTAGATTTGAGTAGTTTCACTAAAACAGGCATAACTTCCTCCACAGATATCGTTTTGAGCTCAGGTTTTGTTGCAAATGAAAGAAGATTGACAGAGCTACAAATGTCATGAAGACATGAAGAGCCAATTCGAACTGAATCATGGGTGATTTTGGCCTAGAATTTGGCGTACGGAAACTGGATGGAGAATTTAGCAAAATTCTATTTTTGCTGTACATGGGATTCAAATTGGGAACCTTTTCTCATTTAAGTGACATGTGCAAGGCACATGGGGGCTGAAAATATTGGAATTGAAAACTGATGGTGAATGAGCATTACGGGAAGGGACTTCACAAATTTTCAATTTTACATTTCAGCATAGGGTTTTAGGGGTTCTCTTAGGTTCCCCTTTCTTTTTCTCTCTTCTCTTCTCTTCTTTTTCATTTTCTTATGATTCTGTAGTGCACATTCCAGAATTGGGAGCTTTAATTCAATTTGATTTTCACTTGCCATTTCATTGTTGAAGCTCAATTCGGTTTGAATTCTTTTCCTTTTCTTCTACACTTTCATTTTGTTGTTTCATCTATGTTTGATTCTGTTTGGCAATTTTTGGTGTTGATTCAATTCATCTAGAGTTGATTTGGTGATTGGTATAATTCGTTTAGGGTTGATTCAATTAGGTTTAATTAATTTTCTGTTTGTTTTTGAATCAAATGGAAGGCTAAGTTTAGGATTATCCTCTTGAATTAGATTGTAATAGCTTTGAGGTTTTGTTCGTAATTTTTGCTTGCTCAATCTGTTATTGACTCTTAATCATTTATTCCAATTATTGATTCATGCTTAATGATCTAGTTTAACAACAATTTATATTTTTGGTTTCATGCTTAATGGAGGGAATTATAAGTTGTTGTAATTGGAGTGAATGCTATATGTGATTACTTAATTCGCATAAGGAGAACCATATTTAATTTTCGCTTAGTTAATTGATTCGGGTTTGATTGAGAGGTTAGTAAATTGAGCATAGGTTTCAATAATCAAGGATAAGTAATTTGCAATCTAACCAAGAGGTTAATCTGTTTTCGTTTATTATTTCAACTTGTGTTAAGTATCTTGTTTAGTAATTTTGTTCTGATAATCAAACAATCCCCCATTCGTGTTCTGTATTTGATGGAAATAAATTGATGGTCATCTAAGAGACGACCTGGGAGTCACTTCCTAGACTGCATTTTAACTGCATATATTTGACCGAGTACGACTTCGATCAAATTTTACAGTGGATATTATGATAACTAATTTTCTTCAACAAGAGGGTGGTAGTCCTATAGAAATATGTGTTGAAGTAGTTGTTGCAGGTGGTGCATCGTCTGGGAATAATGCGGATAGAAATGAAGGAAGCGTTCGTAGTTCTTACGATGGATATTCTATAAGGCTAAACTCTAGTGACAATGATGAAGATTATGTTGTTTCAGATTTGAATATTGATTCAATATCCGTAGATGAAGATTTTTATGGGAATTTTTCTAAATTAGAAGATGATGATTTAATTGAAGATGTACAGAGTTTAAGCCTTAACGTCTAACAAGATCACGGTGTTTTCAGAACAGAAGGAGGTTAGGAATATTATATTTAATAATTAAATTTTTGAATAATAAAATAATTGTTTGATGTGATGCTCATGTAAATGCAATGTAGAACCATTTTGGCAAACAACCCCACACTACGCCAACATTAATTGGGAGTATCTTGATCAAGACGATCCATGTGGTTTAAATGTTGAATCGAATTGTGTCATTGGATAAGAATTAGGTGTTGGTATGGAGTTTGATAGCAAAGATGAAGTCCAAACTGCTGTTGCAAGATACCTAATGGTCGTATCAAACGATAAAGTTGGAGAAGTCAAAATCAACAAAGTATGTTATTTATTGCCCTAAAAATTGTGATGAATCTCCTTGTCCTTTTTATATGCGAGCTATTAAATCAAAGAAGACAGAAAGGTGGAAGGTGACAAAATGTGGTGATCCACACAGTTGTTTAAATTCAAGTTTGACTCAAGACCATGCAAATTTAGATTCAAATATGATAAGTATGCGCATTGTTTATAAGTAAAAATATTTTTTTTAACATTTTATTTTTAATTTTTTATTTTATTTTTCACGATTACTGCAATTTCAAGTATGATAAAGGAAGATCCGTCCATTAAAATTGGATTAGTCCAAGAGAGAATAGCTAGTATGTTTAACTACAAAATATCATACTGGAAGACATGGTTAGCTAAATAGAAAGCAATGACCATGGTGTTTGGAGATTGGGAAGAATCATATGCGAAACTTCCTATTTGGTTACATTACATGCAAATTTACTCTCCTGGATCTTATTATGAAATCGATGACGATGATTTTGTTGTCGGCAACAGAGTAGTCAGTGAATTTCGCCAATTTAAGCGTGTCTTTTGGTCATTTCGACAATGTGGGGAGACATTTAATTTTTGTAAGCCAATTATACAGGTGGACGATACACACTTATACGGTAGATACCATGGAACACTTCTAATCGCAACAACGCAAGACAGAAATGACCATGTATTACCACTTTCATTTGTCGTGGTTGAAGGTGAAACTTTGCTAGCATGGTCATGGTTTTTGTCTAATTTACGTAACTATGTCACAAATAAATCTGGTATTTGTCTGATTTCTAATCGGCATCGAAGCATCACGTTGGCAATTGAAAATGAAGCAATAGGATGGAGTCGACCAAATGCATATCATGTTTATTGTATCCGACACATTGCTTCTAATTTCAATCACAGGTTTAAAAACCAAAAATAGAAACAAATGTTGGTGAAATTAGGTAAGTGATGGTTCAATTTTTGTTGATTTTTACAATTTAAAACTCTCGATATATGACTAATTCATTTTGTGTGTAAGTTATACTCCTTGCAAGCACATATTTGATCAAAATTTGGAGAAATTTTGTGAGGAAAGTCCCCAAGTAGCAACTTGGATTCAAGGAATATCCAAGGAAAAGTGGAGTATGGCATATGATAAAGAAGGACACAGATATGGTCACATGACTACTAATCTGTCTGAATGCATAAACAAGGTGTTAAAAGGTTGTAGAAATATCCCAATAACAACATTAGTGAAATCAACATACGGTCGTTATTGTCGTGAATATTTTGTTGAAAGAGGTCGTCGAACACAAGAAGAGCTAAGTGAAGGTCATGTTCATTGTTCATGAATACGTCATGCTATTCAGAGACATCAAGTGGAAGCATGTTCTCACACAGTAAATGTGCATGTTTATGACATTCAACAAACAAGGTTTGAGGTTGAAGAAGCATTTAATCCATTGACACAACAAGGTGGGAATAAGTGGACGGTTAATCTTATTGATAAATATTGTCAGTGTGGCCGGTTTACAGCGTTCCATTATCCTTGTTCGCACATAATTGCTGTTTGTGGACATGTCAGTATGGAATTTTATCAGTACGTTGATGATGTCTTCAAAAACGAGTACATAGTCAGCGCATATTCTGCTGATTGGTGGCCTCTAGGTAATGAAGATGCATTGGAGCATGTGGAGCAACCATGAAAATTGATTCCAGATCCATCAACAATTCGAGGTAAAGGCCGTCCAAAATCAACAAGGATTCAAAATGAGATAGATTGGGTTGAACCTTCCCAGAGAAAACAAAGACGTAGTAGATGTGATCAAGAGGGTCACAATAGAAGATTATGTCCTATTGTTTCTCAACCGTGATTTGTGATATATCAAATATTAGTAATTAATAATTAATAGTGATTGATTATAATATTTATGTGATTGATCATGTGATTTTGTGAATATTAATATTAAAAAAAAAATTACCAATGAAAAACCAAGTCTAAACAAAGTCAATGAAACCACGTAATGGAAATAAAAAGTCCATACTAAATACAACAACTAATGCATAAACTAAGTCCATACAAAGTCTGTAAAATACTAATGAAATAAAACTAAATCAATGTCTGCCATGGTGTGCTTCTGTACCACATGGTCTATCTTTACCTCGCGCCTGCCGGTCAGGATTTCGCCTTGGCCTGCGCTGACGACTACTGGCAACCTCATCAAACTGTGGTCTAAGATCTACTCCAAGTAAATCATCTGTGTGTGGAATATCGTCAGGAATATTCCACGGTGGACCCATCTGTAAGGTCGGTGTCTGTGCATCCAATCCATCTCCTAAGGAAGGAGAAGTAGCAAATAACTGGTCAAAACCCTAATTCCCGGATGCTGAAACGCCACCCATAGGCGTATGAAGTGGTGGACTAGTAGGAGGTGGATACTGGTACATAGGCGGCATCTGAGATGGTAACTAGGTAAACTGAGTAGGTGTATAGTACATCCCAGACCCTCTCTGTGGCACAGGTGGCATTATATGTGGCTCTTGAGTGACGAAATGACGGTTGCGTGTAAGACCACGCGTCTCTAGACTATGTGGAAGTATGTGAGGATCCTCAACAACGAAAGTTTCGGTAGCCTGTGGTGCACTACTAGCTGGCCGAGTAACACGGTCAGGATCACAACACAATACCATCATCCTCCTTCCTAAATCCACTATATCATCCTGAGTGTGTGCCAACCATCCATCAGGGGTCCCAATATAGAGCAGAGATTCTGCTATGTCACCTTGAAAAAAAAAAACAAAGTATTAAACAAGTATAAAAAATTCTTATAATTACAACTTCAAAGGATTAAGAATTTTTTACCAGACTTCCATCTTTTTCATTTTTCTGGTCAATATACATCTTGGTCTTTTTCCTGTACCACACCATATAATCATCGTTGTAGCTCATGAGATCTGAATGTGGTATCTCGCCAACAATGTACTGTAAATGATTTTCCTAAATCTGCAGTACAGGTTGCAAAAGTTATTCCCAATTGCTGTCTTTTTTCCCTTTCAAAGTTAGTTGATGTAAATTATCAAACTGGAGGGGATTGTCGGAACAAACTTGTCAAAAATCAAATTGCCGAATAACCCTATCAGGCTGATGCCACTCAGCTATCTGAAAACAAATCAAAGGCAAAACATCTCTCCATATTTGTTGGCCCTCCAAACAAATATGAGGTAACAATTCAAAGACAGGTCCAGTAAAGGCATCCATACAAACTGTATAAAAAATAATAATTAAATAAATATTCATGTAAAAATGTGTAATTTATATATAATGAATGTAAATACTACAATTTTAAAAATAGTTAAGTTACCTCATGTGATTTTAGAATATCTAATTTCCTTCGTATACTACTCACATCATTATCAAAGGGAATACTGTTTTGGAACCGAAGCCACCTACAAAACCAAAATAATTCGATAATAACTTATTTGTCAAATTGATTGAAATAAAAGATAATAAAAAAACACATCAATTAACTAATTACTTGTGACCAAATGGGTGTCCAGATCACGGGTCACCATGACCTGCGGGGCTATGGGGGTAAATCGTTCCCACGCCCATAACTGTACCAGAACTGACATCCCTCCAATGGACATTGCGTTAATATCTGTTGCATTACATAATTTCTGGTACAAATATCTTAATAACGCACTTCCCCAAGCATATTTCCTTGTCTCTGTGAGATCATCCAAGAACTGCAAATAACGTAAAGAAACTCTGGAGCTATTTTTGTCAACAAATATGACACCACCCAAGAATCGCAATATCCAAGATATAGTGAAACGACGCAGAGTGCCTCAGGGTCATCTAGAAATGGTGTAATATCACTGAAATGATCAGCCAACCAGTTTAACTTGACATAAGAACCTTTAATCTCATATGCACGAGGCCTTACTCCCAGTAAGGCCTCAGCCATGCCACCCCAGTCTGTATTTATGGATCCAATAACAGGTCTCCCATCCACTGGTAAACCAAGTAACACAGCAACATCTTCCAGTGTGATGGTACATTCCCCACACGACATATGGAATGTATGGATCTCAGGCCTCCAACGTTCAATAAGAGCATGTATTAATCCCCATTCTGTTTAAAATACCCAAGATGGCACACCCAGTAGAAGCCAGCCTCAATCAAATATGGAGAGCAACTCGTCTTAATTTAAATTTCCCGTTTTCTCCGGTGTTCCAAATATGCTGAGATATATGATACGGTTGAATCCATAACAAATCTGGTTCTACATGTCCTAATTCAATCATGACACCACCAGAAGAAGAAGTAGCCATAACAAAACCTACAAATATTTTTTTTAAAAAAAAATTCACAACAGTTGCAATAATAAATTGTCCTACAAGTTACCATTAAATAATAATTTTAACTAATTATATCAACACTTAAATTTAACTACACTAAAAATTATATTTAATCTAAAAATTCAACATTCAAATTACTAACAATTAATTTCTTTAAAACATCCATTATGAACAACTTCAAATTACTAACAAATATTCTAATTAATTTCTATACTAAAATTACAATATTTCTATAATAACAAAATAATAATTTCTACACTAAAATTACAATATTTCTATATTATCAACATTATTTCTATACTAAATTTACAATATTATCAACATTATTTCTACAATAACAAAATAATTTCTATCCTAAAATTACAATTTTTCATTACTAAAATTACACTATTTCTATTTACTATAAATTTAATATTCTTTTTTTAATTTTTATAAATTAATTCTACATTTATATATTATATACACAAAATTATTTCTACATCTACCACTACTGGAAAAAAATACTGCCTAACTAGCTACACTAATGTAACTAAACTAACTAAACTACTAAAATAACTTAACAACTAAACTAAAAAAAATAAAATATAACACTACAAAACGTAAAATAATCAACTAAACTAACTTGCAGGGGACCACTGCACGTGAGGAGGGGACCACAACAACAAAAAAAATAGGGACCACAGCAGTTTGGAAGGAGACCCGCGCGAAGAAGGAGGGAGGAGGATTTTTGTTTTTTTTTACGGCAGAGTGAAAAGGAAATGGGAGGTGGTGGGGTGTATTTTAAGTGGGGCGCTGAGGGTAGAGGCGCAACCCACGTGTAGGTTGTGCGCTTAGGGCAGAGGCGCCACACACACGTGGCAACTCCTCGTTAGTTGCGCTTGCACGGATCCCGCCAAACGTCTTTCTCTTTGGGCGTTCAACCGTTGCCCAATCCCTGACTGTCACGTGTCACTTCCTAAGCTGTGGTGCCCATCCCCTATCCGCCACCATTAAAAAACAGCCACCCCTCGCGTAATAAGTTTGTGACCAGGTCCATTTACGTAAATAGTTTTCGTAACTAGCCTATTATGGTCATTTAGCCAAAATATCCTATTTTTGAATATGAATTTATTTACGTCCTTTTAATGAAGGAAGGGCAACAACATTTTGGCAAACAATGTCACATTATACAAACATTAATTGGGATAACTGTTGATTCAAACTAGTCGATTGGACATGAATTAAATGTTGGATTGGAGTTTTACGGCAAAGCCAAAATTCAAACTGTTGTTGCACGATATTTGATGAATGTGCATCAAACGATAAAGGTCCATGAGTCCAAATCAACAAAGTATGTTATTTATTGCCCAAAAAATTATCGTGATACACCGTGTCTTTTTTATATGTGAGTAATAAAATCAAAGAGGATAGAGAGATGAAAAGTTACGCTATGGGACAGACCTCATACTTGTTTAAACCCTAGTTTAGCTCAAGATCATGTAAATCTTGATTCAAATATAATCAGTATGTGCATTGTGAGTAAGTTTATCACTTTTTAATAACTAGCTAAATTTCTAAACAAAAAATATTTATTAATTTCATACTAAATCCCTAAACTAACATTATATACTAAACCTACAACAATATTAAATTAACACTTAACTATAAGAATAATTCAAAATTTAAAGCAAGTTAAGTTTTAGAAACCGTACCTTTTAGATCAGCTAAAATATGGTAAGTGGAGACCAAAATATATGCAAATGGGCAGTGGCAAAGCCACATTGTAGGTTAGGGGCCGTGGCTCCAATTTTTTTTTAATTATATATATATATATATATATATATATAATTTATATATATATATATATATAATTTATATATAAATAATAATTATTTTAAATAAATAATTTTAATTTTAATTTTATAATTTTAAATAAATTATAATTTTGGTTTTATAATTTTAAATAAATAATTATAATTATAATATTTTCAAAATAATTATTTTAAATAATTATTTTATATAAATAATAATTTATAATAATAAATACTATATATCATAATGATACTACTAATAATAATAACAAATTCTAATTTTTAATGATTTTCTATTTTTTATTTATAATTTTATATTTATTTTTTAAAATATACATGTTTAAGACTCTAATTTAAACGATTGTTTAAGACTCTAATTTAAATGATTTTTAATTTTAAAATTTTTAATATTCATCTTTAGTTTTAAACTTCCATCTAAAATGATTTTTAATTTTAAAATTTTTAATGTTCATCTTTAATTTAAAAATTTTACTGCCATATTATATATTTATTTAAGAAATTATTGATCATAATAACATTTTTTAATCATTTATGTTGTATTTTTGTTATTACTTTACTCAGAAATTATAATTAAATTTTTTAATATTCATCTCTAATTTTAAAATTTTACTACTATATTATATATTTATTTAAGAAATTTTCGATTATAACAACAATTTTTAACCATTAGTAATATATTTTTTATTACCTTACCCAGAAATTATAATTAAATAAAATAATATAATTTTAATTTATTTTTTACATGTATACCATCTCATTCTAAAGAAATTAAATAAAATATATAAAAAATAATAAAATAAAATTTAAAAAATAAAGAAAAATAAAATAAAATTAAAAAATTAAAAAAATTAAAAAAAAATAAAATAAAATCTCAGCCTCTCCCACCACTTAATTCTAGCTCTACCCCGCAAGTGGGGACCAAAATATGGTAAGTGTGGATCAAGTTTGTAAAATAAATTTGCAAGTGGGAGATGAAGAAAAGAGGAGAAAGGAAGTGAAATAGTGAAAGTGAAAGGGAAAAGAAGAAGGCCGCGATAAATTCCAACAGGATGTGCTAAAGTCTGTCCACTAAAGTACAAGACCTGCTACAGATATTAGCACATCCCACCTGCTACTAACAAGTGACACAATCTCATGGAACATACTACACATCTTAGTGTATACAATATCTACATGTATTAGTGCGTTTCATCAATTACTGACTCGTGGCGTAATCTCATAAAATACGCACGTTTTAGGTGGCCTTTTTTAAAAGTTTTGCTTTAGACCCGCTTCTGGAGCAAAAAAACATATACCCATGGTTGTAATTTATTTTGAAACAACCTCGTTTTGGTAAAACAATAAAATAAAAATAAAATCAATATATTCTAAATTGCCTACTTTTGCTGCATTCCGTTTTTGGTATTTTTTACATGAATATAATGTTTTAAAAGTTTTAATGTGATATTTTAAGTTTGAATTTTTAAAATTTTGACAAGTTTTGTGATTAAGGGACTTTAATGCATATTATTTATTGTTCTTCTATGTAGCATTTACACATGTGACGATGATGTGTTATTTAAGTTTTTATATTGGTTTCACTTTTAATATATTATATTTGTAATTAATTTTATTTACGTACATTAATTTTACAATAATATAAATAATCAATTTAACACATCAATATCATTTTACTACTTAAGTTAAATCAACCGATACATAAAAAAACACTTTTCAAGTCACCTTCCCAAATCCCACGTGAATAAATTACTATCTTCATTCATTTATGAACAAATCACACTACTTCAAATAATTCTTTTACATTAAGCCAAAACTAATTAACATAATTATAAGAACAATAATAAATCCTGATATCACAACAAATATATATGCAATAATATTATCTTTCTCCTCTCCAAATATATATTAGACTATTTAACATATTTAAATAATAATTTTTAAATAATAATGATATGTATCTAGTTAAGCGATTCATTAAATAAGGATCAAGTTTGTTTTACTTAAGTATTAAATTGATTGGTTTAAGTGTTGAATCAATATAAACGTGTTAAACTCATCATTTCGGTTAATGATTTCGTGTGATTATTATGATTGTTTTTATAAAATTAATTAATATAACTATGTGAAATAAATATAATTTGAAATGATTTGAAAACATAATGAATTTTAATGAACAATTTAATGAATATGTTAGCATACAGTAGCTTCCGATAATGACAAGCTTTGGAATGTACAAAATGTGACAAATAGGAACATCAACTTAAAGTAACAAACTAAAAATTTTAATATATATTAATCAAAAATACGAAAATTAGCCAAAATAATTTTAAAAAAGTATAGAAGCTTCACAGAAAAAAAAAATGTGATAAATAAACTATGACGGGCCAAAACATATGTAAGATGGGTTATCATTAGGCTAACATTAATCGGATGGATTCAGATTTAATTTTGTGTATTTACACAAGTGATTTAAATTTAGAAAAATAGTTTGTAAAAGAATTCGAAAATTTAATAATAAAATTTGTTATTTAAATAACCTAAGAATTTAAAATTGAAAATTTTTAATCAAAAAGTTTAAGATAATTATTAAATTCTTCTTCTCTCTCCTCTTTCTTCTTCGCCTTCTCCTTTTCTGTCTCCTTTCTTTTTATCTCATGTATCTTTCTCTCCCAGTCTCTCTAACTAAAATTTTATAAATTTAAATTGTTTCATCTAAATAAATTTAAAGGTTATTTATATTAAAAATCTTAAGTCATTTAGAAATAAGATTTATTGCATACACATGAGTGAGCAGCAATCTTCATTTATAAGTAAATTTGTAAGGTTGAGTTAGATCCATTAGAACCTATCTTAAAATTGTTTGTTGCACCGCTATTGAGGATTGTGCCCCATTGTAAGAGATTGTATCCTATTGTACAAGATTGTTTATCCCAATATGACAATCTAATTAAAAATAATTAAAATTTCAAATATTTTAAAATTTTAAAATTCTCCATCCTACCACACAAAATACTTCAATATTTTGTTTTCGATAAGAGAAAAAAGCATGGCATTTCGACCATGTTTCCCAAACAGTAATAATAGCAAATTAAGAGGCCAAAAATCCAACCTCATTACTGAATAATATCAAATTCTAAGACCAGTTTAGGTTCTAAAGAAATTCTAAAATAAAGGCAGTAAGAAAATTAACAAAAGACATTTTCAATGTAATCTCAATTTTTGCGATCGAATCCTGCCAAGGCTGAAGGGTTGAAGTTGGAATTGGACATGATCTGTAAAGAAGTCAAATTCAGAATTCTCTTTGCCTTGGCTTCAGCTGCTGATTTCCTTTCTAATTCTCTCAGCCTTTGCACTTCTGCTCTGTTCTTTTCAATCTCAACTGTATAAACACAATTTTACTCTTACAGACAACATTATTAACCCCAATTTACTCAACATTTAACTTAACAGAGTGTTTGATTTCTATTTTTTTAATTATTTTTTAATTTATTTTCAGAATGTATCTAATAAAAGTTGACCAGATAACTAGTAGAAGGTTGTACAAAGGCACATGACAAAATGTGGAATTGAATGTGAGACTGAACAAGATTAAAAAAAAAAAAAATAGAAAACATGACTAGACAAGTTACCTTCTTGAAGTATTCTTTTCCTTTCAAGAGCAGCCATTTCGAATTTCAGTTCATGATGCTCAATTTTCAACAAACGCCACTCATTTTTGTGGGATCCAAGTTGTTGATTGAGAAGGATCCTTGATCCTGCACACAAAAATCTTGTTAACATCCCCAAATATTTTTTTCTTAAAATTTTACTCCTCTAGAGTAAGTTTTGAAAGGAGATGAAGTAAAAATTTTCAATCATTTGATGAATAAGAAAATTGTTATTTTGATGTTAATGAAATTGTTAGGTGTGTTTTCTACAGATGAGATTTTAGGTTAATTTGTTGGTGCAATCAATAAAATTTAACAAATATTGTGAATAAAATAATATCGTGACAATATCTATCAATAAAATTTAATGTTTTTATTTGTAGATTAATATTTTTCTTTTTGGACGACAATTTTTTGTCTAGAAAAAATATTCATTAATTTTTTTAATTGATTTTGATAATAAAATTTAAAATAAAAATAATTGTAATCATATATAAGTAATAGAAAATATAAAAAACGGTGTTTCTTGAATAATAAAATTAAACTGAAAATAAAAAATTAAAAATTTTACTTAAAAAAAGATAATGAGAAAGGGTAAGAATATATTCACTATTAATTTCAATTAAAATATTTATAATTTAATAAATTTATGTTAATAATAAATATATTATTAATTTTAATTTTTAAATATTTATTAAAAATATTAATTTTATGGACAAATCAAGAGAGAAATAATTACAGGATAAGAATATCAGGAAAGATAAAAAATAAAAAAAATAAGAATAATTTTTAAGATAAAAATATTAGAGGTTACAAAAAAGAGTCTAATTAACATTTCATCCTAAGAAATAAATTATTCAAAGGAAAATGAACATCAAAGTATAGAAAAAGTAAACTCCACAGGTAACAGATATATATAAATTTTTAACATTTAAGATTTTTTCCTCTTTGTGAAATTTTTATTGGAAGGGAAGTCAAATCCTTTTACAGCTTACAATTATTCAAAAAGACATATGCATGGATAAGTAAAAACATAAAGTCATTGTTTCAACGATTGATCCAAATAACCTCGAAATATTTGATTCTGTTTTTCAACTCCTCTGTGTATGCAATTTTCTTCAATCTTGATCTTTGTGCAGAACATCGGTTTGACATGGTTCTGTAGTCATGAGAGGAAAAATATTACACAGAATTACAATATTCTATACCATCAATTTCTTACAAATAAAAATATTAATTATAAATTCTAATTAAATGACAGTTTAAAAAGTTTTACCTCCACCATGTGTAATAACTAAATTCATATATTAAACATCCAGATTATGCAATCATTTTTGAAAAAAAAAATGGCATGATGTAAAGAAGTATCTAATCATAAATCATCACGTTTGCTTATTAATTTTTACAATAATTATCATAAAAATTTATTAGTTTACAATGGTGAATATTTACACAAGACTGTAAAATTTATCCATGCTAATAAAAATAACATAAATATACCTCCTGCGCTTCTTCTCCAATATTTCTTTCTCCATGTTTGCTTGGGCTTCATTGACAGTGTTATGATCATTAGCATCACCCAAAGTTGCCCCACCTTCATTAGTGGTATTTTCTTCTATAAGATGAATATCATTTTCTGGAATGGGGGCAAGCTTATGAAGTGAGGGGTATTTTTTCCATGGTTGAAAGGATGAAGAAGCACCTATAGGTACTTTGGCTTGAGCTCTTATAGGAATAGGCTTAATGAGAGTGGGTCTCTTTGGCCATGATTGCTCTTCTACTAAGTTGCCACTAATCTTAAGGTCTCCCATTTTCCTCTACAAGGATAAAGGAGGAATGGCAAATTGAGAGTAGTTAGAATGAATATATATAGAGATTTAGATTTCCATGAAGCACAAAATTTTTGTTATAGAAAATAGAGACTTGTGTAGACAAAGTAGGAAATTGACCCTCACTCTCTTGGAAAAAAATGGACAAAAAAGGGAAGTGAAAAAATTTAATAAAAGCTTGTGTATATAGGATTAATTAATTAGGTGAAATGGATATCTTTTTAATGCTTTATTAATTAATTCAATTTTTATTTATTAATTAATCCAATTTTATTTATTAATTAATCCAAATTTTATTTATTAATTAATCAAATTAAGATATACATGTATTTACCAAATGTTCTTTTTGAAAGGAGATTTTCTTTCCTGATTTGTGTGGGAAGAAGAACATGGTAAGTTCATTTGTTGGATTGAGACAGTTTGGTCAATTTGCAGTTCTTATCTTAAACATTAATATTCAAGTCACAAGAATATGTTTGGGAAAAAAAATCAATCCATATTTGAAAAAATATAAAATGAAAAGTATATAATTTCCTTTAAAAAAAGTATATCACTGCAATTTTTTTTAAAAATTTTTTAGAATATTTTATTATTTATTTATTTATTTATTATGTGTATGTATATATGTATGTATTTTGTCACAGGTTGACCAGGGTCAGGGTTAGTCACTAAATAATAATTTCCTTACATAAATTTATGCTGACTAAAGTTTTCCTAATTTGTTGATGAATTATACCAAATCTGGAGGTTGAAACAATTAAGATAAGAAAGTAAACATGTTTTTAAATATAATTTCCTTAATTATAAATGTTGTTGTTCATTCGTTCAATAAATAAAATCAATTTATTACTGTTTCAAATAATTCTTAACTGAATCCCTTCACTTTTTCGAGGAAAACAAGAATTGATTTCTTTATAAATTATATATTAATTATTAGAGGTATTACGTATTAATAATATCTAGATCTGCGTTGTCAAATTATACATATTTTATATAATAAACACTTGATATATTGCAAATTATTTTCACAATTGACATTAATATTGAAGAATTGGTTATTATTAATAACGTGATAACCTTAAGCACAGCTGAAAAAATAGAAGAGAATTTTATATTTTAAACAAAATTGAAGGATATATAATTAAAATAAATATAATTAAATTTAACAAAATTTTAATCCATCATTTTAACTTGTAGAAACTATTTTATTTGGTAATATTTTAGCTAGACCCATATTAATTATATAACTATATTGTGTGCTGAAAGAAGTATATATCGGTTGGAGGGGATTATATTTTTTAAAAATTTATATTTGCACATTAATTTGATACTATTTATTACCATTCAGATTTTCTTTTGAAACAAATAATTAGTACATAATTTTTCCAATAAACAAATAATTAATTTCATAGGTTTGAAAAATAAATAATGGTGAGATAAAAAGGAAATTAAACACTAAATCCAGATTAATTAATTTCTTTCATATATTGAACTCTTTAATTACATTTTGACTAAATTCCGTTCAGATTTTTTTATTATGTCTTAGAGCATGTTCAGCTGCGTTTTTTTATTGATTGTTTATAATATTTTTTATATAATTAATATTGCTTACAGATTTTTTAAACCAACCATTAATATGCCCAAAATGGAAAAAAATAGAGGGGAAATTAATTTTACAATTAAAATAAAAGATAACAACGCAACAACTCAAAAACAAATATTAAAAAGTTAATTAACAAAAAATATATGGCTAAATTAAGTTACATCTCAATATATATATATATATATATATATATATATATATATATATCTTAAAATTTACTTAAATGACACTAAATTTTAAACTAATTTAAATATTTATCTTCTTCTTATTTATAAGAAGTAACATTTAAAATATTACACTCCTCCTATTTATAAAAAATTAACTTTTAAGCGTGTGTATTCAAAGAAAATAAAATAACAATATTCATTTGTTATACATTATAATTATATAAAAATAAAAAAATGATTACTATAATAAAAAAATTATCAAAAATATTAATTATAAATATTTATTTTTTTAACATACAACCAAAAATGATAATATATACGCTTTATTAATAAAACTAAAACTACAATTACACACCATTTCACTCGTTCCAGTTTTTGAATTATTTCCCCGTTTGTCATTATTTTTCATTAAGAAATTTTCACATTTAAATTATGGTTACAACATATTTTTATTCTTTTGTATTGCCTCATATTTTGACGATTACTCTTTGTGATGAAATGAATTTTTTATGGCTACAATCCAGAATGAATGTATTCATTTATTTGTGTGTTGTTGGGATTCAAACAAAGTCATTTGTTGAGTATTTTGTTAATTTAAAGTCTCACATCGGCAAGATTTTAGAAAGAGAAAGGAGTTGAACACTTATATAAGAGAGAATGATTATTTTATTCACTCGCATCACACTTTAGAGTGTGTGTCCACCAGTGTATTTTCACTATTAGGTCTTATGTATAGCCTTTTGTGAGTGCTTTTGTAGAAGCTTTTTGCTGTACTCTTTAACTCATAGTGGATATTTTTCTGGACTAGGTCTCGCGGTTTTTGTCCCTCTCATTTGGGGTTTCCACGTTAAAATTTTGGTGTTTCTCTTGCTCCTGCATTTTATTTTCTCTGCTCCCTAGGGATTTTATACTGTCGTATATTACAGTTCTCTTGTTTCCTCCTCAAGGGAAAGGTTTTTATTTCTTGGTATGCTCTGTGGTTGCGGCTTTGCCTGATCTTCCACATCAGAAAAGATTTGGTTTATCCTCAAGGTAGAAAAGCAGTGGGAGAGCTTTACGTGTGAGCTTTCATGAGACAGCAACAAGAACAGTGGCATTGGAAGAAGAAGTGTGTGAAGTCTTACCCTGATTACCACTCAACAAGTGGTATCCGAGTCGATAGTTCAACTTGGCGACCGACTCAGATTTGTGTACAATGATTGGAGTGGATCTAAGTTGTCAGGTGGACCTACTTTTTTTTGGGAACCCTTGTGTCGAAAGTCTCCCTAACAGGTTTGTCTAGGTTGCGTGTTCCGTTGATGTGAGCTATCAGAACGGTGGTACAAGGACTAGGGCATATCGACGACAATGTGAAGCTGCTAAAGAATTGTCACGGCGATGGAAGCTCTAATGGTCATCATTGATTGTAGGGAAGGATGTTTTGTGATCATTTGTTTGAGGGGAGGTTTGTCGGGATTCAAACAAAGTCTCACATTTTGTAGAATTTGTAATAGTGTTAGACTTTGAATTAAGGGAGGATTTGTTGAGTATTTTGTTAATTCAAAGTCCCACATCGGCAGAGTTTAGAGAGTGATTGTTTTATTCACTCGCACCACACTTTAGAGTGTGTGTCCACCAGTGTGTTTTTCCACATATGGTCTCAAGTATATCGTTTTTTTAGCCCTCTTGGAGGAGTTGTTTTGTTGTACTATTTGACATAGTGGATATTTTTCTAGACTAGGTCTCGTGGTTTTTGTCCCTCTCATTGGGGGTTTTCATGTTAAAATTTTGTTGGTGTTCCTCTTGCTCCTTTATTTTTTTTTCTTTATTCTCTTGAAATTTTATACTGTCCGCTTATTACAGTTCTCTTGTTTACCCCTCAAGGAAATTTTTTTTTTATTTTACACGCAGTCTTTCAGGTTCTATGTGTAAGTTTTTCTGCTGCACCTTTCCCAACAAGTGGTATCAGAGTCGATGGTTCAACTTGGCGACTGGCTCAAATTTGTGTGCAATGATTGGAGTGGATCTAAGTGGTCAAGTGGACCTACTTTTGGGGATCCCTTGTGTCGAAAGTCTCCCTAGCAAGTTTGGCTAGGCTGCGTGTTCCGTTGATGTGAGCTATCAAGACGGCGGTACAAGAACTAGGGCATATCGACGACAATGTGAAGCTGCTCAAGAATTGTCGCGGCGATGGAAGCTCTAATGGCCATCATTGATTGTAGGGAAGGTTATTTTGTGATCCTTTGTTTGAGGGGAGGTTTGTTGGGATTCAAACAAAGTCCCACATTTTGTAGAATTTGTAATAGTGTTAGACTTTGAATTAAGGGAGGATTTGTTGAGTATTTTGTTAATTCAAAATCCGACATCGGCAATGTTTTAGAAAGAGAGAGGAGTTGAACACTTATATGAGAGAGAGTGATTATTTTATTCACTTTCACTATTAGGTCCTGAGTATAGCCTTTTGTGAGTGCTTTTGTAGAAGCTTTTTGTTGTACTCTTTGACTCATAGTGGATATTTTTCTGAACTAGGTCCCATGATTTTTGTCCCTCTCATTTGGGGTTTCCATGTTAAAATTTTGATGTTTCTCTTGCTCCTGCATTTTACTTTCCCTGCTCCTTGGGGATTTGTGTGTAGTTTTTCCGCTGTACCTTTCCTAACATGTGTTTGTGTAATCTCAAAAGAGAAACTTACATACAATTTTTTTTAATATCAAGACGTCAGTATTATTAATCATTATTAATAGTTAACAACAAGCCTGTAAATATTTTTCATAACAAATCATAAATAAAAATAAATTACTGACAATAATGGACATCAGTTATTATTAATGACGGATATTTCAATATATTAAATAAAAATAAACCATAAATATATTATTTTATGAATTTTAATTTAAGAATTTATTTTTTCTTATAATAAATTAAGATTATCATAATCTTAAAATATATTTTATCTTGAAAAATATAACATTGATTTGGCATGGTATACTATCATTTAAATTTAAATCAAATTAAAATTAAATTACCTAATACTATTTAAGAAGTTAGAAATGAAAATAAAATTAAATGCTCAGCAAAAGAAAAATTATAAATTATAGGAAATAAAATATTCTCAAAAAATTTTGTGAAGGTAGACCAGAGATATCTTTTAAAATTGGGTAAAAGATTTAATCAGGGTCTGGTTAGTCGGATGTGGTGAGGTGTTGGATGCATTTGTGCTGTTACAGTGCCCAACCCATAGACAAAGAAGACTCACAATAAAACGTATTTATTGCAGACCGTCTTTGGTTGTAAGTGGACCACGTGGTAGAGCGTAATTAGGTGCAAATGTTACCGTTACAGAACACGTCCCAGATTAGAGCGTGTTTTGTGTGATGGCAACACGTGACATTGTGGGCACGGGGAAGAATAAAATGTTTTTTCAAAACAAATTATAAATAAAAATAAATTATTGACAATAATGGACATAAGTTATTATATATGATGGATATTTCATTATATTAAATAAAAATAAACTAAAAATATATTATTTTACAAATTTCAAATTAAGAATTTATTTTTTCTTCAAATAAATTAAGATTATCATAATCTTGAAGTATAATTTATCGTGTAAAATATAACATTGATTTGATATGGCATACCATCATTTAAATTTAAATCAAATTAAAATTAAATTAGTTAATACTATTTAAGAAGTTAGAAATGAAAATAAATTTAAATACTCAACAAAAGAAAAATTGTGAATTATAAGAAATAAACTGATTCTAAAAATCTTCTGAAAGCATATAGAGATGTCTTTTAAATTTGGGTAAAAAATTTAATCAGGATTTCGTTACAATGATATTATCGGAGGGGTATATATGGATCGGATGTGGTGAGGTGTCACACATATTTGGGATGTTACATTGCTCAACATGCAGGCAGAAATGACCCACAGTAAAACGTTTTTTATGCAAGCCGCTTTTTGTTTGTAAGAGCATAATTGGAAGCAAATATTACCGTGACAAAATACATCTCAGGTTGGAGCGCATTTTGTTTGATGACAACAGATGGCACTGTGGGCACGGGAAGAGTAAAATGTTTTTATGCATAACAAATCATAAATAATAATAAATTATTGACAATAATGGACATCAATTGTTATTAAAGATGAATATTTCATTATATTAAATAAAAATAAACTAAGAATATATTATTTTATGAAATTCAATTTAAGAATTCACTTTTTCTTATAATAAATTAAGATTATCATAATTTTAAAATATAATTTATCATGAAAAATATAACATTGATTTGATATGGTATACCATCATTTAAATTTAAATCATTTTGAAACTAAATTAGCTAATACTATTTAAGAAGTTAGAAATGAAAATAAAATTAAATGCAAAGAGCAAGAAAAATTGTGAATCATAGGAAATAAACTGATTTTTAGAAATCTACTAAAGACAGACAGAAATGTCTTTTAAATATGGGTCAAAGACTTACTCAGGGTCTCAAAGATATCATCGGAAGAGTATATATGGGTCAGATGTGGTGAGATATTGGATGCATTTGGGCTGTTACAATGCCCAACCCACAAGCGGAGAAGGAGAAGGCCCACAGTAAAACGTATTTATTGTAGGATGCCTTTGTTTGTAAGTGGACCATGTGGCGGAGCTTAATTGGACGCAAATGTTATCATTTCAAAACATTTCTCAGGTACCAGCACGTTTTGTGTGATGACGACACGTAGCATTGTGGGCACCGGAAGAGCAAAATGTCTTTTGTATAACAAATCACAAATAAAAATAAATTATTGACAATAATGGACATCGATTATTATAATTGATGGATATTTCATTATATTTAATAAAAATATACCAAAAATATATTATTTTACAAATTTCAAATTACGAATTTAGTTTTTCTTATAATAAATTAAGATTATCATAATCTTAAAATATAATTTATCCTGAAAAATATAACATTGATTTGATATGATATACCATCATTTAAATTTAAGTTAAATTAGCTAATACTATTTAAGAAGTTATAAATGAAAATAAAATTAAATGCTAAGCAAAAGAAAAATTGTGAATTATAGGAAATAAACTGATTTGTACAAATCTTCTTAAGGCATAGAGATGTTTTTTTAAAATTGAGTAAAAGACTTAATCTAGGTCTAGTTACAAAAATATTATTGGAGGGGTATGTATGAGTCGGATGTGGTGAGGTGTTGGACACATTTGGGCTGTTATAGTACCAAACCTACAGGTAGAGAAGACCCACAATAAAATGTAATTGGTTGTAAGTGGACCACGTGACGGAATGTAATTTGACGCAAATGTTAGCATTAGAAAACACATTTTTGATTGGAGCATGTTTTGTGTGATGACAACACGTGACACTGTGCGTATGAGGAAGAGTAAAATGTTTTTCCAAAACAAATCATAGATAAAAATAAATTATTGACAATAATGAACATCGATTATGATAAATGATGGATATTTCATTATATTAAATAAAATTAAACCAAAAATATATTATTTTATGAATTTCAAATTAAGAATTTATTTTTTCTTCTAATAAATTAAGATTATCATAATTTTAAAATATAATTTATCTTGAAAAATATAACATTTATTTGATATGGTATACCATCATTTAAATTTAAATCAAATTAAAATTAAATTAGCTAATACTATTTAAGAAGTTAGAAATAAAAATAAAATAAAATGCTCAACAAAAGAAAAATTGTGAATTATAGAAAATAAACTGATTCTTAAAAATCTTTTGAAGGCAGACAGAGATGTCTTTTAAAATTCAGTAAAAGACTTAATCATGGTCTCCTTACAAAGATATTATCGGTGGGGTATGTGTGGGTTGGATGTGGTAAGGTCTTGGACGCATTTGGGCTGTTATAGTGCCCAACCCACAAGCGAAAAATGCCCACAACAAATCGTATTTATTGCAGGACGCCTTTGGTTATAGGAGCGTAAGTGGACGCAAATGTTACCATTACAAATCACGTCTCAAATTGGAACGTGTGATGGCGAAACGTTACACTGTGAGCACAGGGAAGAGTAAAATGATTTTTGCATAACAACTCATAAATAAAAAAAATTATTGACAATAATGGACATCAATTATTATTAAAAATGAATATTTCATTATATTAAATAAAAATAAACCAAAAATATATTATTTTATGAATTTTAAATTAGGAATTCATTTTTTCTTATAATAAATTAAGATTATCATAATCTTAAAATATAATTTATCGTGAAAAATATAATATTGATTTGATATGGTATACCATCATTTAAAGTTAAATCAACTTAAAAAAATTAAATTAGCAAATACTATTTAAGAAGTTAGAAATGAAAATAAAATTAAATGCTCAACAAAAGAAAAATTGTGAACTATAGGAAATAAATTGATTCTTAAAAATCTGCTAAAGGCAGAGATGTCTTTTAAATATGGGTAAAAAACTTATTCAAGGTCTCAAAGATATAATCAGAAGAGTATATATGGATCGGATGTGTGAGGTGTTGGATGCATTTGGGTTGTTATAGTGCCCAACCCACAAGTAGAGAAGGAGAAGACCCAATGTAAAATGTATTTATTGCAGGACGCTTATGTTTATAAGTGGACCACGTGACATAGCGTAATTAGACGCAAATATTACCCTTACAAAACACGTCTATGATCGGAGCATGTTTTGTGTGATGACGACATGTAACACTGTGGGCACAAGGAAGAGCAAAATGTTTTTTTGCATAACAAATCATAAATAAAAATAAATTATTGACAATAATGAACATAGGTTATTATTAATGATGGATATTTCATTATATTGAATACAAATAAACCAAAAATGTATTATTTTATGAATTTCTAATTATGAATTTATTTTTTCTTATAATAAATAAAGATTATTATAATCTGAAAATATAATTTATCTTGAAAAATATAATATTGATTTAATATGGTATACCATCATTAAAATTTAAATCAAATTAAAATTAAATTAGCTAATACTATTTAAGAAGTAAGAAATGAAAATTAAATTAAATGCTCAACAAAAGAAAAACTGTAATCCATAGGAAATAAACTAATTCTTAAAAATCTTTTGAAGACAAACAACTATATCTTTTAAAAATGGATTAAAGATTTAATCAGGATCTGATTATAAAAATATTATCAGAGAGGTATATCTGATCAGATGTGGTAATGTGTTGGACGCATATGGGCCAACCCCAGTAAATCATATTTATTAAAGGATGTCTTTAGTTGTAAGTGGACCACGAAATGTAATTGAGTTCCATTGAAAAGCGTTTGATGTGATGACAACACGTGGCAGCAGAACGTAGACTAGGGTGCCTGTGGAAAACATGTATTTCGTGCAAGTGCAATATGTGTTGCGGTTACCTTTCCTCCTCTTTTATTTTTACTGCATTTTCTCCTCCCGATTTTCGACCTCAACGTCCTCCTCCTCCTGTCTTAAATCTCCCTCCTCCTCTCATTTTTCTTCTTTTTTCCTGCTTTAATTTTTGAGGTAGTCCCAAATAAATTTGTTAGTCCCCGTTTCAAAAACAGAAAGGTACGTTTTTAATTTAATTTAATTTTTTTTTATTTTTATGTTTTGCAGTAAGGTTTTTTTATGTTATGTTATGACTATGCTAGAAAATGCAGTAATTTTTTATGTGAGAAAATGTAGTAATTGTCTGTTAGGAAAATGTTAGAGTTAATATAATGTAGTAGATTTTAGTTAGGAAATGTATTAAATTTTTGTTAGAAAAATGGTAGATTTAATATATTGTAGTAATTTTTAGTGAGGAAAATGTACGAATTTTGTTTTAGGAAAATATTAGATTTAATATAATATAACAATTTTTAGTCAGGAAAATGTAGAAAAATATAGACAGTGTAGGAAAATATTAGTTTAATAAAAAATTTAATTGTAATAAATTTTTTAATATTTTGGTAATTAGAAATTTTGGTTATAATGTATGTCATTTTTATTATATTGTAGGAAAAGAATATAATTCGAATTAAAAATATTTGTTGAATGTTTAGTTTTTAGATATTTTCTTTTTCGTGATTGAATTATCATGAATTTTTAAAAGAAATTTTCAATGTAGTAAATTGATTTTAATTTAGTATTTGAAAATTATATTAATGTATGAATTTTATTGATAATTTTTTTTCATAATGTATAAATTAATTTATATTGAATTTAAATGAGAAGAATGAGATATGTAAAATTGATCATTTAGTAGTTTAAAATTACATGAGTATGAGATGAATAAAATTATATATATTTTAATACATGGAAATTATGTATAAATTTTGTTGACGTGTAGTGTAAAAAATATGAGATTAGTAACAAAGATTTTATTTTACTACTTGAAAATTATGTTGTGTATGATTTTTTTTTTATTTTGAATTTTAAAAATAATTTATGTCATATTATTCATAAATTTAGAATGTTAAAATTAGTTTAGTTTATGAAATAAAAATTATGAGTCATAGTGTGTAGGTTTTTTTATTATGCATTATACGCGAGGGAAAATTATGAATGTTTTGTTTATATTGAATTAAAAAGAACTATATAATTATTTAATATTTTAACAGTCAGTACGTTGAATTTGTATCTATGTTACATTGGTTTTTTAGGTTAAAAATGACATCTTCATCTTTCTCTAGTGGTGTTAGAATTGATTCAGGACGTCTGGAGATAGATGTTTTATGGATACAACAATACTATATTTTCGAGTATGTTTGAAATAGTGACGAAAACAACAAATTGAAATTGAGACGAACTGTTTCTATGTATCAGGGACAACCAAGGTTTCTGGATGCATTTTCCCATATTTGCATGAGACTGGTTTTTTCTGAGTTTGCTAGCTTGGTTATCTGAAACTTGATGTGGGGTTGCTGCATGCTTTCATTGAGAGATGGAGGCCTAAGATCCACACATTCCACATGCGGTGTGGGGAGTATACCATTACGCTGGAAGATGTAGCGGTATTGGTCAGATTACTAGTTATGGGCTGACCAAGCAAAGACCTTACTTGGTGCAAGGTCAATACCTCAAGATTTAAATTGTTCCTATGTGAAATTAAGTTGGTTGGGTGAACACTTTAGTGATGTAACACCGTTTCTGGATGACCTCGAGGCACTGCGCCGCTACACATGCTTGGATATTATGATTCATTGGTGGCGTAATGTTTGTGGATAAAAACAACTCTAGAGTTTCATTACGGTATTTGCAGTTTTTGGAGGATCTTACAAAAGCAAGGAAATATGCATGGGAAGGTGCTTTATTAGGATATCTATACTGAGAGTTAAGCAATGCAACTAATATTGACATAGTCTCTAATGAATGGATGTCGGTTTTAATACAATTATGGGCTTGGGAAAGATTTACCTACTTAGCCCTGCATGTCCAGTGACTCGTGATGAGGACATACCATTTGGCTGGAGGTAATATAATATTTTATTAATTTTTATGTAAAAAATTATTGTTTGTTCAGAAAATAATATTCCAGATCAATTTGTTTTTTTAGGTAGTTTCGTGTCCAAAATAGAATTTCCTTTGATGATGATATGGAGGTTGTTTGACGCAAATTAGATTTATTAAAATTACATTAGGTAAAATTATTTATCATCTTTTATTAATTTTTTTTTTATAATTATTTGTTTTTGTGTAGTTTGTGTGGCAGCCATACTCTAGAGCGATTTTTAATTTGTTACCACAAATTTCCTTGGCTGGCCTAGAGATGTGGAGAGTTGTGGTGCCATTGATCTGTTTTCAGATCGCAGAGTGACAACAACTTGACAGGGTCATTCGACAATTTGGGCTGTAACAATTTATTCCATCTATGTCATCTCAACCGCAAAGTTTAATCAACTAACATTGAGAGGCAGAGGTGACACTAATTGGTTGCAAGTTTTTCAACTTGTACTACAAATCTGGGAAAATCGACTACAATTTGTCGTCAGGGATACCTGATGCACGCAAACGGTGAGTACAACGCTTGTTAGCTATGGAAAGTATACCATAGTCGTCAAATAATAAGTATTTTAAGAATAAGATTGTTGATCCCACGAGGATAAACAATCAGATTTAATATTTATTTTAATTTTATTATTTTGTAGGTTGTTGGGAGTTTGTTAAGAAAGTAATATTTAGAAGAAAAACATTAATAATTAAGAATGATTGGGATCCCGATTTCACCATTGATTCCCCTTAATATTCTCCTCTTTGTTACTCAAATTAGAATCTATTAGTTGGATTGGATTCCTACCCTCGTGACTGTCCCTCTCAGGATCACCCACGCCGCCTAGATTAACTAGATTAATTAATTTCTTAATATAATACTAAGTCAATTAGGGATTTAGACCTGTGAATCCAGGGATAACAATTAGGTTATGTCTACACTACGACCTACTCCTATCTCTAGGACTCTAGCTAAGTAATGACTATTTCTCCAGTACCAACTAAGTTTCTTTTCTCAAATTTTTCCTAGGTTTACTATCAATTTATTGATGACCAGTTAACAAATAACATTAAACATAAAAGAAATAAGCGCTCAAATACTGAATAACATCGAGAATTATATTAGGGAATAAATTAGGGTTACATCGTTCTCCCAATCAAAGGGGCATTTTAGTTCATGCTAATAGGGAAAACAACACAAAAACAATAAGAAAGAGGATACATAGATAATCGAATTCCTGGGAAGTCGAATGATCCTTGCGTCTCCTTCTCTTAGGCTTGAGGTTGAATTTTGAATGTCGCACTAAATCGAGAGTGGGCAGGGTAGCCGTTTAGGGTTTCTAGAGTCGGTCGTGGTCTAGAGATTTGGAGGTTGTTAGTCTCCAGATCTTGAGATGGATTAGGTCAAGCAAAGCTCTTTCTGCTGATAGTAACTTGTGAATATATAACCTTCTTAGTGGACTTGGGCCTTTCTCGAACCTAACTCGCGCAAGATAATAACCAATTCGCGTGATTTAAGGTTCCAGAGAGCAAACATGTTGTGCAAGTCAAGCCAACTCGCGTGAGCTGTGTAACAAGTCGCGCGGGTTAAGGTTACAAAGAGCTTTGATTCTTCACTGGTGCTCCAATTCGTGCGAGTTAAGCCGTAACTTGCGAGAGATGTATTCCTTAGCACATTTTCTCGTGTTTTTGGATATTTTTAACCCTGAAACACTTAACATGAAATATTATGATTTAGAGCGTTTAGTGGTTGTTTTAGTTGGCCTAAGAGTGTTTAATAGACAATTTATATAGTAAAAAGAGTATAAAAATAACTCACTTTTGTGAGTTATCAATACCACAGTCAGAGTCGATGAGCTACAACGATGAATATATAGTTTGGTATCAGAAAAGGACAAATTTGTATATTGATAGGAAGAATGTAAAAGATGGATGTCTGGTATTGTGTTCCCTTACCCTAACATTATTATTATTCATTTTTATTTATCCATAACTAACAACTAACTTATTTTGAACATGCTGACTATTTAAGAGGGTGACATAGTAGAGTCCCTTCTGTATATGGGATCCCCGGAAGGGTGGTTGACACATACCAGAGGTGACTTGTTGGAACTTGGAAAGAATATGACAATTCTTTGTTGTGATCTTGTTAGATCAAGATGATTAACACTCTTTGTTTTGATAATTACAAGACAAACAATATTTACAGACGAAGTGAGCTTAGACGATAGATGACACCTTAGACGAAAGATGCCCCTCAATGTTTAATTCTTTATTACATCTTTCATCTTATAAAGGTGATGTATCAAAAATCAGACGATACAAGAAAGATGGTAGACGACATTATCTTTGGACTTTAGTTACAGAATATCAATTTGAAGACTCTGTCTTTTTCAAGACCCATCGTCTACTAAAGGGAGTTGAAGACAGAAGATGTAACTTGTGCACATTTCAAATCTAGTCCTTACTCATGGAAGTTTCCAAAAGTGGTTGGACACTGTGAAAAACCTTTGCAACACGAAAAGCAAATCACACTTTTGTTATCCAAATTGATCAAGTCAGAAAAATGTACTAAATATGCGCTGACTCCGCTGCTCAAGCATTTAATTATTCTGATTGATCTCTGCCACTGATGTGAAAGCTTCAAGAAAAGGACAACGGTCAAGATTTGAGTCTAACGGATCTTTCTATGACTGTTGCCTATATAAAGGTTTTCTTTCCTCAAATTCAAGTTGGCAAAAATGCTGCATAAGCTCATTCTTATCTTCGCTCTTGAATCAAAGAAATTCATTCTTCATTGTAGAGGAATCTTAAAATTTTCTTAAACTCTTTATAAATTCACTTGTGTGATATTTTAGCCTGAGGAGGTTGTGTGTGCAAAGAATACCTTTCTTTAGCCTGAAGAGGCTATGTTTCAAAGAATACTTGGTTGGTTAGCATGGGAAGGCTTTGTTTAAAGAATATCATGTATTAGCCAGAAGTGGCTGGGTTCAAACAATACTTGTAACCTTTTCACGGTTGATAGTGAAAACTCAGTGTTTGCTGGGTAACTGGACGTAGTCTTGGATAGACGAACCGGTATAAAAATAATTGTGTTTACGTTATTTAATCTTGTGACTAACGGGGATAATTAAAGTATAACTTCATTTGTTAAAGTTAATCCTTCAAGATAAATTTCACATCATCTGAACCAGTTTGAAATCAACAGACGATAGGAGAAATTTTTTTTAATAACACAATTCAACCCCTCTTCTTGTGTTTTATTCTTTACAGTTTGGTATCAGAGCTCAGCCTCTAAGGGTTGAGCGCTTTACAGCTACTAGAGGAAAAGATTCAGATGGAATCACAAGGGCCAACGTTTCTTTCAGGAGGTTCCTCCATGAACAAGCCGCCAGCCTTTTCAGGGGATGACTATCCCTATTGGGCCGACAGGATGGAAATGTACATAAAGTCTACTTAATATAGACTTTGGATGATCATCACTTAGGAAGATATTCCCATTATCAAACCTAAGACTGAATGGGGAAATGAAGAATATTCCCTCATGGAGCTCAACAACAGGGCAAGATATGCACTCACATGTGCTCTCTCAAGGACAAAATACAATAGATTCTATGCCTACAAGACCGCCAAGGAACTCTGGGACGCCCTAAAAATATCCTACAAAGGAACTGAGGACGTCAAAATGAGAAAAGCTGCCACACTTCAAAGAGAATATGAGATGTTCTCTATAAAGAAGGGTGAATCCATTGATATGATGTTTGGAAGATTCCAGACAATATTAAATGGTCTCACTTCGCTGGGAATCACATTCACAAAGGCTCAGAATAACATGAAGATTCTGGACAGCCTTCCTACTCCATGGGAAGCTATGTCCACCGCCATCTCTGTGGGACGTGACATGAAAACATTAACTCTTGATGAGTTAATAACTCTTGATGAGTTAATAGGAGCCTTGAGAGTACATGAGGTACTTCTCTGCAAAAGGGACAAAATAAAAGTTCAAGAGCCCATAGCTCTTCCATCTGTAGATGAGGTCCCAAAAGAAGAATCTGTCAAGAAAGAGAAAAAGAAGAAGAACAAGATTCTTAAAGCTGAAACGTCTGAATCAGATTCATCTGATGGATCGTCTAAAGATGAGATATCTCTCATGGCCAGACGCTTCAAGAAGATGATGATGAAGAAAGGAAGAGGTCAACGCTTCTTCAAAAAGAAAGAGAAGAAGTTTCCTGAGAAACCCTCAAATAAGGAGGAAGGCTCAAAGATCGTCTGTTACGAGTGCAGAAAGCCTGAACATATGAGATTTGAATGTCCAAAGCTCAAAAGAAAATGGAACCCTCGTAGAGACAAGGGAAAAAAAAGCTTGCTGACATGGGAAGACCTTGACAACAACAGCTCAGATGACTCCACAGAGGTAGAGAAAACTGCAAACATCTGTCTCATGGCTGGAGACAATCCTTCCTCTGAGGTAAATAACTCTTTTATCTCATCCTCTTCATCTGAGTCTGAATCAGAATCAGAAGAAATATCATATGGTACCCTTTTAGCAAACTCTCATTTTATTGCTGAGCAATATAAAGTATGCAAAGCAAAGTTAAAACAAACTTTGGAAGAAAATGCTACTTTGAAATCTGAAAAAGAGTTGCTTAAAAAGGAAGTATCAGATGAAGTATCATCTGACTCTGAAAAGAACATTTTAATTTTTGAAATCGAAATATTAAAGAAAGAAAATGATTTTTTACTCAAAGACTTAACTAAGTTCACAAAAGGATCCTCCATGCTTGAAAATATTTTAAAATATGGGAGAGCTCCTTCTGATCAAGTGGACTAGGTTATGTTGAGCAGACGAATGAAAAGAAGACAAAATTTGCTTCGTCTACTCAAAAGAAGAAGAACAAAAGTTACAACAAGGTTCCAAATGATTATAAGAAAAATACAAAATCCTTGAACAAAAAGAAACATTCTTCTACTAACAAAGGAGGACCCAAAAGAATTTGGGTACCAAAGTCACTCATTATTCCTGTTGTAGATATCCTTAATAGGAAGAGAGAAGACTTCAAGCTGGTACCTGGACGGTGGGTGCTCACGACACATGACGGGAGACCTGTCTATGTTCCAAGACCTAATACCAAGTAAAGGGTCTGTGTCTTATGGTTCAGGAAAAGGTAAAATCCTAGGGATTGGGACTGTTAGTAAGACACCCAACCCTCTCATCCAAAATGTGTCTTATGTTAAAGGTCTGAATTTCAATCTACTTAGCATAAGTCAATTTTGTGACAGTGGATATGAAGTAGCTTTTAACGTTGATGAATGTATAGTTGAGAATAAAGATAAGTCCATTCTATTTCTAGGGAACAGAAAAAATAACCTCTATGAGGTTTGTCTTTCTGACCTTAGTGATCAGAATGTAACATGTTTAATTTCAGCAAGCGATGAACGAGATATTTGGCACAAAAAGCTTGGACACTTAAGTCTTAAGTATATTTCAAAAATTTCTAAAAAGGATCTTGTAAAAGGTTTTCCAAAAATATCTTGGAAGTCGAATCGTCCGTGTGAATCTTGTCAGCATGGGAAACAACTTAAAGCTTCTTTTAAATAAAAAAATGTTTTTTCCACAACAAGACCTTTGGAACTGTTACATATTGATCTCTTTGGACCCAGTCAGACTAAAAGTCTTGGAGGAAAGAGATATGGATTTGTCATTATAGACGACTATACTAGATTTACTTGGGTATACTTCCTAGCCCATAAGCACGAGTCTTTCAATGTCTTTGAAATATTCTGTAAACGTGTTCAAAAAGAAAAGGGAATATGTATTGCGTTTGTGAGAAGCGATCATGGAATAGAGCTTGAAAACTCTGAGTTCAAAGCCTTTTGTTTTGAAAATGGTATCTTTCACAATTTTTCATCTCCAAGAACACCCCAACAAAATGGAGTTGTGGAAAGGAAAAATCGTACCCTTCAAGAAATGGTTAGAACAATGTTACATGAAAGCTCTCTTCCAAAATATTATTAGGCAGAATGATGTAGGTGCTCCATGGAAGGTGCTCCAATAAAGCTCCCAAGGTTGCCCCGATCTAGTCTTCAACACACACCTCACGGTTGCACCAAGAGAAGGTCTTTGCCAAGAAGGATTATGGTGTTTAAGGGTGAAGAAATGAAAGGAAAAATGTGGTGAAGGAAAGGAATGCTGGTGGCGCCAAGGTGGTGACACCTATAAGCCTAGGAGGAACCGCCACAATGGGTGTAGAGATCCATTGATAAGATTCAAAGAGAATTCCCTAAGGGAACAAGAGATCAAACTCTCTAAAAGCTCAAAGCTTCATTCATTCATCAATTTGCCAAAGATCCATACAATGAGGTTCGGCCATGGCATTTATAGGGAACCAAGCTTGGCCTCCAAGTAAGCCTAACCACGGTTTAGGAGCCACTAACCAAGGTTAGGGCTGCACCAATCCGTGGGCTTCCTTGCAAGCCAAGTAACCATGTGGGTTACTTGGTAGTTAAGGAAGCACATGGCTTCACATGGGTGCACATGGGTTTGTCTCCCCTTGTGGCCCATGTGATTAGCCATGTCATCAATCCTAATCACTTCCTAATCAAGGGTGGAGATCCTTGATTAAGTGTTGGCATGGATCCAATGCTTAATTAAGAAACTCCTTCCTAATTAGCAAGTGTCTCAAGGCTTCACACAAGTTTTTGAACCGAAAATGATTTTAGCCGCTTTTTGAAAACCTTGTGTGGCCTTGACTAGGAAAGCATGACATGTGTAGGTGTTTATGGAAACCGTGGGCTTGGCCCAAGTCTTACCCTAGAGCTATTACAACATAGGACTTAATCATGTTCAAAAGCATTTACAAGTAGGTTACAAGTGATAAGTCCTATACTAGCTTCATGGTCTTAGAGTCTTCCTACCTCCTCCTCTAGCCTCCTTTGCATGCTTCTAGTAACTCTTCTAGATGTTCCTACATCAAACCCTCTTTCTTTGCTTGAACTTGTCCTCAAGTTGAGGTCATCATTAGTACCTACATCACACAAAGAAAGATCAGTTATATTGAAAGAGTTACTACCACCATACTTACTTGGAAGGTCTAGCTTGTAGGTGTTTGGGCCCAACTTCTCCAAGATCTTGAAGGGTCTATCTCCTCTTGGAAGAAGCTTGGAACTCCTCAAGGTAGGGAATCGCTCCTTTCTTAGGTGCACCCAAACCATGTCCCCTACTTTGAACTCGATAGCTCTATGGTGCTTATTGTAGGCTTTCGCTATTTGCTCATTCTTCTTTTCTATCTTCTCCTTCACTTGAGCATGTAACTCTTGGATCTTTCTAGCCCTCTCTTGACCACTTCTATTACAAGAAAACTCAATAGGCAAAGCCACTAGATCAAGTGGGGTGAGTGGGTTAAATCCATAAACAACTTGAAAAGGATAAAACTTAGTAGTGGAACGTTCAACCCTATTATAGGCAAACTCAATATGAGGTAGCCAATCTTCCCAACTCTTAATGTTATCACCAACAAAAGCCCTCAATTGTTGACCCAAGGTCCTATTGACAACTTCGGTTTGTCCATCCGTTTGGGGGTGGCAAGTTGTAGAGAAGAGAAGCTTGGTTCCAAGACAACTCCAAAGGGTTCTCCAAAAGTGCCCAAGAAATTTTGAGTATCGGTCACACAATTGTCTTGGGTACTCCATGGAGTCTCACTACTTCTTTGAAAAATAGCCTTGCAATATTTGAAGCGTCATCAACCTTCTTGCAAGCTATGAAGTGAGCCATTTTTGAAAACCAGCATACAACTACAAAGATACTATCCATCCCTCTTTTGGACTTAGGATGACCAAGGATAAAATCCATGGAGATGTCCATCCAAGGAGTGGTAGCAAGCGGAAGGGGTTGGTATAAGCCATTAGGGGAGACCTTAGACTTGGCTTTGTTACAAGTGATGCACCTAGAAATGTGCTTTACTACTTGGACCCTCATGTGAGGCCAATAGAAGTTCTCTTGCAACATAGCCAATGTCTTATCCCTACCGAAATGACCCATCAAACCTCCTTCATGGGTCTCAATCACAAATAAGTCTCTCAAGGAAGACTTAGGCACACATAATGCTTGGCCCTTGAAAAGATACCCATCGTGCCTAAAGTAGTCCTTGAATGCACCTTTGGTACTTGATTCCCAAATAAGACCGAAGTCTTCATCATGGGTATACATAGATTTAATATGATCAAAGCCATACATCTTACACTCAAGCATGTTAATCAAGGTGTGCCTTCTACTTAAAGCGCCAACAACTATGTTACTAGACCCTTGCTTATACTTGACTATGTAAGGGAATTGTTCTATGTACTCTACCCACTTAGCATGTCTCTTATTTAATTTTCCTTGCCCTCTCAAATATTTTAAGGCCTCATGGTCGGTGTGAACTACAAACTCTTTAGGTAGTAAGTAATGTTGCCACACTTGAAAAGCCCTAACTAAAGCACACAACTCTTTATCATAGGTTGAGTAATTTAGGTGCCCCCCTTTAACTTCTCACTAAAATAAGTTATAGGGTGTTTCCCTTGCATTAAGACCGCGCCTATGCCTACGTTGGATGCATCACATTCAAGTTCAAATAAAAGAGCAAAATTCGGTAAAACAAGTATAGGTGAGTGTGTGAGTTTGTGTTTGAGCACCTTGAGGGCCTCCTCTTGAGAGGGTCCCCATGTAAACATAGTGTCCTTCTTTACAAGTTCATTCAATGGGCTAGCTATAGTACTAAAATCTTTAACAAACCTTCTATAGAAACTCGTTAGACCATGAAAGCTTCTTACCTCTTTCACACATGTTGGGGTTGGCCACTCCTTGATTGCTTGAATCTTGGCCTCATCAACCTCCACACCCTTTGCACTTACCACAAAGCCGAGGAAGATCACCTTCTCGGTTCCAAGTACACACTTCTCTTTATTTGCATATAACTTTTCTTTCCTAAGTACTTCTAAGACAAGTCTCAAATGGATTACATGTTCTTGAGAAGACTTGCTATATACTAGGATATCATCAAAGTAAACTACTACAAATTTTCCTAAATATTCCCTCAAGACATGATTCATGAGTCTCATGAATGTGCTTGGAGCATTAGATAATCCAAAAGGCATTACTAGCCACTCATATAGTCCAAATTTAGTCTTAAAGGCAGTTTTCCACTCATCCCCTTCCTTCATTCGGATTTGGTGGTAACCACTCTTAAGATCTATTTTAGAAAATATGGTGGATCCATGTAATTCATCTAATAGATCATCTAACCTAGGGATAGGATGCCTATACCTAATAGTAATATTATTTACCGCTCGACAATCCGTGCACATGCGTCATGTACCCTCCTTCTTAGGAACCAAGATGATTGGAGATGCACAAGGTGAGAGGCTTTCTTTGACCCATCCCTTCTTCAAGAGATTTTGAACTTGCCATTCAATTTCGTGTGCTTCTTGTGGTGAGCTCCTTTAGGATGGTTTGTTGGGCAGTTGCGAACCCAGAATGAAATCGATTTGATGCTCTATTCCTCTTATAGGAGGCAACCCAAAACATCTTTGTACTCTTCAAGTACTTCTTCTATTTCCTTGGATTTGTTCATACACACATTTAATATCATCGGATTCGGTAAGCATAGAAACATAGACCTTCTAGCAAGGTACTCCCTTTTAATGTCCTTACAAGTAATAAGCAAAGTCCCTTTACAATTGATTTTTCTATCTACTTTACACTTAGAATTATTTACACTACTCTTTACATGTTTCTTCTTTGTATGGCTCTCGGCCAAAACCTTGGTGTGCTTGGAGTTCTCAGCCATGCCCACCTTTTCTTCTTGGGACCTCTTGATCTTCATTTTGATTTGGTTCTCACATACATCCTTTGGGGCTAAAGGCTTTAAGAGCACTTTTCTACCTTCAAATGTAAACAAATAGGTGTTAGCAAGTCCATCATGTATAACATTCTATCATATTGCCATGGCCTACCTAAAAGCATATGTGTAGCTTCCATGGGCACAACATCACATAGAATATTATCACAATACTTACCAATAGAAAAAGTGATCATACATTGCCTATCTACTTTTACTTCCCCATTTTCACTTAACCATTGCAACTTTTATGGTTTAGCATGAATTAAAGTTGGCAAGTTAAGCTTATTTACAAGTCTTTCACTAACTACATTTGTACATGAACCACCATCTATGATAAGGGAGCAAACATTGTCCTTTACCTTACACCTTGTATGGAAGATATTCTCCCTTTGAGTTTCATCCAAATCATGGTTCAATTTTAATAACCTTCTTACCATTAACAAATCCCCCTCCTCGGCCTCTTCACTAAAGGTGGAGTGAGCTTCACCTTGATCTTCCTTTTCACTTGAAGATCAACTTGATTCTTCACTAGTGATCCCTCCATCTTGCCTCATCACCATTGCTATCTTGTTTGGACATTGAGATGCAATGTGGCCCCTTCCTAAACACTTAAAGCATTTGATGTTACTTGATTTAAAGGGTTGGGATGAAGGAACTACCTCTTTACCTTTGGTGAGTTCTCGGTTACTTTTCATTGGAGGCCTAGGTGAATGGTCTTTGTTGCTCTTACCTTTCCAAGTTGATGTAGTAGTATTGGAGACCCTTTTGAAGCTATCCTTCCTTCTCAATTATGACTCTACCCTATCGGCCAAGTGGATGGCTTCTTCAAGGTTGGAGTATCTTTGCAATTCAAGGACATCTTGGATCTCTCTATTGAGTCCATGTACAAACCTTGCCATTGTAGCTTCTAGGCTCTCCTCAACTTGGGCTCTAAGCATGGTAACTTCCAAGTCTTTGTAGTAGTCTTGCACACTCCTACTACCTTGCACAAGTCTTTGTAGTTTGTGATGCAAGTTTCTCATGTATGTTGGCGGCGCAAACCTCTATTTGAGGGCTTGCTTCAATTCCTCCCAAGTGGTGATTCTAGGTCTCAAGTACCCATTACCTCTTTCTTGTTGATGCCACCAAACTAGTGCATATTCTTCAAATTCAATGGTGACCAAGTGCAGCTTCCTCTCCTCACTAAGCATAGGGTATCTACTAAGTATTTGGTCCACTTTCATAGCCCATTCCAAGTACACATCCGCACCACCACTTCTATTGAATTTCGGTATGAAGAACTTTAGGTTTCTCTCATCAAACCGGTCCTCATCCTCCTAATTTTGTCTACCATAGCCTCGGGTCCCTCTCCCTCCAGCATATGCAGCACCTCTCCCACCCCTTCTATTATTCACAAAAGGGTTCTCTCCATGTGCCCCATGCCCAAAGAAGATCCCACCATCACTACCAATGGAACTCATGTGCTCACCTCTCCCACTACTTCTCTTCTTACTTTCTCTTCCACTATCCTCATCATTCCCTCTTCTACCTCTCCTTCCTCCCTCTTTATTGTTTTTCCTCTCCTTCTCATGTGTCTCTTTTATCTCCCTCACATCCTCCTTAACACTCTCCCTCAAACTTATTTGGATCTCATTCATTCTTTCCATCATTTTATCCATCAAAGCTTGGGTTCTTGGTGAGTTCTCATTACCCACACTTGGGGAACTTGCCATAGCTATAAAGAAAGGTTAGTATACAGAAAATACAAAGGGAAATAAAACCTCACAAGCTCACTAAGTGTATCACTCAATCAACTCGTGTATCACACAAAATTAAGGCTTTTTCTCTAATGTTCTCTCTTGCCTTTTACCACTCTTTTTCTCTAAGCTCTCTTAGTAAACTCTCTTCTAATTAATTATCAAGGTCTTATCACACCATCATGAAAGAAGAACAACACTAAGACTAGACTTAATAGGCCAAGAAAGACAAGGGACTCTAAGACAAAACCAAAGAATCCAAAGGAGACAAGCAATAAAAAGCTAAAATAGAAATGATAGGCACTCAAATTGAGGAGAAATTTTTATGAGACAAAGGCATGTACTAGGGCAGCAAGATAGCATCAAATTGCCCACAAGAATATATCAAAACAGAGGTGAAAACATGGTATACAATACTAGACAGCAAGCTCACATAAAGCAAATAGTCACCAAAAGTTTTAGAAACCGAAAACAAAAATCAGCAAATTTAGAAACCGATTTTGTCTAGGTTACAAATGGGTAAACTATCATGTGATCTAATGCCAATCCAAGATACATACAATAAGTGTAGTACCAATACAGTTCTAGCAAAGTGTAAAAGATGAAAGAAAAAGAAAATTACATGTAACTCATCAAAAGATACACAAATCACTAGAAAGCTCAAAACTAGAATTCTACTAGAATGTGTAGGATCTTTCTTAGGTCCAATGGTGTTTCCTTTGTGTAACTCTTTTTCTTTTTCACTTCTTTAACTATTATCTTGTTGTAATCTTTCTTTTCTTTTAAATTCTATGGTTCTTGAGTTTTTCTACTAGTTTTTGAACCACTACTATTCACTACTTGTTTTTCTTTCCACTTGTTTTTTTTTTCTCTTTTCTTTTCTTTTCTTTGGATTTTGATTCTTTTCTTTTGATTCACTATGGCTGGACCAAAACCTTAAGGGATCTAAGAGCCACTTTCTAGGTTCAAATCTAGCTTATCATAGCAATTACAAAGTATAGCCGAAATTACAAATCAAAGGTAAACAAAAAAACTACTAAAAAGCATGTAGCATGTAAGCATACACTAGAATTGCTCCTAACACTTAGCATTCATGTGAGATATGTAACTAAAGCTTTAAGTGCAGTACAATCCAGCAAGCATACCATAATGTGCAGTAAAGAATTGAGACTAAACAAAAATCCTAGAGGCATACATGAATCATAACTTGCAAAGAAAATCTAGATGATCATGTGAGTCAAAATTGCAAGCTAGAAAATCATGCATTCAAGAAACTTATGGATGAACATGTCAATATGAATCACGGCCTAATGCAGCAACCAAAAGAATCAAAGCATGCCTAACTCAAACTAAAGGATATGGCAACTCAAGGAACTTAAAAATAGGCTACTCTATGGAAGAAAGACTGTAGATATGAAGAAGACTCAAAGAAGAAAAACAAGAATCAAGGAACTCAACTACTAACCGTGAAGATGGACTGATGGTGAAGACAACTATGCTATGATACCACTTGATGTAGGTGCTCCATGGAAGGTGCTCCAATGAAGCTCCCAAGGTTGCCCCAATCTAGTCTTCAACACACACCTCATGGTTGCACCAAGAGAAGGTCTCGGCCAAGAAGGATTATGGTGTTTAAGGGTGAAGAAATGAAAGGAAAAATGTGGTGAAGGAAAGGAATGGCGGTGGCGCCAAGGTGGTGACACCTATAAGCCTAAGAGGAACCGCCACAATGGGTGTAGAGATCCATTGATAAGATTCAAAGCGAATTCTCTAAGGGAACAAGAGATCAAACTCTCTAAAAGCCTAAAGCTTCATTCATTCATCAATTTGCCAAAGATCAATACAATGGGGTTCGGCCATGGCATTTATAGGGAACCAAGCTTGGCCTCCAAGTAAGCCTAACCACAATTTAGGAGTCACTAACCAAGGTTAGGGCTGCACCAATCTGTGGGCTTCCTTGCAAGCCAAGTAACCATGTGGGTTATTTGGTAGTTAAGGAAGCACATGGCTTTCACATGGGTGCACATGGGTTTGTCTCCCCTTGTGGCCCATGTGATTAGCCATGTCATCAATCCTAATCACTTCCTAATCAAGGGTGGAGATCCTTGATTAAGTGTTGGCATGGATCCAATGCTTAATCAAGAAACTCCTTCCTAATTAGCAAGTGTCTCAAGGCTTCACACAAGTTTTTGAACCGAAAATGATTTTAGCCGCTTTTCGAAAACCTTGTGTGGCCTTGACTAGGAAAGCATGGCATGTGTAGGTGTTTATGGAAACCGTGGGCTTGGCCCTAAGAACCCATGGGCTTGGCCCAAGTCTTACCCTAGAGCTATTACAACATAGGACTTAATCATGTTCAAAAGCATTTACAAGTAGGTTACAAGTGATAAGTCCTATACTAGCTTCATGGTCTTGGAGTCTTCCCACCTCCTCCTCTAGCCTCCTTTGCATGCTTCTAGTAACTCTTCTAGATGTTCCTACATCACAGAAGCAATAAATACCTCTTGTTATATTCAAAATAGAATATTGATAAGACCTATATTGAACAAGACCCCTTATGAACTATGGAAACGAAGAAGGCCCAACATATCCTACTTTCATTCCTTTGGATGTGAGTGTTTTATCCTAAACACCAGAGATCAACTTTGAAAGTTTGATTTAAAGGTTATTAAAGGATTTTTACTTAGATACTCCAATACGTCTAAGGCCTATAGAGTATTTAACTCTAAGACGCAAGTTGTGGAGGAATCTATTCATGCAAAATTTCAAGATAATTCAAAGGTTAATAAAAAAATATCAGACCTAGAAAATTTGTTTGATAATTTATAGATCAACCCCTCTAGTCAAAACTTAAGTTCAAATGGTCAACTTGGTACAGACGCAAGAACAGACGAAAGAAGTACAAACGAACCCTCTTCCTCTGATGTTCAACAACTTGATACTCAAGCTCCAGTCAGAACTTGGAGGTTTGCCTCAAACCATACAGAAGATCTTATCATTGGAGATAGACATCAAGGAGTTCAAACAAGGTCAAAGTTTAGAGAATCGTCTGGATATGCTCTTGTGTCAAACATAGAGCCCAAAAACATTGAGGAAGCTCTACAAGAGAATGACTGGATTTTAGTTATGGAAGAAGAGCTAAACCAGTTTACCAGAAATGATGTTTGGACTTTAGTAGAGAGACTAAGGAACAAAAACATCATTGGAACAAGATGAGTGTTCAGAAATAAACTTGATGAAGCTGGAAAAGTGGTAAGAAACAAAGCAAGGTTGGTAGCCCAAGGTTATAACCAACAGGAAGGTATTGACTTCACTGAAACTTTTGTTCCTGTAGCTAGGTTAGAAGCTATTAGAATTTTACTTGCTTTTGCTGCTCATAAGAATATTGTCTTATATCAAATGGATGTAAAAAGTGCTTTTCTAAACAACTTTATTGAAGAAGAAGTATATATGAAACAACCTCCTAGTTTTGAGAGTTCATCTCAACCAGATCATGTTTTCAAACTGAAGAAAACGCTTTATGGTCTTAAACAAGCTCCTAGAGCTTGGTATGAGAGATTAAGTTCTTTTCTTCTCAAAAATGGTTTTTCAAGAGGAAAAGTTGACACTACTCTCTTCAAGAAAAGTGTTTCAAAAGACTTTATTATTGCTCAAATATATATAGACGATATAGTCTTTGGAGCCACTAACGAATCCTTGTGTAAAGATTTTTCTAAGTTAATGCAGGATGAGTTTGAAATGAGTATGATGGGAGAAATAAAGTTCTTCTTAGGACTTCAAATCAAACAGACGAAAGAAGGAATCTATATCCATCAACAAAAGTACACAAAAGAACTTCTTAAGAAGTTCAAGATGAACAACGCAAAGCCAATGAAGACACCCTCTGGTGCTAGTCTCAACAAAGACGAGTCAGGTAAGACCGTTGATCAGACGGTATACCGAGGTATGATTGGCTCACTGCTTTATTTAACTACTAGTAGACCAGACATTATGTTTAGCGTCTGCCTATGTGAACGTTTTCAGTCTGACCCTAGAGAATCTCATTTACAAGCTGTAAAACACATTCTTAGATATTTTATTGGAACCACTAATCTCTCTTTATTTTATAAGAAAAATAGTGATTTCAGTTTGAGTGGCTATTGTGATGCTGACTATGCTGGAGACAAAGTGGAGAGAAAAAGCACAAGTGGTGAATGTCAATTTCTAGGCACATCACTCGTCTCTTGATCAAGCAAGAAGAAAAACTCCATAGCACTCTCTACCACAGAAGCAGAATATATTGTTGCTGCTGGATGTTGTTCACAACTTCTATGGGTAAAACATCAACTTGAAGACTACTTCAGGTTTGAAACCCAAATCCCAGTTTTCTGTGACAGCACAAGTACCATCAATCTCAGCAAAAACCTTATTCAGCATTCAAAAGCTAAACATGTTGAAACAAAATTTCATTTTATAAGAGATTATGTTCAAAAGGGTATTTTCGATATACAGTTTGTCCAAACTGATTTTCAATGGGCAGATATCTTTACAAAGGCTCTTGACGAAACACGCTTTAATTTCATTAAAGAAAATTTGAGAATTACTTCTTTAAAAGATTAAGTTATTTCGTCTGTGTCTAACGTCTGTGTTTATCGTCTGATTATTTCGCGTTAAGACGAAATCTTGCGTCTGATCAAGTTGAATTAGTGAAAAGCCATTCAACAGATGCAATGTTATTATTTAATTAATTTAAAGTTGAGTGTACAGGAAGACACAATAAATGCAACATTAAATATGTCTGGCATTTATTACTCTATTCTAGGAAGTTTAAAAGCATGTGCCGCAACTGACAGAAGTCAAATCAATCATTGAAAGGGAAATCTTGGGAGAAAACATCATATCAGGGACGGTTTCCATTCTATCGTCTGATAAAATATAACCGTTTCACTCAATTGACTATAAAAGTGTCAAAGTTCTTTCTTTTATTCTTTACACTGCTAAGTAATCACAATTTACTCTTTCTCTCTCTAAGAACACTCACTCTCTAATCTTCTTATTTTTCAAACTCAGAAAATGGCCGCCAAGAACACACAAAAATCATCTGTCAAAGATGAAAGCTTTTTTGCGTAAGATTTATTCTTGCCTAGCAAGTGGGTGAAGAGGATCACTCTTGCCAATCACTCTGGGCATTCATGCGACATTCTGGAGAAAGCGGGATGGATGAAGTTCGCTTCATGGGAAGGCCCATGGATGATGGAGCCTTACGCTGAGTTTTGGTCTGAGGCCAAAATTGTTGATGATAATATTGTTGGAACCATTGGTGATAAGGAATACCTTATCAATGCTGAAGCTATTGCTACTATAGGGAAGTACAAGATTGAAGGTGTCATCTACACCTCTAACTGGAATGAGGGTATTGATGAAGCCCTCGTCGATTAGACGCTCTATGCCAAACCTAGAACGTCTGACCTGGCCAAATTTCTAAGGGCTGGGAACATGACCGCTGAAGGAAGAGTTCTGCACAACCTTCTTTTCAACATCTTTACTCCTAGGATTGGGTCTCGCGACAATGTGAGCAACCAAGATCGATTCTGTCTCTTTTATCTTCTTACAAAGGAGAAGATAAGTCTTCCCCATCTGATTATGGATCATTGGGTTGCTGTCTTGAAAGGAAGTGACTTGCGAAGAAAATAAAGTGTTCCCTATCCTGCTGTCTTCGCAAAGATCATCCAGAATCAAGAATTTGATATTAAAGGATGTGAATGGTATGCAAGTGGTCATGAATTCAAGCAAGGCACCTTCTCAAGAATGCGTCTAGACCTTGGAGCATGGACGCTGAACGAAATGCATGAGAAGTTTCTTAATCCAAAGTCTTCTCAATCACAACCCCCTCAACCACAAACACAAACCTCGCAACCACAATCATCTCCTCAACAAACTCGCCCCAAACAAAAACCTCTCATCAAAAGACCAAGAAACACACTCATTCCACCACAAACACAACCACAAACACAAGCACAAACACAAACCCAAACACAAAACCCTTCTCCATCTAAACCTAGAATGTCGTCTGAACCACCTGTACAAGTTACAAAGGTTCCTTTTGAGACGACAGAAGATGTGCCTCTTGTTAGACGAAAAACAAAGTCTATCAAGTTGAGAATGCCAAAAATGGATTCGTCTACTCAAGATAATCCATCTGCTAAAGAAGCATCTGAGGATGTTGAGTCTGCTAGTAGGCGAGCAGACGTTCACAAAAAGGAAAAAGTAGACGAAGTCTAAGTCTCAGAGGATGCTTTGAGAAAGACATATATGAAGGGAATGAGAAAAGGTATAGTTGAGACTACAACCATTCTCAGTGAGAAGGAAGAATTGAAAAAGGCTAAGAAAGCCTCCATTCTCTTAGAAGCTGAAAGGGAGCATATGTTCCGAGAAAGCGCAAAGGGGATTGGATTGTCTGAAGCTTCTCATGCTCAGACCACATCAGATGGCATGGACAATGAAGAAACTACCCAGATCCAAAAAGACAACGCAATCCTCACTGAGCAACTGTCTACAATACTTAGTGAAGATTTGCCCCCTATGGAGTTTGGTTCTTCTACTCTATTAGACGAATCAAGAGAATATGATGCAATCTTGCTTTCATCTCCCATTCATGTCACACCTCTTCAGACGGTAAGTGTAGAGTCTGAAGAAAGATGCTCTCAAGAGACGCAGCTTTCGTCTATCATCTATGAAGTAGAATCTAGTTCATCAGATGAAGAAGAATGTCTTGTCACAAGACATGTGGCACCTTATGGAAAAGCTCCAATTGAGGTCTTAAATGAAGAAGACCTTCCACCCAAGCGCAAAATGGACTACACCTTTCTCAATGATCTAGTTATGCAAAGGTACAATGTTATTGGGTGTGCTGAAAGGCATGAGAGGCCTGAGTGGATCATCACAGATCATGCTGAGGAAGCCTCTGATCTTTCTGAATCTGATAGATCTAAGTCTGACAATGATGGTTATTGCGCAGACGATGAAGATTTTGTTGTAGAAGAATCTCCCTACCTTGAATTGGACAACCCTAACAGGTATAGAGGGAAGAAAGGGTTCCAATTGGGAAGGTTTGTAAATCCTATCAACTATTACCAGCCATTGAAGCCTTCTGATTTTGACATGTCAAGAAAATATGATAGTGCTGAATAGAAGGAATGGTTGAAGCGTCTGCCTTGGGATGCTCTTGCTGAATTAAAGATTAAGGGCTTAGAAGGTATAAATGACTACAAGCGTCATCTTGATGGTCTGTTGATTGAAGGACCAGCATTGGGGTACGAACCAAACATTGTCTCTAGAGTCACTTCTAGAAGAACCATTCGTCATCATCCTGAGAGAGCACCAGTTCATTATCACTGTGTATTTGGTGACTTTATGTCTCAAATCTCTGTCTGATTCAGTCTTCAATCCTTCCGTTTGATTCAGAACAGAGCAGAGAAAGAGAGACGCTTCCTACCTTTTCTCATGGGCTCTCAATTCTCTGCACTTGCATCTAATGAGACAAAATTCTTTGTGAGCATGGATCGTCCGAGACCATGCCTTATAAGAATGCTTGCAAAAGGCAAGGAGAAGAAGAAACACTCTTCCCCCAAGGAGTTCAAGTTTGCAAGACATATTGTCAAGCGTCTGCCCTCAGCTGCTTATGCTCATCTGAAGACTGTTCAGACTTAATCTTCAAGATCTATCAATCTTAAGATTCAAAGGATGATAGAAGAACATGAAGCTACATCAGCTTTCTGCTTAGGGACTTCATTTGATGAAGAGTCTATCACCTATGGCGAGTCTACTCTAAAAGGAGCTTATGCTTATACTCTTCCACCTCATATGCCTCAATACTTCCAACTCACAACCTTCAACAAATCATATTGTTGGCAATGGGAAGAAAACTTCAACTCTCGTATGGATCTCCCATTGTTCACTCTGCATTTGAAGGCGACTGAAGTTGAACCTATTGTAGTGGAGGTAGAATATGATGAAGAGATTGTTTTGCCTACATCTAAACCTCGATCGTCTCTTATGCTTGAGTCTAGTCCTCAACCGTCTGTACCACAATCACCTCAATCATCAGACAATTCTGCTGATAAGTATAATGCTTTGAAGCGAAAGTATGATGCTCTAAAGGATAATTGTGAACACTTGAAGAAGAAGAACAAGGAACTTGAAGAATCTCAACATGTTACAAATGCCAAGCTGGAACATCTTCAATGTCTTATGTTCTCTTTGATGAAGCAACAACCTCCGCCTCAATAGTCCTTTTGATGGATTTCAGCCCAAGGGGGGGAAGATTTGGGAAGAAGAAGAGAGTATCTGCTCAGGGGGAGCATCTGAAGAAGAACGTCTGATGTGAGCTTAGGGGGAGAGTCTATGTACATGGGATATCAGACTCAGGGGGAGAGTCTTGTAATTTATTTTTTTTTCTTAATTTAGGTCTGATAAGTTCTTTCTCTTGTTGTTTGAACTTTGTAAATCTTAGAACTTGATTACATCTTTTTGATGTAACAACTATATAAATGAGGTATTATCAGAAGACATCGTCTTTATGTAAATCTGGCATAACTGTTATCACTCTGCTAACTTTGTCTTATGTAGATAGCTCTGTCTTTTTAAAGTATTGGTATGGTCTGTAATCATCAAAAAGGGGGAGATTATTAGATCAAGATGATTAACACTCTTTGTTTTAATAATTACAAGACAGACGATACTTGCAGACGAAGTGAGCTCAGACGATAGATGAAACCTCAGACGAAAGATGACCCCAGAATGTTTAATTCTTTATTACATCTTTCATCTTATAAGGGTGATGTATCAAAGATCAGACGATACAAGAAAGATGGTAGACGACATTATCTTCGGACTTCACTTACAGAATATCATTTTGAAGACTCTGTCTTTTTCAAGACCCATCATCTACTAAAGGGAGTTGAAGACAAACGATGTAACTTGTGCACATTTCAAATCTAGTCGTTACTCGTGAAAGTTTCCAAAAGTGGTTGGACACTGTGAAAAACCTCTGCAACACGAAAAGCAAATCACGCTTTTATTATCCAAACTGATCAAGTCAATAAAAGGTACTGAATATGCGCTAACTCCATTGCTCAAGCATTTAATTATTCTGATTGATCTCTGCCACTTATCTGAAAGCTTCAACAAAAGGACAACGATCAAGATTTGAGTCTAACGGATCTTTCTACGACTGTTGCTGATGCAAACCCATGAAGGAACTTGTGATGGCTCTTCAAGGATTAGCAAAAGGGGTGTCCAATCTTCATTCACCAAGTGATCCTCACTCAAGATGATGAACAAGTTTGCGGAAATAACTATGAAAGGGATGATATCTCACGGTTTGGAACCAAAAGGGAGAAGAAATAAAAAATGGAAGGGAGATTAAGAATGTGGTAGCGCCATGAACAAGAGTTCAATAAGCTAGGTAGAAGAATCGCCACTTGGATCATGGATCCATGATAAGATTCAAGGTTCTTGGAAGAAACCCTAGGAGAGCTCTCTCCTTTTCTCAAGACTTTAGTCTTAGAAATTCTCTTTTCATAAATGACCAAAGTGAGTACAATAGAAATTTTGACCAACTTAAATGAAAGTGCAATGGGCCTAAGGTTAGAAATCTGAAATGTTCTCCACCCTAGGATGAAATGAGTGATCAATGGTGAGATGAGAGACACCCTAGGCTGAGCACACTTCACAATTACAAGGCCCAAATCCAAGTCTTAAACCAAATACATAATTGAAAGAAACTAATAGGCCTAAACAATTAAACAACTCGCTGGAAAATCCTGGTAGCATTCCAATGTTAACTTCAAGCTCCATTTCCTCCTAGATTCAATCCGAACTGGGCTTTGGTGTCTTCATAGATTTTGTAGCCCTTTAAGTCAGCTTTCAAATGCCACCAAGTGGAAATTGATTGGAGTTTTGTAGACCACATTATGCTCAAAATACTGAACCTGGTCAGCAGCCCGCTTGAACATCCTGGCAGTATCCAAACGTTACTTTCAAGCCCAATTTCCTCCTAGATGCAGCTAGAACTGGGCTTTTGTGTCTTCATAGCTTTTGTAGCCCTGTAAGTTATATTTACAAAGACATCAAGAACAGCTAAATTGGAGTTGTGTAGCCCATGTTATGCTCCGAATACTAAACCTAGTCAGACATAGCGAATTTTATTAGAAGCTCAATTTATTAAAAAGTAAGGTTGAAGAGTTTGTTGAGCTTTTGGAGATGGTCCTCCATCAAACCCTCCTTCTTGTGGCTAACTTATCCTCAAGTGGCCTTAGGTTCTTACTTACAATAAAAATAATCCACCCGGATCAAAAATCAAGCAAACTCTATCAAGTTTAACATTTAATAACAATATGCTTTGTCTACTAATATCATTAACCCAATGTAGAGAAGTAAAGGAAGAAAGCAAATGATTTTCTATGATAAAACCCAAACTCTAAGGAGTATCTAATTCCTCCTTTAAATGTATAGATACTAGTTCTTTAATCCATGTGTACTCCACTTTGTTGAAATTCTTCTTTAAGATACTTTTTTTAGGTGTAGAAGCTTGTGATGTTCCATCTTTCTTAAATTCATTCTTCCACCTAAAAGGATATTCAACATCAAAAAGAGAACCATTAGTAGGCTCAAGTAAGAATTCCAACTTAGTATTCTCAAATATTTTCCAAGGTATAATGCCATGAGATTCTATTGTGACACAAAAAGTGTTGTGCAAATTAGAATTAATATGAGAAGTAAAAGGCAAGGAAGTCTCCCTTTTTGATAATGCATAATCTTCAAGTACTCCTTTCCCTCTTCCCAAGTGACTCCATGGTTCCTTTATGCATAACTTCTCACTTGGTCCTAGAACACAATACTTCTTGAGAGTGAAACTCTTATCTCTCTCACAAGGTGCCTTTGGTCTTTCAAAAGATGTGGAAGTTTGTAATTTACCCTCCTTCTTAAATTCTTCCATCAACCTATATGAACAATCAATATCATGAAAATAATAGTTAGTAGGCACAATTAAAAATTCCACACTTCTAAATTCAAGAATTTTCCAAGGTTTAATGTCATAAGATTCTAGTGTAGGGTATGGAATATCATTTTTATTACAAGAGAGAGGAATAGTGAGTGATAAAGATTTTTCCTCAAAGGGGAACTCAAACTCTATAGGTATTTTCTTCTCTTCATAGTGTTTGTTCCAAGGCTCACTTATGCACAACTCTTCACTAGGCACCAAAACAAAAGAATTTTTATCAAGATGGTCATAAGAAATTTCACAAAGGTCTTTAAGTGCCTTTCTTTCTACATCTTCATACAAGAGATTGTCAATATCCTCTTCATAGTCATCCTTTGGAACCATACCTACAATATTGTCAAAATAAGAATCAAGAGTTTCAAATGAAGGTTTAGCACAATCAAGTAAAGAATCATTTTTCTCCTTCATTTGTTTTTCCATTAACTCTATTTCCTTAATTTCTTTTTCCCTCAATTCTTTTTCTCTCAATTCTCTCTCTTTTAGCTTCTTTTCTCTCAATTCTTTTTCTTTCAACTCTTTTTCTCTCCTCTTATACTTAGTTTCTTTTCTCTCATACTCTTCTCTAATCCTTCTCTCTTTGCTATCTCTATATTCCTTCCTAAATTCATAGTAATCTCTATCACTTCTTTTATATGAACTAGGATACCTCTCTTGATTTCCTCTTTTCTCATTTTTTCTCTTATGTTCTTCCCTTAGTCTCCTCTCAAGGTCCTCCCTTTTACTCTCCTCTTCCCTCAACCGCCTAACATTTTCCCTTCTCAACTCATTCAATGTCTCCATAAAACATTTCAAAAATCTAACATCACTAGGAAGTATTTGGTCTTCTATATTTGGGGAAATATCTCCCATGTCTGCAAAGAAAAAGGATTATTATACAATAAAAATATAAAGCAAATAAACCTCATCACTCAACTAAGTGTTTCACTCAACACTCTTGTATCACTTTTTAGAAGGCTTTTTCTATAAGGTTCACACTTGCCTTTTTCCTCTCAATCTCCTTAGAGTTTCTTGAGAAACCTCTATCAATTACCAATGTCCAATTAGCCCAAGTGAAAGAGGAACAATTCAACTACAAGCTTAAGGAAATTCAAAGGAGACAAATACTCAAGACAAAACTACTAGGAAGCCAAGAAGACAAGCAACAAAACAAGACTCAATGACAAAAATTAGCTACTCAAAATGGAAATTAATGATTAAGACAATGACTAATATATTTACTACACTAATAATGAAGGAAAACTAGTATTTAAAACTACAAAAATCTTTGAAACAAAAACTCTAAGAATGGTAGAAATCAAGATGCAATTTGCTGGAAAATTTACTGAACCGTCACCAAATCTGCCCAAACTTGTGAAATTTTTATAACATAACAATTGAGCTTGGAAAATTATGAAACTTTCCAGTTGAGCTTATATATATGTATATTGAATGACCAATTGCCCAGAATTTAATAAATCAACGTTTAACCCCTTGAACCAACTGCAAACCCGAAACTGCCAAAACAACAGCAAAACCGTCACTAAGCTGGAAGTTAGGCTTGAAAATTGGCTCAAAATGACTTGAAATTTTGGGGAATGGTTTGGGTGATTTTTATGCACAAAATAAGCTCAAAATAAGGTGCAGGGCAGCCACAAATATGGGTCCAAAAACAGGGCAAAAACAGGGTAAATATGTCTAGGTACATGCAAAGCACACTACAAGTTCAAATATCATGCTATTAGCAAATTTGACACAATTTGCAATATGATGCTTGAGCCTAATGAGTAATTGTTGCCTAATTGAGCTTGGACACAAAATTTGTGGGTGTTTAATGATCCAAATTTTCCAATGTACTGCACTCAATTTTCCCAAAATTTCTTCTACAAGAGCTACTCAAATTTCACTCTAATTTTCTTCAAGCTTCTTTTCTTGTATTTTTCTTTTCTTGAATTTTTCTTGACTCTTTTTCTTGTATATTTTCTCTTACTATTTTCTTTTCTTTTGTTTTTCTATATTTTCTTTTAGCTATTCTTTGCTGGACAGTCCAAGTATAGGCTCAAATACTCAAGCAAGTCAAGTCAAACTTTGCTAACAAGCAAGATAATGCATGGTAGTGGTAACTTGAACTTATAATGAGCAAAGCACATAGTAATAACACATATAAGCACTAATCAAGCCACATAAGATGCAGGGGATTAAAATTCCAGCAAATAGACTCAAAATACATATTGAGAAAATTCATCAAACACATGGGGGCTATCAACTAGAACGTGTCTAGCATGTAAAATAGGCCATGTATGATCAACCATGAGTGTCAGAACATCTCATCTATGTATTGGACAGCCAAGACACACAACAAAACTCAATTAAAAATTCAATTGAATCAAAAATTGAAATAAAATAGATAGGAGCTAGACTCAATACCACAAGTGAAGAACAACTAGGTGAAGAACAAACTCTTGATACCAAATTTTGATGCAAACACATGAAGGAACTTGTGATGGCTCTTCAAGGATTAGCAAAAGGGGTGTCCAATCTTCATTCACCAAGTGATCCTCACTCAAGATGATGAACAAGTTTGCGGAAATAACTATGAAAGGGATAATATCTCACGGTTTGGAACCAAAAGGGAGAAGAAATCAAAAATGGAAGGGAGATTAAGAATGTGGTAGCTCCATAAACAAGAGTTCAATAAGCTAGGTAGAAGAATCGCCACTTGGATCATGGATCCATGATAAGATTCAAGGTTCTTGTAAGAAACCCTAGGAGAGCTCTCTCCTTTTCTCAAGACTTTAGTCTTAGAAATTCTCTTTTCATAAATGACCAAAGTGAGTACAATAGAAATGTTGACCAACTTAAATAAAAGTGCAATGGGCCTAAGGTTAGAAATCTGAAATGTTCTCCACCCTAGGATGAAATGAGTGATCAATGGTGAGCTTCAAACAAGGTTCATTTCCTCCTAGATTCAATCCGAACTGGGCTTTGGTGTCTTCATAGATTTTGTAGCCCTTTAAGTCAGCTTTCAAATGCCACCAAGAGGAAATTGATTGGAGTTTTGTAGACCACATTATACTCAAAATACTGAACCTGGTCAGCAGCCCGCTGGAACATCCTGGCAGTATCCAAACGTTACTTTCAAGCCCAATTTCCTCCTAGATGCAGCTAGAACTGGGCTTTTATGTCTTCATAGCTTTTGTAGCCCTGTAAGTTATCTTTACAAAGACATCAAGAACAGCTAAATTGGAGTTGTGTAGCCCAAGTTATGCTCCGAATACTAAACCTGGTCAGACAGTCAAAAACATAGCGAATTTTATTAGAAGCTCAATTTATTAAAAAGTAAGGTTTAAAAGTTTGTTGAGCTTTTGGAGATGATCCTCCATCAGTTGCTTATATAAAGGTCTTCTCTCCTCAGATTCAAGTTGGCGAAAACGCTGCATAAGCTCATTCTTATCTTCGCTCTTGAATCAAAGAAATTCATTCTTCATTGTAAAAACCCTCTATGCGTAGAGGAATCTTAAAGTTTTCTTAAACTCTTTATAAATCCACTTGTGTGGTATTTTAGCTTGAGGAGGTTGTGTGTGCAAAGAATACCTTTCTTTAGCCTGAAGAGACTGTGTTTCAAAGAATACTTGGTTGGTTAGCTTGAGAAGGCTTTGTTTAAAGAATATCCTGTTTTAGCCAGAAGTGGCTGAGTTCAAACAATACTTGTAACCTACTCACAGTTGATAGTGAAAACTCAGTGTTTGCTGGGTAACTGGATGTAGTCTTGGATAGACGAACTAGTATAAAAATAATTGTGTTTACGTTATTTAATCTTGTGACTAAAAGGGATAATTAAAGTATAACTTCATTTGTTAAAATTAATCCTTCAAGATAAATTTCACATCATCTGAACCAATTTGAAATTAACAGACGATAGGAGAAATTTTTTTAATAACACAATTCAACCCCCCTTCTTGTATTTTATTCTTTACAGGTCTTGACCGTGTCACACACCCAACTACCAATGCACCACCAGTTAGTGATAGATTCACGATTCCTAATATTCTTCCTTAAAGCTGAGAGACCCATGAGTCGTGAGCCACTTCCGCCCATGCCACAGAGAGGAGCTGGGATGTACTATACACCGACTTAGTTTACGCAGTTGCCATCTCAGATGCCTCCTATGTACCTGTATCCACCTACTAGTGATCCACCATGTCAGACGCATATCGGTGATGCATCTGCTTCGAGGACTTGGACATTTGAGCAGTTATTTGGTTCGTCTCTTATGTAAGGAGAGGGATCTGATGTACATACATTGTGCCCACACATTGGTCCATTATGAGATATTCCTGACGATAGTCCAATTAATGTTTGTATAATGTGAGGTTGTATGCCAAAATGTTTGTTCACTTTCACCTACATTAAGATCACATTAAAAAGTATCTTTTAATTAAAAAAAATTAACATTCAATTATGTTACACTAACCTCCTTGTCTTTGAACAACAACATGATACTGTTGCACGTTAAGGCTTAAACTTTGTTCATCTTCGTTTCTTTCATCATCATCTGATTCAGGTAAATTCTTATCAAAATCTTCTTCTTAATATACGAATCAGACATAATCTTCATAATTGTCACTAGAGTTTAGACTTGTGCTATATCTTTTATTTGAACTATGTACGATTGCTTCAATTGCACCCACATTATTCCCAGACGACACACCACCTACAACAACTACTTCAACACATGATTCTATAGGATCTCTGCCCTCTTGTTGAAGAAAGTTAGTAATCATAATGTCAACATTTTCATCATCGACTATTTATAGTGGAACATATTGTTTCCCTATTAAATGTCTTGTAGTAATAGAACCAATAACTTGGTTGAAATTAAACTTAAATTTATTATGAATTCTATTTTACAAAGAATTAAAACTTATTCCGTATTTAATTTGTTAGCGTCTTCTTGGACCTTCAAACACGATTCCTATATTAGTGCCAATTATTTTGTTTATATAGACTACAATAATCACAATAAATGCCATATGCCCACAAATTTCCTACAAAATAAAATTCATTCTTAAACAATTTTAAAATAAATTTGACTTTTAATAATTTATATAATAATATATTGAATAAATTTAACACAAATTACATACACCTTACCTTGATAAAAAATAATATTACTCAAATATTTTAAAAAAAAATAAACAAAATCATTAAAATAACAAAAGTAAATAATATTAAAAATTTAATAATAGAAAATATGTGGTAATTAGGATGGTAACAAGTGTAATCACTAGTAAAAATATAAATAGACTCATTTTAATTAATTAAAAGTTAAAATGAGCAGAGAGAAAGGTCTCACTTATTAAATAAGATAATCATACAAAGATCTTGTGTAACATTCTGAATTTCTTATTATAAAAATAATTAATTTAAATTCTCTTATTATATTTTATTTATTCAAGATAAAAAATCTAAGTGCCTTGCGATACTAGTTGGAATTATCGAAATGTTCTTAAATGTTTTTCTCCTTTTTCCTCTTTTGCCCCTATCATTTTGGGAGCACATTAAATTACCTATTATGATATTGATTTCCATTTTCAATAATTGTGCACACATTTTGTTTCCCCTATTCAACACCCACCATAAGCAGTTTTTTCTCCCCTCATTCACTCTCATCAATATTGCTATCTCTAATTACCCACGAGTAGAAAATCAACGCTCCTTTTTCTGCATCATTCCTTTTGGTAACGGCGGTGCATTGGAGGCCTCCGAGCAAGTTTTGGAGCTTGTTGGTGCATCTCTCAAACTGTCATAGTCCAAGAGTGTTCTCTCCTGAATCCAGGTTAAGGTGGTTTCATTGTTAATGATAGTGATGAGAAATTGTGTTTGAAGTGTTTCTTAATGAAAATTGTGAAAAATTGATTGGGAATTGGGGAAAACCTATTTCTGAATTGTTTGATTGAGATTTGATTAGGGATCCTTATTAGTTGTGTTCCATGTGAGTAAGGATGTCTTTGTTTCATGAATTGGTTCTCTGCATTGTTGATTGGTTGAATGACATTGATTTCCCTATTTTCCCCTTTGTTTAGACCTTAGTTCTTCATCTTAGAATTACTATTAAATTAATTATGTGTCTTAGTATAATTTACTAATTATTATGTTATCATGATTCTTCCCTATTTTTATTCCTTTGTTGTTCCACTTACATCATTTCGTGCATGTTCTTGCGTATGGTGATTTGGCTGGTGTTGTGGAATAAAAGATTCCTTTATGGTAAAATTATGGGTGTGGATTGAGAGTTAGCCTTGGTGGAATATATTGTATCGATGAGTCCCTAGGTTCAGGATAATCGATTATAATAATTGTGTTTTATTTTAATGAGAGGGATGAATGTCTACTACAATAAAAGAGCTGTGGAAGTTGCCCTAATGGGCGTGCTTGTGAAACATGTTTTTTTGAAAAAGAGATGAGAATTATCATAAATGTTAGGTGAATGATTTTTTTTTTTGAAAAGTGAGAATGAATGAAACTAGGATGGTTGGTCCTTGACAGGTCGATGTAATGATCTAGGACTTTTAGGGTATTCGCGGTGGGGAAAACTTTCACTATGGCCGATCACCATGAGTGGGAAGTGACTCCTATTGCAATACTGGTTACTTTGACTATAACTACCTAGTATTTCTAGTGAGAGTGCCAGAGGTGACATGTACTCCTACACATCGCTCAGTTGTTCTGATGGTACCACATGACATGAAAGTGAATTGTGAGTGACATGCATCATACTAGGTTGTATAATTAATTGTGATGAGTTTTAAATTGAGTTTTCCATGTCTTGTTTATATCTATTTTGTGTATTGTTCCTATGGTCTTATTATTATCATTAATTTGTAAACTAACCCTGTATCTGTGGTTAAAACCCGTGATGACATCGCAACGGACGAGTAAATGAGCAGTTGATTGGAGATGCAAAGACTGCAGGCTAGGAAGAAGACCTAATTTCTTAAAGACGTGACATGACATTTCTTTTCCTTTTCTTATGCTTGAGTGATTGTTGCTTTTTAAGAATTTTAGAAGTTTAAAGTTCCTAGTTACATGCTAAATTTTTTTATTTAAGACACTTTTATTTTATAAGAAATATATAGTTGTAGAATTTACTTTGAAAAGGTACTCTATGAAATAAGACTTGATTTGCTTCATCGAATGGCGTAGTTTTCCTATGAACCGTAGAGAAATTAAGATATTATAATTTGAGGAGTTGAGGGACGCATCAATTATGGTATAAGAGCTTAAGTTTAACTTCGTCGCCTTGTGAGTTATGTGTTTGAAATGCTTTTTATGGGTACTTTCATGTGCCATGAGATATTTAGTATGATTTTGATTTGATATAAGTACTATGTTTGGGTGATTTTGTGAATTGCTATACCATAAGTCTTAATTGCCTACATACGAGATATGGGATTGTCGGGTCTTTGTTAGTTTTTATATTAGGCTTTGCTTTCAGTTTAAAGAGTGTGGATTCAACCTTGCATCCGTTTGGGGAGTGATAGTTGCATAGGACGCAGTGCAATTGGTGCGATTTTCACTAGAAGGTTGTTGAAAAGGTTGAAAACATTTGTGGCTGTGGGTCGATTGTTGGGTTCTTGAGTGGGGTGATAATCCATTTTATATACATTTTCTTTACTCTGTTTTTGGTTCAATTAGCTTTTATGTGTGTCATATTTTGGTAGTTTATCTTAGATATTGAGTTAGAGGTATAGTTTAGTACTAAAAGTAAATAATAGTTAAATTTCCATAAGTTCTTATGTTTCTATACTGATGCTTGTGAAGTTACATCTAGAGCTCTGAGGAATGGAGAAGAGATAGGAGCATGGAAGGATTGAATGCTAGAATGGAAGCTTGGAATGAAAGACCCAAGACCTGAGATAAGAACTTGGAGTGCAAGTCAGCAAGAAGGAGAAAAATTGAAGCTCAAGACAAGGAAGCACTCCCATTTGCGCCAAGGCATGAAAGAGGGCGCAATTTGACCCTTGTCCTCCAGTAAAACGTGCCTAGGCGCAATTGTGAAGAAGCTGGGGCGCAAAACTCACGCCTAGGCGCAGCACAGGACAAGGTGTGGCGCAAATTGATACCTCCTCTTTGGAGAAACGCGCCTAGGCGCAAATAGGAAGAATGTGGGGGCGCAAACTCGCGCCAAGGCGCAAGAAAGGGCGCAACCAGAGGCGCAACTCCCCCCTCCTCTCTATCCAAACGCGCCTGGGCGCGAATCAACTTACATGGAGGCGCAAATCTTCACCTATATAAGGGTTTTTGGGCGCGAAATGAAAGGGAGGAAGATAACTGTCACTTCTAGCTTCTCTTGTACACTTCAATTGCGCGATTGTGCAATTCTCTCTTCTCTCTTATCTGTTTTCTCTGTTTTCTCTTCTTCTTTCTCTCGTCTTCTTAGCTCTCGATGTTCATGTATTCAACTTCTCTTCACAACCTTGGATATTGCACAAGTGAATTCGATCCTTGATTTTGATCCTCTAGTTTCCAATTACGCAATAGATCTCTGGTTCAATTTACATTTGCACTCTATTATTCTGTTCTTAATCTTTCTAGGTTTCTCTTCGCATTTTGTACTATTGCGCTTTACTCCCTTCCTGCATTTGTCTTCTGCTTAATTCACTGTCTCAATTTACATTTATCAGTTCTATTCTCAATTTCTAGTCATCTTCTCGTTTTATGCTAAAGTGTTCATCGTTTCCTTTCTGCTCTTATCTTTTGCTCAATTTACTACTTCAATTTACATCTCTTTGCTTCTATCTTTAGCTTTTCATTTCATAATTTCAGTTTTGTTTAGTTTTATTGAATTGTTCAATGAAAATCCCCCTCCTAATTGTGTATAATTCTGAATTGAATGTATGTATGTCTTCTGAGAGATGACTTAGGTTGAATCCTCTATATTACAAGTTTAATTGGGGATAAACTTAGTTTTTGATATTCATTCGACGGTGAATTATCATGGGGTGATTTTCTTCCCTGATAAGATTGACAGTGAAGGGAAATGTGTGGTGATTTCCTTGAAATTGCGAGTGGAGGAGAACAATTATACTAGGAGAATCGGTGTGAAAAAGTGGATGGAGGAGAATGATGTTGTTGGAATGGTGATTAAGTACACTAGTCCATTTTATGTGACGATTTCTGATCAGATTGGTGGCTTGAAAATGCAGTACAATATGATTGAATTTGTAACAGTATTAAGCAATTTGTAATAACTCGTCCTGATAACAATACTCACCCAACACCAGTTTCTTTAGTGAAGCCTTCACTGTACATGGAAATAGGATTTGAGTTTGAAGGATGGGGATAGGAATAGAGAGTGGGGGGACATTTATGCAGAACTTGGTACCCTTTTTCCAATAGCATAAAATCATAAGAGAGGATTTGGTTGAGAAGGAAAAAGGGCATGCAGTTAAAGGGATGGATGTGAGTCAACGTGTTATGGCTAGTAGTTCAAGTGTGCTTGGGAGTGGTTTAAAGGTTGTGTTCTCCATTTTGAATTCTATAGCTATGGTGCGATAAAGGTTTCCAATTTTGTGTTTGTGGTTGACACCTATAATGACCCTGCAACAGGTGAGCAGATGAACAATTGATTGGAGATGTAAAGACTGCAGGCTAGGAAGAGGACCAAATTTCTTAAAGACGTGACATGACGTTTCTTTTCCTTTTCTTGTACTTGAATGATTGTTGCTATTTAAGAATTTTAGGAGTTTAAGGTTCCTAATTACATGCTAGGTATTTTTTATTTGAGACATTTACAGTTTTAGAAATTTACGTTGATAATGTGCTCTATGAAATAAGACTTGATTTGTTTCATTGAATGGTGTAGTTTTCCTGTGAACCGTAAAAAAATTAGGATATTATAATTGGAAGAGTTGAGGGGTGTTTCATCTCGTAATCTATAGTATGATTAAAACCTTGAAACCTTCAAAAATATTCAATAAAATATTAAAATGATTAGTACAAATGCTTAGAAAAAAGGTTAAATTTATGATATAGGCCTAGATAATGGACAAAAATAAGTAAAAGATTTGCGTTTGAGTAAGAAAAATGGCATAACTTTACTAGAAACTCTAGAACATGATTCCAAATCCCTTGTAGTGAATTTATAGGTAATAATAGTTTTAGCTTAAACAAGAATCTCTCACTTGAATGAGAGAGACAAACAAACAATATTATAAAGAGTCTCTTGTTTGAGCGACAAATAAGACAACATCTTAAGATGAAGTAATTGTTCTCCTGAACAATATTTCATCACTTGAGTGAGAGTGTACTATCGAAATACTTTCAAAAGACTTTTAAACATGATAATAATAATCTTAAACACCCATTAACACATATGCATGAAATTAACAACCTTAAACACCTATTAACACATATACACAGTTCAAAGTCTGGAATTTTAAGATGTTACAAGTACAGTTTGATTTGAGGTATTAGCCAAAATAATTTTAAAAAAAGTGTAGAAACTTCATGTGATAAATAAACTATGATGGGCCAAAAACACATGTAAGATGGGTTATCATTAGGCTAACATTAATTTGGATGAATTCGGATTCAATTTTGTGTATTTGCATAGGTGATTTAAATTTAGAAAAATAGTTTGTAAAAGAATTTGAAAATTTAATGATAAAATTTGTTATTTTAACATAAGAATCTAAAATTGAAGAATTTTTAATTAAAAAGTTTAAGATAATTATTAAATTCTTCTTCTCTCTTCTCTTTCTTCTCCGCCTTCTCCTTTTCTCCATTCTCTGTCTCTCTTCTCTGTCTCATATGCCTTTCTCTTCCCATCTCTCTTACTAAAATTTTATAAATTTAAATTGTTTCATCTAAACAAATTTAGAGGTTATTTATATTGAAAATCTCAAGTCGTATAGAAATAGGACTTGTTGTATGCACACGAGTGAGCAACCGTTTGTTACTCCGCTATTGAGGATTGTGCCCCATTGTAAGAGATTGTGTCCTATTGTACAAGATTGTTTATCCCGATATGACAATCTAATTAAAAATAATTAAAATTTCAAATATTTTAAAATTTTAAAATTCTCCATCCTACCACACAAAATACTTCAATATTTTGTTTTCGATAAGAGAAAAAAGCATGGCATTTCGACCATGTTTCCCAAACAGTAATAATAGCAAATTAAGAGGCCAAAAATCCAACCTCATTACTGAATAATATCAAATTCTAAGACCAGTTTAGGTTCTAAAGAAATTCTAAAATAAAGGCAGTAAGAAAATTAACAAAAGACATTTTCAATGTAATCTCAATTTTTGCGATCGAATCCTGCCAAGGCTGAAGGGTTGAAGTTGGAATTGGACATGATCTGTAAAGAAGTCAAATTCAGAATTCTCTTTGCCTTGGCTTCAGCTGCTGATTTCCTTTCTAATTCTCTCAGCCTTTGCACTTCTGCTCTGTTCTTTTCAATCTCAACTGTATAAACACAATTTTACTCTTACAGACAACATTATTAACCCCAATTTACTCAACATTTAACTTAACAGAGTGTTTGATTTCTATTTTTTTAATTATTTTTTAATTTATTTTCAGAATGTATCTAATAAAAGTTGACCAGATAACTAGTAGAAGGTTGTACAAAGGCACATGACAAAATGTGGAATTGAATGTGAGACTGAACAAGATTAAAAAAAAAAAAAAAAAAAAATAGAAAACATGACTAGACAAGTTACCTTCTTGAAGTATTCTTTTCCTTTCAAGAGCAGCCATTTCGAATTTCAGTTCATGATGCTCAATTTTCAACAAACGCCACTCATTTTTGTGGGATCCAAGTTGTTGATTGAGAAGGGATCCTTGATCCTGCACACAAAAATCTTGTTAACATCCCCAAATATTTTTTTCTTAAAATTTTACTCCTCTAGAGTAAGTTTTGAAAGGAGATGAAGTAAAAATTTTCAATCATTTGATGAATAAGAAAATTGTTATTTTGATGTTAATGAAATTGTTAGGTGTGTTTTCTACAGATGAGATTTTAGGTTAATTTGTTGGTGCAATCAATAAAATTTAACAAATATTGTGAATAAAATAATATCGTGACAATATCTATCAATAAAATTTAATGTTTTTATTTGTAGATTAATATTTTTCTTTTTGGACGACAATTTTTTGTCTAGAAAAAATATTCATTAATTTTTTTAATTGATTTTGATAATAAAATTTAAAATAAAAATAATTGTAATCATATATAAGTAATAGAAAATATAAAAAACGGTGTTTCTTGAATAATAAAATTAAACTGAAAATAAAAAATTAAAAATTTTACTTAAAAAAAGATAATGAGAAAGGGTAAGAATATATTCACTATTAATTTCAATTAAAATATTTATAATTTAATAAATTTATGTTAATAATAAATATATTATTAATTTTAATTTTTAAATATTTATTAAAAATATTAATTTTATGGACAAATCAAGAGAGAAATAATTACAGGATAAGAATATCAGGAAAGATAAAAAATAAAAAAAATAAGAATAATTTTTAAGATAAAAATATTAGAGGTTACAAAAAGAGTCTAATTAACATTTCATCCTAAGAAATAAATTATTCAAAGGAAAATGAACATCAAAGTATAGAAAAAGTAAACTCCACAGGTAACAGATATATATAAATTTTTAACATTTAAGATTTTTTTCCTCTTTGTGAAATTTTTATTGGAAGGGAAGTCAAATCCTTTTACAGCTTACAATTATTCAAAAAGACATATGCATGGATAAGTAAAAACATAAAGTCATTGTTTCAACGATTGATCCAAATAACCTCGAAATATTTGATTCTGTTTTTCAACTCCTCTGTGTATGCAATTTTCTTCAATCTTGATCTTTGTGCAGAACATCGGTTTGACATGGTTCTGTAGTCATGAGAGGAAAAATATTACACAGAATTACAATATTCTATACCATCAATTTCTTACAAATAAAAATATTAATTATAAATTCTAATTAAATGACAGTTTAAAAGTTTTACCTCCACCATGTGTAATAACTAAATTCATATATTAAACATCCAGATTATGCAATCATTTTTGAAAAAAATGGCATGATGTAAAGAAGTATCTAATCATAAATCATCACGTTTGCTTATTAATTTTTACAATAATTATCATAAAAATTTATTAGTTTACAATGGTGAATATTTACACAAGACTGTAAAATTTATCCATGCTAATAAAAATAACATAAATATACCTCCTGCGCTTCTTCTCCAATATTTCTTTCTCCATGTTTGCTTGGGCTTCATTGACAGTGTTATGATCATTAGCATCACCCAAAGTTGCCCCACCTTCATTAGTGGTATTTTCTTCTATAAGATGAATATCATTTTCTGGAATGGGGGCAAGCTTATGAAGTGAGGGGTATTTTTTCCATGGTTGAAAGGATGAAGAAGCACCTATAGGTACTTTGGCTTGAGCTCTTATAGGAATAGGCTTAATGAGAGTGGGTCTCTTTGGCCATGATTGCTCTTCTACTAAGTTGCCACTAATCTTAAGGTCTCCCATTTTCCTCTACAAGGATAAAGGAGGAATGGCAAATTGAGAGTAGTTAGAATGAATATATATAGAGATTTAGATTTCCATGAAGCACAAAATTTTTGGTAATATTTTAGCTAGACCCATATTAATTATATAACTATATTGTGTGCTGAAAGAAGTATATATGGGTTGGAGGGGATTATATTTTTTAAAAATTTATATTTGCACATTAATTTGATACTATTTATTACAATTCAGATTTTCTTTTGAAACAAATAATTAGTACATAATTTTTCCAACGAACAAATAACTAATTTCATAGTTTTGAAAAATAAATAATGGTGAGATAAAAAGGAAATTAAACACTGAATCCAAATTAATTAATTTGTTTCATATATTGAACTCTTTAATTACATTTTGACTAAATTCCGTTCAGATTTTTTTATTATGTCTTAGAGCATGTTCAGCTGCGTTTTTTTATTGATTGTTTATAATATTTACTATATAATTAATATTGCTTACAGATTTTTTAAACCAACCATTCATATGCCCAAAATGAAAAAAAGGGGGAAAATTAATTTTACAATTAAAATAAAAGATAACAACGCAACAACTCAAAAAAAAAATATAAAAAGATTAATTAACAAAAAATATATGTTTAAATTAAGTTACATCTCATTATATCTTAAAATTTACTTAAATGACACTAAATTTTAAACTCATTTAAATATTAATATTCTTCTTATTTATAAAAAGTAACATTTAAAATATTACACTCCTCCTATTTATAAAAAAAAATTAACTTTTAAGAGTGTGTATTTAAATAAAATAAAATAAAAATATTTATTTGTTATACATTATAATTATATAAAATAAATTTTTTTTATTATAATAAAAAATTAACAACAATATTAATTATAAATATTTATTTGTTTAACATACAACCAAAAATGATAATTTATACGCTTTATTAATAATACTAAAACTACAATTACACTCCATTTACCTTGTACCAATTTTTGAATTATTTCTCCTCTGTTTGTCATTGTTTTTCATTAAGAATTTTTCACATTTGAATTATAATTACAACATATTTTTATTCTTTTTTATTGCCTCATATTTTGAAGATTGCTCTGTGATGAAATGAAATTTTTATGGCTACTTGTCTGAATCTATTCATTTATTTGTGTGTTTGTGTAATCTCAAAAGAGAAACTTACGTACAATTAGTTTTAATATCAAAACGTCAGTATTATTAATAATTATTAATAGTTAACAACAAGTCCGTGAATATTTTTTAATAAAAAATCATGAATAAAAATAAATTATTGACAATAATGAACGTTGGTTATTACTAATGATGGATATTTTATTATATTAAATAAAAATAAATTAAAAAAATGTTTTTTTAAGAATTTAAAACTAAGAATTTATTTTTTATTATAATAAATTAAGATTATCATAATCTTAAAATATAATTTATCTTGAAAAATATAACATTGATATGATATAATATATCTTGATTTATATTTAAATCAAATTAAGATTAAATTAGCTAATACTATTTAAGAAATTAAAAATAAAAATAAAATTAAATACTCAGCAAAAGAAAAACGGCAAACCATAAGAAATAAACTTCTTAATAATCTTCTTATTTATGAAGGCAGACGAATATGTCTTTTAAAATTGAGTAAAACTGTAAACCATAAGAAATATGTCTTTTAAAACTGTAAACCATAAGAAATAAACTTCTTAATAATATTCTTTTTGTTAGGAAAATGTTAGATTTAATATAATGTTGTAATTTTAGTTAGGAAAATGTAGAAAAAATATAGACAATGTAGGAAAATATTAGTTTAATAAAAAATTAAATTTTAATAAAAAAATTTATATTTTCGTAATTAGAAATTTTAGTTATAATGTATGCCATTTTTTTATATAGTATGAAAAGAATATAATTTGAATTAAGAGTATTTGTTGAATGTTTAGTGTTTAGATATTATTTTTGTTATTGAAATTTCATGAATTTGTAAAAGAAACTTTTAGCGTAGTAAATTGATGTTAATTTAGTATTTGAAAATTATATTAATGTATGAATTTTGTTGATATTTTTTTCATAATGTATAATATAATTTATATTGAATTAAAATTAGAAGAATTGGATAAGTGAAATTGATCATAAATTTAGTAGCTTAAAATGACACGAGTACAAGATGAATAAAATTATATATATTTTAATATGTTGAAATTACATATGATTTTTTTTAAAAAAATGAGATTAATTACAAAGATTTTATTTTACTACTTTAAAATTATGTTGTGTATATTATTTTTATTTTGAATTTTAAAAATAATTATGAGTCATGTTGTTCATAAATTTAGAATGTTTAAATTAGTTTAGTTTATGAAAAAAATTGAGTCAAAGTGTGTGATTTTTTTATTATGCATTATATGTGAGGGGAAGAAATTATGAACGTTTTGTTTATATTGAATTAAAAAGAATTATATAATTATTTAATATTTTAACATTCAGTATGTTGAATTTGTATTTATGTTACATTATTTTTTTCAGGTTAAAAATGACATTTTTATCTTTTTCTGGTGGCGTTAAAATTGACTCAGGACCTTTAGAGACAGATGTTTTATGGATACAACAATATCATATCTCTGAGTATGTTTGGAACACGGACGATAATAAGAAATTAAAATTGAAACGATCTGTTCCTGTGTACCAGAGGCAACAGAGATTTTCAGATGCAATTTCCACATATTTGCATGAGACTGATTTTTTTTTTTTTTTTGGTTTGCCAGCTTGTGTCTATCTAAAACTTGATGCAGGGTTACTGCATGCTTTCATTTAGAGATGGAGGCCTCAGACTCACATATTCCACATATGGTATGGGGAATGTACCATTGCGCTGGAAGATGTATTGGTCGGATTACCAGGTGATGAGAGACTAGTTATTGGATTGACACATGGGGATTGAGCTGACCGGTCAAAGGCCTTATTGGGTATAAGCCAACGTCTCAAGATTTATAAGGTTCCTATGTGAAATTAATTTGGTTTGGTGAATTTAGTGATGTAACACCATTTCTGGATGACACTGAGGTGTTGCGCCGCTACACATGTGCTTGGATATTATAATTCATTGGTGGCGTAATGTTTCTGGATAAAAACAGCTCTAGAGTCTTATTACGATATTTGCAGTTTTTTGGAGGATCTTAAAAAATAAGGAAATATGCATGGGGAACTGCATTATTAGGATATCTATATTGAGAGTTGTACAATGGAACTAATATTGGTGCAATCTCTATTAGATGGATGTCGGTTTTGATACGATTATAGGTTTGGGAGAGATTTACCTGTTTAGTTCCGCATGTCACAATGACTTGTGAAGATGACACACCATTTGACCATAGGTAATATAATACTTTATTAATTTTTATGTAAAATGATTATTGTTTATTCATAAATTAATATTCCAGATCAATTTATTTTTTTAAGTGGCTTCTTGTCCAAAATAGAATTTCCTTTAATGATTATATGGAAGTTGTTTGACGCAAATTAGATTTATCACAATCATATCGGGTAAAATGTCAATTAAATTTTTTAATTAAATTCATTAATTTTTATCATCTTTTATTAAAGAAATTTATAATTATTTGTGTTTTGTGCAGTTTATGTGGCGGGAATACTCTGAAGTAGTTTTTAATTTATTACTACAAATTTCCTTGGTTGGTCACGAGATATAGAGAGTTGTGGCGCCATTGATTTGTTTTCAGATTGCAAAGTGACAGTAGCCTGACAAGGTCATTCAGAAATTTGGGCTGCAACAAATTATTCCTTCTATGTCATCTCAACCTCAAAGTTTACATCAACTAACATTAAGAGGCAAATATGACACTAATTGGCTGTAACTTTTTCAACCTGTACTACAAATATGGGAAAATCGACTACAATTTGTCGTGGGGATACCAAAATCAGAGCTGATGAGCTACAACGACGAATATATGATTTGGTATCGAGAAAAGACAAAGTTGTATATTGATAGGAAGAATGCAAAAGATAGATGTCTGGTATATTTTCCCATACCCTAACATTGTTGTTATTAATTTATATTTTTCCATAACTAACAACTAACTTATTTTGAACATGTTGATTATTTAATAGGGTGACATAGTAGAGTCCCTTCCGTATATGGGATTCCCGGAGGGGTGGTTGGCACACACTGTAGATGACTTGTTGGAACTTGGAAAGAAGATGACAGTTCTTTGTTGTGATCCTGACCGTGTCACACAGCCAACTACTAGTGCACCACTAGTTAGTGACAGATTCTTCACAGTCGAGAGACGCGTAGATTCACATGCAATCGCCCTTCGATAAGTCATGAGCCATATATTCTTCCACCCATGCCATAGAGAAGAGCTGAGATGTACTATACACCGACTCAGTTTACGCAGTTTCCATCTCAGATACCTCCTATGTACCGATATCCACCTACCAGTGATCCACCACGCTAGATGCATATCGGTGATGCATCAGCTTCGGGGACTTGGGCATTTGAGTAGTTATTTGGTTCGTGTCCTATGCAAGGAGAGGGATCCGATGTATACACACCAAGCCCACACATTGGTCCACCATGTGATTTTCCTGACGATAGTCCCGATTAATGTTTTTATAATGTGAGGTTATATGTCAAAATGGTTGTTCACTTCCACCCACATTAAGATCACATTAAAAAGTATCTATTAATTAAAAAAATTAACTATTAAATTATGTCACACTAACCTCCTTGTGTTTGAACAACAACATCACGTTGTTGCATGTTAAGGCTTAAACTTTGTTCATCTTCATTTTTTTCAACATCATCTGGTTCAAGTAAATTCCCATCAAAATCTTCATCGGATGATGATTCAATATACGGATCTGACACAACATAATTTTCACCATTGTCACTAGAGTTTAGCCTTGTGCAATATCCTTCGTACGAACTATGTACGTTCGCTTCAATTGTACCCGCATTATTCCCATCAATTGTACCCGTGTTATTCCCAGACGATGCACCACATGTAACAACTACATCAACACATAATTCTATAGGACCACCGTCCTTTAATTGAAGAAAATTAGTAATCATAATGTCAACATTTTCATCATTGACTATTTGTAGTGAAACATATTGTTTCCCCATTAAATATCTTGTAGTAATAGAACCCATAACTCGGTTTGGATTTAACTTAAATTTATTATGAATTTTATTTTTTAACGAATTAAAACTTATCCCGCGTTTAATTTGTAAGACTCTTCTTAGACTTTCAAACATGATTCCTTCATTAGTGTCGATTATCCTTCCGTTTATATAGACAACAATAATCACAATAGAAGCCATATGTCCACAAATTTCCTACAAAATAAATTTCAATATTAAACAATTTTAAATTTAATTTTATTATTAATAATTTATATTATAATATATTAAATAAAATTAACGCAAATTATATACACATTACCATAAAACATAATATTACTCAAATATTTCTGAAAAAATAAATAAACAAAATCATTAAAATGACAAAAGTAAATAATATTAAAAATTTAATAAAAGAAAAATATTTTAACTTACCTTTTACATTTAACTGTGTTGAAGTGAATAGAGAGAGGGTTTATATAATAGTTGAGTGGTGTTTGAGCTTACACCATATTGACCCAACCAGCCCCATAGGAGGCCTGCAATGTCAGGTTAGGCGCCCAAAACAAAACCTCCTTATGTGAACAAAGGATGCACCTGCCTCTATTTTACATTCATGAGGTGTGGATGCCGACTTTGCTAGCCAATTGGCAAGTTAAAAAATAGGTACTCTGATGTTGTGGTTGGCCTTCCTAGACCCTATGACATTCTAGGCTTGGGCACAATAAAACCCTCTTGTATTTGTTGGGCACTTTATAGCAAAACGGACCCTAATAAATATTTTTAAAAGAGACCCATTTGTAAAATTAGTTACCATAACGGAACCACCTACGTCAATTACCCTTTAAAATTTTTATTACTATAATAAGTCCTTTAGAATTTTATTTTCGAGGGGTTTATTTTATAAGAAGGTGATGTGAAAATATTAATGTTGCAAGTAAAATGTCTAGATTTGGACTATAAGTTGGCCCAAATAGCGGCGGGAAGGTGGTGGTGTTTTTGGTAAGGGATTGTAGCGGGGCGTATAAAGACATTAGGAATGTATTAATTTGAGGGAGTTTAAATATACTATTTAAATTATAATATTTGTTTGCATAATTTAAAATTTTATTAATGAAAAATAATTGAATTAAATATAATTTATGTCTAATTTAGTATAAAAAAAAATTAACTAATTAATGATTAGTTATTATTAAATACTTACTGAAAGTTCTCCACCAAGAAAGCAAATTAGGCAATAGAGTCTGAGTAACTAAGTTAACAATAAATATTTCGGTATCTAAAAAAGAAATTTAATAAGAAGTCAATTAGTAGATTGAATCTGAAAAATAGAAAAGAAAAAAAATTGTTTTGTTGAATCTAAACTTGGTGGAGATTGAAGAACTGCTCTGTCGATGACAAAATTTTCTCTTTAGATAGTGGTGCTGTGTTTTGACCGTTTAACTTCTATAACACATGTTTGTATTTTTAGTTTTGATTATATTATTGTTATATAATAACATATATAAGAATTAAAACAGAAGGGAAGAAAATTGTGGTAAAACGCGATCCCAATCCATTCGCGTGATATATATATATATATAGTAGTATTAAGTTTAGGGGCTGGCTGTTCCCTTGTCCGGTGCATGTGGATTTGTTGAGAAAGTTAGGTGGCTGTGTTACTGGTGGCTGCGTGTTATTTTGGTGACTGCAGGATGTGTCCATGTACGTGGCGCATGTAGATTCATTGTGTAGTGTAGATATGAATTGTTATTTGTTAGAAGTTATTTCCAACTTACTGCACTTAGTTTAGGGTATTCAAAGAAATGAAGTTTATTACTCAAAATAATTATTTAAGTAGGTATGGTTAGAAAATATATAGTAAAATGGATCTGTTTATAAGTTAAACTGTTCAACGCTTTTAGGTACTAAAAGAAGTTCAAAATTTAAAATGTCTCTATGATATTTTTTTTTGGGCAAATGGATAGAGACAAACATATCCACTTAGCACTCTTCAAAGAAGGTGTTTGAACAATTATTTAAAAAATAAAAAAATATATTAATTTTAAATGACAGTTATCATATTTGAATAAGGAGGTATTTAGATTTCAAACGCCTTCCTTAGGGAGTGTTACATGGATGTGTTTGCCTCTATCCATTTGCCTAAAAAAAAACAGGTAAAAGCGTTTAAGTTTTAAATGCCTATTCACCGTCTTCTCGTAAACAAAACAAACCTATTTTAGTATATACTTTTCAACTAGACCTATTTAAGTAATAAACCTCATTTCGTTAAATATCCCTTATTTTATGAATTAGTACATGTATAATCATATAGTTTGTAAGCTAATTTTTTATTCTAATAGTATTTTTTTTAACATATGACATATTTTAATTAGTTACTTTATTTTAATTTATACATTTTGATTATTTTAATCAAAATATAAATTGATGAATTAGATTTTATATATTTGTGGTAATTAAGGATAATAACATATGTAATAACTCGTAAAAATATAAATTGACTCATTTTAATCAATTAGAATTAAAATGAGTATAAAGAAGGGCCATACTTATTAAACAAATAGCCTACAAGTACATGAGTTTCACGAAATAATTATAAACAGGTCTCGCAATCTATGGTATGTTAAAAACCTTGAAATCTTTGAAAATATTCAATAAAATATTAAAATGATTAGTAAAAATGTTTAAAAACGAAGTTAAATTTGTGACAGGCTTAGATAACAGACAAAATGTGTAAAAGAAATATTTGACCGAGAAAAATGACATAATTTTATTAAAAAATCGAGAACATGAATTCCGAATCTCTTATAGCAAATTTATAGAAAATAATTCTTACTTAAACGATATTTCATCCCTCGAGCTAGAGAGTGTACCACCGAAATACTTCTAAAAGAGTTTTAAATTTGATAATAATAATCTTAAACATCCATTAACACATATGTATGAATGAATAATCTTAAACACCTATTAACACAGAATTTTAGAGTATTACAAGTACTCTGATTTGGAAGTAAATTTAACTCTTCCTTATCCGGTTTCCTATAAAATATTGATGTAAACTCATGAGGAATTTGGAAGGGATTTTCATGGATAAGCAAGTAATTGCTCCAATCTTCATTCACCAACCTTCAGTCACTCTTAAACACTCTTGATCTCACATAAATGAAGTAAGAAGCTCATGGTCAAGTACTAATTAATGGAACTAAATCAAAGGAGAAGAAAAGATAAAATGGAGAAGACAAGAATGGTGGAGCGCTATGAATTAGAAATTCAATAAGCTCTTAGGAAGAATCACCACTTGGATGCAAGGATCCATGATAAGATTCAAGGTTTCAAGAAGAAAACCCTAAGAGACCTCTACTCCTTTCATGAGAAACAATTCTCAATTTTCATTCATTTTGACTAAAAGTGAGTACAATAGAAATGTTGAACAATTTAATGAAAGTGTGATGGGCCTAAGGTTAGAAATCTGAAATGTTCTCCACCCTAGGATGAAATGAGTGATCAATGGTGAGATGAGAGGCATCCTAGGCTGAGCACACTTTACAGGCTCAAATTCAAGTCTTAAAACAAATACATAATTGAAAGAAACTAATAGGCCTAAACAATTAAACAACTCGCTGGAAAATCCTGGTAGCATTCCAACGTTAACTTCAAACTCCATTTCCTCCTAGATGCAGTCTGAACTGGGCTTTGTTGTCTTCATAGTTTTTGTATCCCTTTAAGTCAGCTTTAAAATGCCACCAAGACGAACTTAATTGGAGTTTGTAACCCACATTATGCTCAAAATACTGAACTTGGTCAGCACCCCGTTGGAATATCCTGACGATATCCAAACGTTACTTTCAAGCTCAATTTCCTCCTAGATGCAGTTAAAACTAGACTTTTGTTTCTTCATAGCTTTTACAGCCCTTTAAGTCAGCTTTAAAAAGGCACCAAGAACAGCTCAATTGAAATTGTGTAGTACAAATTATATTACGAATACTAAACTTAATCAGACATTTAAAAAATATAACAATTTTATTAGAAGCTCAATTTATTTAAAAGTAAAGTTGAAGAGATTATTGAACTTTTGGAGATGTTCTTCCATCCTCCATCCAGATGGTAAGGATTTGAGTTTAACATTTTAACATTCATCTCCATGTTATACAATTTTATCAAATTTGAGTTAAGTTGTGAGAAATCCAATTAAAAAAAAATTATTTATACATATATACTTCACTTAAAATATATATTATATTCATATATGTTTCGCTCCTAATATATTTCGTTCACTTGATGCTAAAATATTTAAATTATTTAATTAATAAATTTTAACTAAACATTTAATTTCAAATGCATACTTACCTTTCTCTTGGAAAATTATTTAAATTTCCAATGCATAACATATGATTATTGTGCGGCAAGCAGGGAAAATATTACTGACATGTCTCGCAGTTTGTGGCAAAAGAACATGTGTGCCGCAATTGGTAATTGCACAATCATGTATATCCAATTAGTAATTGCACTAACCCCCCTTGATTTTGGTAATAAATTTTTAAAAAGGCACAATTTTAATCAATCCCCCCATTTATGAATGAAAACTCAACTTTATAGTATAGTTACTAACATTAGTATTATTAAGTTAGATTGATTATGTATGGAATTTAGGCAAAACCAACAGTTTATTTTGACATAGAGAAGTAACATGTACATGCATTAATTTGTACAAGCATAACCTCTCCCTACTGAAAACAACTTGGGATTACAAAGACCAAGTGTCATAGAAGCCTCATCATCTAAACATAAACCAAGACAATTCCACTTTTAGTCAAAGTGTTCCCAGTTTTGAGTGATCACTGTAGATGTTGGAAATGGAGATGGTGACTTAAAGCTTCCAACTCCTGCATCAAAGGCTTCCCAAATCACTGGAACAGCATTGTTAGAACCATTGCTTAGTGAAATAGAATTTCTTGCCTTCAGGTTGTCAATTGTCTCCACATAACTCTGTACACGACGAACCTATAAAAACCCAATTTTTACATGCTTTAAACATATTAAATCTGCAGTAGATTATGATTACTTTGAACTAAAAAACCTCACATTTGAATTAGGTTCACAAAATAGCATTAAAATAACAATGAATTCCTTAAACTATTTTCTTATTGTTAAATGCATGTTGAACTTTTGATTAGTTGTTTGTGGACACATTCCTAATAAAGTAGCTTAATTATCACTAACCTCAACTCTTCTTTGTACTTTGGCTTCTCCATCAGCAGGAATGGAATCCAGTTTAAGCAATTGAACCATTAACAATTCAGTCAAGATAGCAAATTCTTTGTCTTCAACCTTAGTAGTACCACCACTAACAGTTGTTTCCAAAGCAACCACCTAAGAATCATCATCAAATAGTAATTAGCCTTAGTTTCAAATTTTCAGTGAAGTGTTTCAATTTTGGTGGAAACTATTACCACCTTTTGATGTAGCTTCTCAACTTCTGTTCTGACATTGGAGATAGCTTCACATGCCTTTAAAATATCTTCACTCCTCTGCATCTCCTCTAGCTTCTTCTCTTTGCTTGCAGGATCCTCTAACAATATAACCTTAGACATGTCTTTCACTCCCACCATATGCAAGCATTCCTCATCCTCCTTTTCTTTCCCTTTAAATAGTAACCTTTGCTCCTTTGGCTCAAGACCAGTCTCTGATGTAAGCACCCTTTTTAAATGCCCTTTCATTGATCCAAAACAGGACACTTATCATCAATTTCAGAATCTAACTGCTTATTTTGTAACAACATGCCTATTATAATGGCAATACTCAGATACCCAAATTAATGAATCCAAGTTCTTATAAACTTTGATCAACCTATGTGCAATAATAATTCAAGTAACATTATTTTAGTTCCGAAATGGTATGAACAAATCAAATTATCAATCAGGTTTTTAAAATGATTTAAAATAATTATTATTCATAAAAGGTTTAGTCAAAACTTATGATTTCGGCATGAACATGTCAAATAAATATTCTCAAGATCACAATTGCGAAATGTCAAATAAATATTCTCAAGACCACATTTGCCAAATTCTCCACAAGAAAGAATTATATACACTTTTAAGAAAAAATTCAAACATCATCTAGTTGGCCATAAAACAAATTGCTCACTTGAAACTTCTCACGAGATAAAACTATAACCCCTATAAAGTGAAACATATGATTTCAAAACAAGTTACAAAAATTCTTACCCTTTTCATGCCAAAGACCCTCCAAATGCAAATGATCCTATAACATGATCTTATGCTTACCAAAAGTGGATTGAGCAGGAACAGTGACATCATGGTGATAAGAACCATGAGAGACCTTGATTTTGATCATGGGACTAGAAGATGAGTCAAGGGTTTGTCTCTTCTGAACAAGCATGCCACCAGGTCTAAGCTCCCAATCTATACTCCCCTTAACCCCATCAATAGCTGCACCTTTTGAAGCTGATGATCTTTTCATTGTCAACAGTGAAAAGATTGGTAAAATATAGCAATAGGATGAAGAAAGTGGAAGGTGAAGCTAACTGATAGAAGCATCAGAACAGCAAGAGAAGACACCGGAGTAAGCAAACAAAAGTGGTTCAGGATAGGGACCCCCCAACTGTCTTTTGCAAAAACACTGGTTGCTCGGTTACCTTACAACACACAAAAAGAGTAGACTAGTAGAATTGGTACAAAAGTATATCGTACTAAGCCTAGTGACACATGAAATAATCATTCCATCATATATGGTACTAATTAGAGACATTAACCTTATTACTTGTTCAATAACTTTGAATGTAGATACCTTTTGGTGGTCTTCACATACGAGCTGAAACAGACATGGAAAAACAGGATCTGCTTCTAAATTCAACCAAACACTACAGGAATTATAAACATTCTTTTATGTCAAACACATCATCATGTACACATCTATCACTTTTACATCATATTATTTTTATTTACTTATTTTCTTTTTTTCCTTTATTCTTTTTTTCTGACTATCGCATCATATTACTTTATCATATAATATTATTTATCTTGAAGTACAAGTGTTATCAAGATACAACCCAACAATTTTTATGTGATGATTTAAAATTTAAATGAGCTGAATTTAAAAAATTTATTTGGGTTGGAGCAGATTTAAAAAAAAATTATTATATATATCAACAAAGTTTTCACATCCATAGATGAGATACAAGTTATTATTGCCTAACAAGTGGACCTCGTCACAAATTTTTTTATGATGCCTATTTAAGAGAAACATTCCGTGCTCTGGCAACATTATTGCTACACGCCAAACTTTGGAGGAACATCATGCACATGCAGACATGTACTCGTACAGGAATTTACGTTACCCACCATTTTGAATTTAATAATGTCATTCTTATGACACATTCTTACTTTTTTTTTTTTCTTCTTTTATACATGTTACTGATTTACAGTAACTCGTGTATTTTATTTAATGAGTAAATGATATTTTTTCCACTTTCTCTTTAGTTCTAAAATGAAAAATAACTTAAAATGATTCTTAAAATAAAATTATACCCTTGATTTTAATCAATGTAATGGAATCTGGACAAACCTAACCAATTCGACCAGCTGCTATGGGGATTGCTCCAAAATGGATCAGAGTAACTCATCAGATTATTTATACCTCCAACTTGATTCGACTCAGTTAGTTTGGTTAAAAAATCAGTGACATGGTCATTCTAATCCGAGTGACCTGAATAGGGATTGAGCGAATTACTGAGATTGTTACTGTTCTTGAAGGCAATCAACATTTTCACATTGATGATACATCCAACATTGTTTAGCGTAGTGCCGAGTCATAAGACTTATCTCATAATTGGCTGTTAGTGGATATCAAATCGTTGATAATATTACATATGCTACCACGTTAACAAGAGATGTATTTATTGAGTTTTGAGTTAATTTAAAGTCTTATATCGATGAGTATGAGAAAGAGAGAATTGAAAAGACCTATATAAGATAGAGTGATATATTTTCTTCACTCGAACCACATTTTCAATTTATAATGGATGTTTTAGATTTTATGTAGTGTGTGTTAAACACTATGGGGAGGAGTTAGTAGTTTTTCCGTTCAAAAATTACATATGGGAGGGTTAATAGTTTTTTGTTCAAAAATTACATATGAAGAGAGTCTGTAGTTTTTTCGTTCAAAAATTACATTCGAAGAGTGTTTGTAGTTTTCGTTAAAAAATTATATGTAAGGAGGATTTGTAGTTTTTCCACTCAAAAATTACATGTGAGGAGAGTTTGTAATTTTTTCATTCAAAAATTACAATTAGTGAATTTTGTTCTAGTGGAACCATAGACTAGGTCTTGAGACACTAAACCACGTTAATATTTTTTTGTGTTCTTTTCTTTCTCCCATATACTTTTTTAGGTTAAGCTCCCATTACACTTTCAAAGAGTTCACCTAGATACCTCATCCAATGCTACACATATAACTACCTTCCTCCTCCCACAACAACTACCCGTCCTCGCCACATGACAGGCAGAGTCAGAGGCATACATTAGTGCTAGTTCCTTAGACCTTAGTTGGGACATCTCCATGCATACCTTCATTCTCACTTGATGACATGTTTAATGATTCTCCATGCCTATGACCAGCCTTCACATCCACACAACTGATACCCTTATATGGTCTTCTGCAAAATTTGCTTGACGATATCCCAAATATGCAAGAATTGATTGGTGTTGATTTGAGACCGCAATTCTCAATTGAGGCAACTCAAAGGAGGGAAGATATTACTCGTAGAAATCCTGATAGGGATGCTCGTCGAAGGAGTGGCCATGTGGAACATCATCAAGACATCGAAGACCTCATGACTGATATTTATTTATTTCTTTTTAACTATTAATGTTTATGTTTCAACATATGTAGATGTATTTAGATTAAACTTGTTTATCTATATATTATGTTGATTATGATTCTCATTTTGATAATTTCTTATATCACTCACCAACAACAACATATTAACAATCATCAACAAAACAAAAAACATCATAAATTTATAATGAAGTTAGTAAAGGATAAACATTTTAACATACAGAAATGTAAACATTGAAAATTAAGGTCTTTGACTAATTACTTCCATGTTTAGAACTGAAGGGACACTCCCTTTTGTTACGATCTTCTCTTTCACATAAAGCACACTTGTGTTGTCTCTGTGAATGTTTAACTCAATTCATTTCATTTCGAATTCGAGTTGATTTAGGTCATCTTTTGCCACGAATAGTTGACATATCAAGCACAAGTGTCTATTGTTCTTTAGCAGGTGGGGTTACTTCTTTATTCCCAAGGGATCACCACTGGCATGAATAAACATTAAGTATGTTTTCATTCTTAAACACTGAATCAACACAACTAAAAGTAGTTGATGCTTACATATCCACAAATAGAAATCATATGTGAATATGGATAATGGAAAATAGTAAATCATTTGTGGTGAAAACATCCATCATTCAAAATTATTGTCAATTTTTGCCCTTAGTTGTGTAGTTAGATTAAAGGTTTCTTCAACCGCGAATCTTGTATGATGAATATTATATACATGGACAATATGAGAGTAAGCATTTTCATTTATTTTTCGTATAGCTTGTATAGTCTTAGGACAATATATTTGACCTTCTCTTAAGTGTCATCTTGCATGTTGGTTTCACTCAACAAAGTATTCACTACAATGACTATAAGTTGCCTTTGTCGGAGCTACTATTTGTAATTTACGAAAACCTTTGAGAATTTTGTTGATACACTATAATAGGTTTGTTGTCATATGACGAAATGTGTAACCATGTTTATCATATGACATACTCTACTTTTCTTTATAAATTTCTCCAATCCATGAATCAATTGTAGGACTCTTGATAACTCACAAAAGTGAGCTACTTTTATACTCTTTTTATTATACAAAATTGTCCTTTAAACACTCTTAAGTAACCTAAACAACCATTAATTACGCTTAATTCATAATATTTTATGTTAGGACTTGTTGATGGTTTGTTTAAGTGTTTCAGGGATAAAAATAGTCAAAAACAGGAGAAAAACGTACTAAGGATTACATCTCGCGTGAATTGGAGCACCAATGAAGAATCAGTACTCTCTGTAACCTTAACTCGCGCGACATTCTACACAACTCGCGCGAGTTAGCTTGACTTACACAACATGTTTGCTCTCTCGAACATGAACTCGCGCGAGTTGGTAATCACTTCGCGCGAGTTGGGCTCGCAGAAAAGCCTAAGTCCACTAAGAAGGTTATATATACACAAGCTACTATCATCAAAAGGACGACTTCTTGACCTAATCCATCGAAGGATCTAGAGACTGACAACCTCCAAACCTCTAGACGACAACCGGCTCTAGAAACCCTAGACGGCTACTCTCCCCACTCTCGATTCAGGCAACACTCGGAGTTCAACCCCAAGTCTACGAAAGGAGACGTAAGGATCGCTCGGCTTTATAGAATTCGATCACCATGTATTATCTTTCTTGTTATTCTTGTGTGTTTCTCCCTATTAGCATGAACTAACTTCCCCTTTGATTGGGAGAACGATATAACCCTAATTTAATCTCTTTATATAATTCTTGATGTTATTCAGTATATATTTGAGTGTTTATTCTTCTGCGCTTAATGCTATTTGTTAATTGACCACTAACGAATTGATAGTAAACCTAGGGAAACTTTGAGAAAAGAAACCTGAGTGGTACTGGAGAATTAAACCATTATTACGCTAGAGTCCTAGAGATAGGAGTAGGTGATAGTGTGGACGCACCTAAGTTTGCCCCTGGGTTCACAGATCTAAATCCCTAATTAACTTAGTATTAAATTAAGAGATTAATTAATCTAGTTAACCTAGGTGGCGTGGGTGATCCTGAGAGGGTCGGTCACGAGGGTAGGAATCTGATCCGACCAATGAATTATATTTGAATAACAAAAGAGAAGAATATTAAGGGGAATTAGTGGTGAAATCAGGATCTCAATCGCTCTAATTATATTTACTCTTTTCTTCTAATAATTGTCTTCTCAATAAACTCCCAACCACCTTCTCTCTCAAGATAATAAGATTAAAATAAGGATTAAAACTAATTGTTTATCCTTGTGGGATCAACAACATTGTTCTTAAAAATATTTATCACTTAACGGTTTTGGTATACCTGTCATAGCAAGGGATGTAGGAGGTATAACTATCACCTGTATTCCGCGCATCAACTATCTTGAGAGAATTATTCTAAATACTTGTCAAATATATGTTTCCAAGGATTATAACGTACACAAAATTAAAATAATATACAAAGAAAAGTTATGGAAAAAAAACAAACACACTTTGGTTGCATAAGAAAGATATATATACCTAACTTAAGTAACATTTGTTTTTAATTCATATTTTTAAAACGATGATCGAAATTACTTGCGATATGTCTTATACAATATACGTGATACGCCTGTGGTTGATTCTAACCAATGAACTCATTATCGACAACTAATTTTATTCTGATGTCCATAAGAGATAAAACATATCCCTTATTTATTAGTCATATGGAGATATAAATGTGAACAAAACCAAGACTACACTATTAAAGTCTTTCCTTCAATAATAGTATGACATAAAACATTTTCATTATCATTTGTTGTTGCTATTAAAAGTGTTCCTTGATATTTCTCTTACAAATGAGTACCATCAACTTGGATGATTGACTTGTAGTGGTTGAAAACATCTATGTATTATTTAAAAGTTCAAAAAACAAAACAAAATTGACAGACATCGAGAGGACATTGTTACCAACAATATACTCATCACTATATATTTGATAATATAAACCAAAAGAATGATTTTTCATTTGTTTCAACCATGTTGGAAGCTGAGTACTTATCCCAATCATCATAAATCATTGTCATCTCCTTTTGCTTTGCCATCTCGACCTTTTTATATGAAATTTTATAATTAAATGTATAAGAAATCCTCACCTGAATCAAAGTAAATTTAATCAATGGATCTTTCATGATCATTACTAATGAAAATAAAATATTAGATTTTACAGGATAATAGCATTATTTATGAATTCATCTATCATAAAATTCTAGAAAAAGATATACAGGAGAATGGCATTATTTATGAATTCATCTATCGTAAAATTCTAGAAAAAGATAATATATCTAATATGCACGTACTAATTAATACATTAAGTATTAAGTATGAATCAAAATTTTAGTGAAATCAAACTTAAACTAAGATAACAACGTGACCCTCCTTTTTCAGTTACATTCCATCTATCAATTTTTTTTTTGTTGAATTGCCTTCATATAAAATAAACAAGAGGTATCAGAACTATCTTTTAGAGAATGAAAATATTTAATAGATTTTGATTTTATTAATTTTGTCATTTAATGTACCCTCGTTGATATTATTTTAAAATATTTTACAATTTTTTTCAAATAAATTCCAAATATTTGTGTGCTTTTGCCCAATCACTAGAAGTTTGGACTATTGATAAAGGCCTCCTTAGAGATTCTCTAAAGAGTCCTTGTGTTGCCCTCTCTAGCTTCTTCAAGATAAGCAACTTCAACCCAAAATCAAAGGAAGCTTCGGTTAAGCTTCAATGGTGGAGGAAAACCGAGAAAATGAAAAGGTGAAGGGGGTGAGGAATGGAGGAGGGTGGCGCCATGACAAACCAATAAGCCTAGGAGGAACCGCCACAATGGAGGATGGAATCCATTGATAAGATTCAAGAAACCTTGCTAAGCAAGACAAGAGAAAACCTCTCTCAAGAAAAGCTCAAAGCTTATTCAATTATCAAATTCATCAAAAGTTCTTTACAAATTTCGTTTTTGGGCTTTTATAGACTTAGGAAGACTTGAAGAGGAAGCTAGACAACATTAGAGTACTCTACAAGTTAATGAATAAGAGCCACAAGTTCAAAGGTTCAAGTACATATCACTTTCAAGAGAGTTTCATGTCACTTTCAAAGGTTACATGTCACTCTCAAAGGTTACATGTCACTTTCCACTTGATTCTCATCCATTGGATGAGTGCATCTAATCAAGGGTTGAGATTTGCTCTTGGATTAGGCATGGATCCTAATCTAAGTGAAAATCTATTTGAACCAAATCCACTTGGATTCACAATTTGAAATTCAAATTTAAATAAAATTAAATTTAAATTTCAAATGTGAATTTAATATGAACTTGAACTTAAATTCATTCACTCCTATTAAGCTTCACTCTTTAAGCTTACTAGCACAACATTAAGCAAACACTTAAAAGAAAAGTACACTTTTGGCCGAAAACTTACAAGGCCATCAAAATTATTTACACTTCAATTACAAAAATCAATTCCTAAGCTAAGGTAACTTGGAGCTTCTAGTATTTCTTCTAGGTGAGTGATTTTCCTTAGATGTGCCTACATCAAACCCTCCTTCTTAGTTGCAACTTGTCCCCCAAGTTGGCTTGATCTTCACCTACATTAAACAAAGACAAGTCATTAACATTGAAAGTTTTCATCCAACAAATCACTAGGTAGATCAAGTTAAAAAAGGTTTGGGTTCTTTTAGACTCATGTCCTCTAAGGAATTTCCTCAACGGACTCTTGCTCCTAAATAGAGTCCTCTTTACCTACAAACAAATAACAACCGGGATCAAATATCACAATGTCATCATTAACAATGGATAAATCATTCTTTATAGCATTTGATGGAAGTGATTTATTATGTTGGTATGCTTGCATTCTATAGTGAGTGCATGGTGGTAAAAACATTTGAAAATCTATAAGTCTACACCTATTCAACTTAATTCTAGCATCTAGTTTGAGCAAATTACAAATTTCACTCACTTCTAAATCATAGGAAAACAACATGTATTTTTTCTCAATATCAAAAATATCAATTAAAGAATGAAAGGAAAATTTTGAATACTCATTTGGGATATAACCGAAACTATTAGGAGTTTTTACTCATTTCCCCACTTGTGTAGACACTTGCTTCTTATCCGACATTTCTTCGCTAAGTGTGGAACTTTGTGGTGTGCCCTCCTTCTTAACCTCTTCCAACAACCTAGGAAAGCATTCAACATCATGAAAATAATGGTTAATAGGCACTATTAAGAATTCCAAATTACCAAATTCAAGGATCTTCCAAGGCTCAATGCCATAAGATTCTAAAGTATGGTATGGAATATCATTCTTAATAAAAGTAAAAGGAGTATTAATTGATAAGGAAATTTTTTCAAAAGGTAGTTCAAATTCTATAGACATTTCCTTTTCTTTACAATATTTGTTCCAAGGCTCTTTTATGCACAACTCTTCATTAGGAGTCAAATCAAAAAGAACTTTATAAAGATGACCACAAGCATCCTCATAAAGAGATTTAAGTGCATTCCTTTCTACATCTTCACACAAGAGATTGTCAATTTCCTCTTGGTAGTCATCCTTTGGAACCATACCTACAATGTCCTCCAAATAAGAATCAAAAAATTCAAATGAAGGGTTAGTATAAGCATGTAAAGAATCATTTTTCTCCTTCATTTGTTTTTCTATCAACTCCATTCTTTAATTTCTCTTGCTCTCAATTCTTTTTCTCTCAATTCCTTTATCATTCTCTCTTTTTCCCTTCTCCAATACTCATCATAATTCCTTTCATTTTCTTCTAACAACCTTTTTTGTTTTTCTTCTCTCATTTCCCTCTTAAAGTCATAATAATCTCTATCACTTCTTTCACTCCCTCTTCTACTCCTCCTATCACTTTCTCTATGGTATTCTCTCCTTTCACCTCTATTCCTACTATTCTCTCCATTATGCCTCCTCTCACTCTCTAATCTCCTTTCAATCGGCCCTATTCTCTCATCAAGGGTGGTATTCAATCTACTCATCAACACATCCATCATTTTGAGAGTTTTGGGTGACAAATCATTGCCAACACTAGGAGAACTAGCCATCGCTGCAAGAAAAGGTTAGTGTACAAGAAATATAATAGGAAATAAAGGATCTCACCACTCTCTAAGTGTATCCACTCAATCAACTCGTGTTTCGTACTTAGTGGCTTTTTCTCTAATGAAACTCTCTTGCCTTTTTCCTCTCTATCTCTTGGTTCTCACTTAGAAATTATTCTTAAATCAATTATCAAGTTCCTACCAAGCCAATGTGAAAGAGGAACAGCACCCTAGCTAGGCTTAAGAAGTCCAAAGAGACAAATACTCAAAGACAAAACTAGGAGTCCAAGAAAGACAAGCAAAAAAAGACTCAAAATGAAAGAAAGGCTAATCAAATTTGGAGTAAACTTTGATGAGACAATGACACATATATGGACAACAAAGGACATGAAATTGCAGGGAAAACAAGTCCAAAATCGAGACAAAGAGTATGAGAATCAAAGTGGACAGCCACACACAAATTCAAGTTAGCCACCGAATTTCACCAAGACTTAGCGATGGATTTCTAGGAATCCGATTAGAGACCGAAAATGAACCTTAATTCTATGATTATGCAACCTTTGAAAAAACAAACCAAATGCAAAATAAGGTTCATATAGTCATAGCATTATCAATGTCCAGCAAGAGCAATAAAACTCAAAGTGAAAATCACACCAAAAAAAAATCACTACACACTCAAGTCCAAAACAAGGTACTAGAAATTCAACTTGGGTGATGTGTGATCAAAACTAAGCCCAAGGGTGTGTCTAATTGTCAATTCTTTTCACCTTTCAAATTTTTCTATTACTATTTTGGTTCTTTTGACTTTGCTTTTGTATGGTCCTTAATCAATTTCTACTCTTTTTGGACCCATACACTTCACTTTTCACCACTACTTCTTTTTCTTTTGTTTTTCTCACTTGTTTCTTTTCTTTGTTTTGATTTTGTATTTTTTCTACACACTATGTATGGCTGGACCGAAACCAATAATGAAGAAGAGCAACCTCCAAGTTCAATTTCTAAAACCCACAAATACAAATTACAAGGTTCTACACAAATTGGACCTTAAAGAGTGCTCTAGAAGCTAACTAAATGCATGTTCATGTGAAACTTACACTAGAAGCTTCTCTTATCTCATGGAACCCATGTAAAACATGAAACCCAAATCAACCAAGGTGCAGCACATACATCAACTCACGGTTTTGGAAAGGAAAACACAAGGGATTAAACAAAACTACAAGAAAACAAATCAAACAAAAGAAGCTTACAAAGGAAGTTACTCTAGAACAAGGAATCTTGTCATGGAAGCTAAAGTAACTATGAGTAAAACTTCAAGATAAGCATGCCTAACCATGGAAACCCACGGTTTGAAAGAAAACAATGAAGGAACACATGCTTAAACACAAACCAACCGAACAAATTGGAAACAACTCAAAGAAACAAAGACTAGGTTATGGAAAGAAGACATGAAACAAAGAAAATTCAAAGAAAGCTATGGAAACATATGAACCCATAAATAACCCGTTGAAGATACTCCATTGAAGAAGACACAAGCTCATGATACCACTTGATAGAGGCCTCCTTAGAGATTCTCCAAAGAGTCCTTGTGTTGCCCTCTCTAGCTTCTTCAAGATAAGCAACTTCAACCCAAAATCAAAGGAAGCTTCGGTCAAGCTTCAATGGTGGAGGAAAACTGAGAAAAGGAAAAGGTGAAGGGGGTGAGGAATGGAGGAGGGTGGCGCCATGGTAAGTCAATAAGCCTAGGAGGAACCGTCACAATGGAGGATGGAATCCATTGATAAGATTCAAGAAACCTTGTTAAGCAAGACAAGAGAAAACCTCTCTCAAGAAAAGCTCAAAGCTTATTCAATTATCAAATTCATCAAAAGTTCTTTACAAATTTCGTTTTTGGGCTTTTATAGACTTAGGAAGACTTGAAGATGAAGCTAGACAACATCAGAGTACTCTACAAGTCAATGAATAAGAGCCACAAGTTCAAAGGTTCAAGTACATGTCACTTTCAAGAGAGTTTCATGTCACTTTCAAAGGTTACATGTCACTCTCAAAGGTTACATCTCACTTTCCACTTGATTCTCATCCATTGGATGAGTGCATCTAATCAAGGGTTGAGATTTGCTCTTGGATTAGGCATGGATCATAATCCAAGTGAAAATCTATTTGAACCAAATCCACTTGGATTCACAATTTGAAATTCAAATTTAAATAAAATTAAATTTAAATTTCAAATGTGAATTTAATATGAACTTGAACATAAATTCATTCACTCCTATTAAGCTTCACTCTTTAAGCTTACTAGCACAACATTAAGCAAACACTTAAAAGAAAAGTACACTTTTGGCCTAAAACTTACAAGGCCATCAAAATTATTTACACTTCAATTACAAAAATCAATTCCTAAGCTAAGGTAACTTGGAGCTTCTAGTATTTCTTCTAGGTGTGTGATTTTCCTTAGATGTGCCTACATCAACTATCCCATAAATGTCACACATGTTATAAAGAAACACATAATTTCCAAATTCAAATAGATTAACGTCTAAAGTAGGATAAACGACGGACAATAACAAACCAATTTGAGAATAGTGCATGTGTTACAAAATGAGGATGAATTACTGACTTCTGTAAATAGGGTAAAAAAAAAAGTACTGAATTCCTTTAAGACATCATCACGAGCAATTCTAAAGCGAATGATTATAAGCGAATGATTATCCATATAGTTTCTTTGGATATAAGTCCTCACTGGTATTATCTACAAACTTAATATTGTTTTTTTAACGTGAGTTTTAAATTTATTATAATCGAGGTGTTGTTTTAAGTAAAGTCGTCCAAAAACCTGACGATTTCATTATGGCTTAGATTCCAACCAAGTGAAGTTGTCTAAGCCACGAATGATTAGGGATGAAGCCATCAACTTGGTAAACGAATTCAATGTATTGAGAGTTGTTTACATATGCAACAACTATAATCCTTACTGCTCTCGTTTCTCCCTCTTATGACTCTAAAACTCTATATATATCACATCCTTACGGTCTCAGCACAACAAAGTAAGGTAAGTTAAATTATAATATAATTTAGATTTTGTTCATGTTGAAAAAAAATAATTATTTTTTTTTATTTTGTAGAAAATAAGTGGCGAGACAAGAGAATATTTATGGTAGTTGGAACAGGTAATTTATGTTTTTCTGATTTTTGAATTATTAATGTTTTATATTATTTGATTTATATAGTATATCATTGTTAAAAAATTATTTATTTGTTTAGATTAATTGGTAGAAATAACGAGTGTGACAAAGGAATAATATTCAAAAGATTTAGAAGAATTTTATAAATCAAATGGGGGATAAGTTTTAATCGAAAAAAAAAAAAAAGAATACATACTAAATTAAGTTACATTCAAATCAAATTAAGAGATATATTACAACAAAATATTTTATGGAAAATAAATTTACGGCATAATAAATAGTTGATAATGATGATGTTTAACTTATGATTACTAATTTTGAACAATAGGACATGAACTGATAACTCACAAAAGTGAGTTATTTTTATACTTTTTTATTATATAAATTGTCCATTTGAAACTTTTAAGCAACCTAAAAGGACTCTAAATTGATCTTAATCATAATATTTTGTGTTAGAGCTTGTTAATGGTGTGTTAAGTATTTATGGGTGAAAAATAGCCAAAAACAGGAGAAAAATGTGTCAAGGAATGCATCTCTCACGATTTTAAACCCAACTCGCGCAAAGTAAAGCTCTAGTGAAGAACAAGAGCTCTCTTGAACCTCATCTCGCGCGAAGTCACTTGACTTGCATTACACGTTTGCTCTCTGGAACATGAACTCGTGTAAGTTATTTAATATCTCGCGCGAGTTGGACTCGCAATAGGCCGAAGATTCTATCTTATCTTCCATGATCATATCTTATCTTATCTTATGCAAAGAAAGATGAAGATATTATCTTATATTATCTTATTTCAAAAATAAAGATCTTATATTATCTTTTAAAGATCTTATCAAAGGAAACTCAAGTTCAATTCTAAAGGCTATAAATATAACAAGTTACTATCAGCAAAAGAGTCGGCCGTCGATCGCTCTCATAATACTTGACCTAATTTGGCTGAGATTCTGGAGATTGACAACCTCCAGACCTCTCCACTCTTAGTTCATAGACAATAACGAATTTCAACCCAAACAAGGAGAATGAGATGCAAGAAGCATTCGACTTCCATTGAAATCAATTATCTTATGTATTCTCTTTTAATTTACTTTTGTGTTGTTTTTTTTCCTCTATGAACTAAATCCTCCTTTGATTGGGAGAACGATGTAACACTAATTTATCCTTTTATATGATTATCGATGTTATTCAGTATATGTTTGGGCGTTTATTTCTTTTATGCCCAATGCTATTTGTTAACTGATCACTAATAAATTGATCGCGATCCTAGGGGAACTTTGAGAAAAGAAAACTAGGCAGTACTGGATAAATAGTCATTATTACACTAGGATCCTAGAGATGAGATGAGAGTAGGTAGTAGTATCGATAGCACCTAAAATTGCCCCTGGATTCATAGAACTAAAACCCTAATTAACTCAGTATTAATTTAAGAGATTAATTAATCTAGTTAACCTAGGCAGTGTGGGTGCTCCTGAGAGGGACGGCCACGAGGGTAGGAATCCGATCCAACCATGATTATATTTGAATAACAAAATAAAGGAATACAAGGGAGAATTAGTAGTGAAATCGGGATCCCAATCGCTTCTCTTCTTTTTCTTATTTCTTCTCAATATTATTATTGCTTTATTCTTTTAATTCAATTGCATCTCTTTATGAAACAATTACTTTTTTCATGCCCTTTGACAAATTAATAAAATCATTAAATAACAATAATGTCTCCAAATTACTTATCTTCGTGGGTATGACAATCCTGATCTTAAAAATACTTATTACTTGACGACTCTGGTATACTTGTCATAGCAAAGGATGCAGGAGGTATAATTACCACCAGTATTCTACGTATCATGAACCCATGGTGCATCTTCATATAATGCAGATGTTGTGTCTTCATAAACTGTTGATGGTGCATTTGAGTCAAATGTTTTTAGTCCTTACAAGAAAAGTTGTATGAGATTAAATTCATACATTGATTCATGTCTGGTTCCAAAGATTTTGAAGACAATTTATTCGAAGCAGATGATGATTAGAGAAACGATGATAATAACAGTTTAAGTCTTAACATGCAACCAAATGTCGTTGCTCAAACAGAAGCGTATTAGTCTGACAATTTAAATTTATTAAACTAGAGGAAAATATGAAATATATATTGGATTATGATGCAAGTGAAAGCCAACAACCATTTCGACGAAATACACCACAATATACAGATATAAATTGTGACCATCTTGATCAAGAACAGTTGTAAGGTGTAAGTGTTCCTTCAAACTGGGAACTTGGACAAAAACATTTTGTCGGCTTGAAATTTTAAAATATGACTGATGTGCAAACTGTTCTTAAACACTATTTGATGAATGTTCATCAAACAATGAGAGTGATTGAATTCAAATCAAACAAATATATTGTTCCATGCGCTCAAAGTAGTACTGACTTGCCATCTACATTTTATATTCTAGCTAATCAATCGAGAAGGGCAGATAGATGAAAGGTCATGCAATGAAGAGGACTACATACTTGTCTAAATGCCAGATTGACCTAAGACCTCGTAAATCTCAATTCAGATTTGATCTGTTCATGCATTTTGGGTATGAATTTTCATTATTAATTAACCCATACTTATTTCTTAATTAATTTATATATTAAAATCGTTTGACATGTTTACACATTAACAGGAATGATCAAGGAAGATCCTTCAATAAAAATTGGATTAGTATAAGAGAGTTGCAAGTATTTTCAATTATAAAATATGTTACAGGAAGGCATGGTTAGGGAAACAAAAAAACAATGATCATGGTTTATGGTGACTGGGCTAAGTCATACGCTCAAATTCCTGTCTAGCTTCAATACATGAAAATACACTCTCTAGGTTCATATTATCAAATTTGTTGAAGATTATTTTATTGGTAACACTCGAAGTAGTGAATTTCGACAATTTCAATAGGTGTTCTGGACTTATAAGTAATGTGTCGATGTATTTTAATTTTGTAAGTCAATTATACAGGTAGATGGGACGCACTTGTATGAGAGATATTACAAAACCTTGATAATAGAAACATTGAGAGATCTTACCTCTTACATTTGTTGTTGTTAAAGGTGAATAAAAATTAGTTTGGTCGTGGTTTCTCTCGCATTTACGTCGACAGGTAACCGACAAATTAGATATTCACCTAATCTCTGATAGACATTGGAGCATCAAGTTGGTCATCGATAATGAAGCAATCGGATGGAGTCGACCTTATGCATACCATGTCTACTACATTAGACACATTGCTTCAAATATTAATCACAAATTCAAGAACCCCAAACAAAAGAACATGTTGGTTAAGTTAGGTAATTATTTGATTATCATAATTTGGTGTTGTTTAATAATTTTGTAGAAAAATCTAAGGATGTGAATTTCATGTTTTTTTAGTCTATCCTCCTTGTAAACATACTTTTGACAAAAATCTTAAGAAATTATGTGATTTGAGTCTTGTGATCGCTACTTGGATTCAAGGAATCTTGAAGGAAAAATGGACTATGGCCTACAATAAGGAAGGAAGTCAATATGGGTATATGAGTACAAATCTTTCAGAGTGTATAAATAAAGTATTTAAAGGCTGGATAAATCTTTCAGTGACAACTTTGGTTAAGTCAACTTACAATCGTTATTGAGAGTATTTTGTGGCAAGGGATTGTCGAGCCCAACAGGAATTAATGGATGGTCAAGTGTTCTTTTCAAAAGTTATGCAAGTCATTCAAAGAAATCTAGATGCAACATGTTTGCATATTGTTCAAATTTATGACATTCAACAAACAATGTTTGAAGTAGAAGAGACATTCAATCCTCGGACACAACGAAAGGCGGACAAAAATGGAAAGTGAATTTGAATGACCGATATTGTCAATGTGGTCGGTTTACCGCTTTCTATTATTTGTGTTCATATGTTATGTGTAGATATGTTACGATCGACTTCTATCAGTATATTAACAATGTCTTCAAGAACAAATACATTTTGAATGCTTATTTGGGTCGGTGACGGCTTTTAAGAAACGAGGACACATTTCCACCCGTCAAGTGAGATTAGAAGCTAATTCCTTATCCATTAACTATTCAAAGTAAAGGAAAACTTAAATCAACTAAAACTCATAATGAAATTGATTGGGTTGAACCTTCTTAGAGGAGGTAAAAATATGGGAGATGTGGTTAAGAGGTCATAATAGAAGACTTTGTCTTTTCAATACCCAACATGATAGAAATCAATAAAATGAACCTGTTCAATTATTTGTGTTATTCAATTATATTTATCCTTCCAATTTTTAAGTTTTGCCTTATTAATTATAACGATATTAACCATAAATTAAGTGTGTAGTCCCAAATAAATTGTGTAATTCCAAATAAATAGTGCATTAATAAATATGCATAAAGTTAGAAATATACAAATAAAAAAAATACATCGATTAAAAATATACAATAATTAAAAATATACAAAAAGTGAAAAAAAAAATCCTAATGGTGGCCATGCCCATCATCTGTGTCACATGGTCGATCCTATCTTTGTGAATGTTGATCAGGATTCTGTCGTGGCCGATGTCCCCTACTACTTTCCGTTTCGTCAAACTGGGGTCTCAAACACCAACTAGTAAATTGTCCAAATGTGGCAAGTCAAGCGGGATGTTTAACAGAGGTCCAACATGTGTGTAGGTGTACCAATTAGAGATGTCCCGAACAAATGATCGATCACCCAATACTGCGAAGGTGGTGACCCACTGTTCAAGAGCTCTGGATGTGGTGTCAACTATGTTGTGCCAAGTTGGTTATCATAGGGTGCATCTGTGTCAGCGACTGAGTGAACTGACTTGGAGTATAATAGATTCCATGGTCCCTCTTCGGCATTTGAGGAAAAATATGTGGTTGAGGCGCTAATGAATGACTATTAGGTGATTGACCACACATCTCTACGCTGTTGAATGGGATATGCACATCCTCTATAAGAATCCTCTCCGCTCCAAGTGATGCACTGGTCAGGCTGCACCACATGCTCAGCCTCACATGTAAGCATGACCATCCTCCTGGCAATATCATGAAGTTGATCACGAGTAACAACTAAACACCCCTCATTCGATGTCATAAAGAAAAGGTTTTCACTCAACTTAGCCTCAAAGACAAACATTCATAATTTAATTGATGATTTAAAATTAATTAATAATAATTTAATTATAAAAATAATTTATATAAACTCTAAACTCATACCATAGTTATCGCCCGCGCATGCTTTGTCTCAATAAACAACTTTGAATTTCTGCAATACCAAACTGAGTAATCATCATTATAGATTACATCTTCGTCGGTTGGTTTCCCATCAACCATGTATTGTAGACGATCTGCAATATTGATTCTAGCAAAGTGATCCAATGTTTATCTTTTTTGCTTCTTAGTGTAAGCTAATACAAATTCTGAGACTGTTTGGAAGGTATAAACTGTCTGAGACCAAATTGTCTCACCACTCTATCTAGTTGGTGTCACTTTGCAATCTGAAAGCAAAGCAATGGCACCATAACTCGCCAAACGACACTACCAATTACAAAAAATCAGAGGTAACAACTGCAATATGTCACCACTATATGACTGTCACACTAGTTGCAAAAATTAATAATTAATAATATTAGACTTTGACAACTTCTCAACTAATATTTGTCTAACTATTTAAAAATTTAAAATAAATTATATACCTCTATGCTTTTCAACATATCTAACTTATGCTGGTACACATGGACACCAATATCATAGGATATATTGTTTTAGATGGCGAGCTACCTACAAAATAAAAAATTTACATAATAATCAACACAAAATTCCAAATTAAATAATCAACATAATATTCAAAATAATAAATAATCAAACATAATATTCAAAATTATACATAATCAACACAATATTTTAAATTATAAAACATAATATTCAAAATTATAAATAATTAACACAATATTCAAAATTATAAATAATTAACACAATATTCAAAATTATAAATAATCGACACATAATACAAAATTATTAATAATCATCACATAATTAAAATTTATAAATAATTCATAATATTCAAAATTTTAAATAATCAACACACCATTGATATTTATAAATAATCAACTCATAATATAATAATTTTTAAATTAATAATATATAATAAATAAAAATTTATGTACCTATAACTAAATAGTATCTACTTAAGTTAAACTAAACAATACGTATGATTATAAATAAAAATCTCTCTGATTAAATCAGTACAAGCATACCTTAATAAACATTGCTTCAATATGGATAATGTTACGAAGTTTTCTATATAAATTTTTAATATTATACTCGCCTAATCATGCACAACCACATAAAATACATAATTAAGATCAATTATACTCCACCTTATAGGGTCAATTCACACCCATGACTTTATCAAAAGAACATGCTTTTATAAGTAATTTTTAACTAAGTTTATTTCAATAAAAAAATTAACTAAAATGAACTAATAGTTCGATCATCCATTTTCTCTATATAAAATAATTTTTGAGGAGGAAAAGTATACCATAGAAAATAATAACATCTATTATACTTGTATGTTACGAATAACATCTATTATACTTGTATGCCAGGAATAACATGTTCCAATCTAATCAAAATCATTTATGTCATCTCATATCGAAATTCAATGAATATTATTCAAATATATAAAATTTCGTATCAATCTAACCAATATAATATTATCAACTTACATGTTAAAATCATAATCGATTAATAATTTGAAATATAATCATTGACTCTTGACTCGAGATAAAAGATTCGTCTGTAATTGGTGAGTGTCCGTATAACTAAAATTATCATGAATAAAAAGAAAATTTTATTTACAATGACTTTTTACAATTTCCAATAAAAACTAACCACCGAAAATAGATATAATAATTAACTTCTTATTGAAAATTTCCCAAACGCTGAGCTACTAATTTGGAATTAATAATAGTAAATATATTATACCATAATTGTTTTACCCATTCAAAGAAGTTTTATGCAGCATCTCATTAAACTCCATTTGCCACTTCCACATGCAGCGTCTCATCAAACTCCATTTGTCACTTCCATCTATTCACCTTTCCAAATCTTGCAATGGTCATATCCTCTCCTTATATTTTGATAAAGAAGTAAAAACAATAAAAAATATAATCCTTGAATTCAATCACCTCTTTTACCCAAATGTTGAATAAGAGTCTCTTTCATCTCCTACTTTTTTCTTATTACCCTTCGTCACTTGACTATCTTTCCACGGTACACTGAACGTTCATATAACTTTTCAAAGTCCCCATCAAAAGACCTAGTTTTGAGAAGGACTTGATTCTTCATAAGTTTGGGAATAAAGTGCATAAATATTAATTATTTATTAATATAGCTGAGATTGGTATTCTCAATTTAATTAATGGTATAAAATTTTATTTTAGAACAAAATAAAAATTAATGATCATCTTCATCAATTTAAACAAAAGAAACAAATTAATTATCTTCCAACTTTACTTAAGCATGTCGATCTTAATGCAATAGAGGATTAATATACTAATATTATTTCATGTTTAACTCAATCTCTGCATCTTTTGGCAGCCTCATGAGTCAAGATTATATATATATATATATATATATATATATATATATATATATATATATATATATATATATATATATATATATATATATATATATAATCATGTTTACATATCTCAATTAGCTTATATCTTCAATGAATTATTTTTGGATTTATTTTTGAAAATGCTTTTGGATTATTTGAAGATTATTATCCAAATTCAATTTATATTAACTCCCTGGACGATAGATAAGGACAAAAGTATTATTGATCTAAACCAATGTTATCAATGCACCCTCATGGCTAGCCAAAAAAGTTGTAGGTTATAGCATAAACATGACGGATAAAATTAACTATAATATACATGAATAAGAAAATGTAAAAGTAAAACTGGATGAAAAATAAAAAATATAAGTTGATAAATTTAGTAAACTAACGGTGAAGAGTTTAGATATATTCTTCAAGATATTGAACTAACAATGAAGAGTTTAATAATATCTTCAAGATATTAAGTTTAATATTTAGTATTGTCATTCTCCGCCAAAAAAAAAACAGAGGTATTCATTCATATGCTTTGCAAACCACTAATCAAAGTTGATTTATTAGTAATGATGGAGTTTAAATAAAATGCACGAAATTTTATAGGTCTAATTTTTAGTGTTGTTATTGTATTGTAAAAAAAGGGGTCTCGTTTAAATTTAGAAAGTCCTATTTTTATCATTTATTTTTTAAAATATGTTAATCCTTTAAGTATTTTATTATTATAATCGTTAATTTTATGATGGAATTGTAGAGCGTAATTCTTCTCCCTGCTTTTTAGATATAAATAGTGGTGTTAAAAAATTACCATTATGATAAATTAATATTTTAAAAGTTAAATTATTAAAAAATTATTTTGATTAATATTTTAAACAAAAAATTATATTAAAAACTAAAATAATATATTTTAAAATGATGAAAAAATTTAGATATAATTATTTTTATTTAAAAGAAATAAAAAAAATAAAATCAAAATTTAAAGGATTAAAAATGACATTTAACCTTAAAAAAATATTCATCTATATTTTAATAATTAATATTTATGAAAAAAATCTAGTTAATTACTTGTAATGAAATATGGTTTTCAAACTACATGTTTTTAAAGGATTTTTAACGATACATTTTCAACATACTATTTTTAATATTTACTCTATAATTAATACTTATTTTCAAAAATATCAAATCATAAACAAGAATAATTAAATAATATATAAAACCAAAAACATATAATTTTTAAAAGTTTCAACCATTTACAGAGGTAATATTCAAAAGGATATATTATCAACATTTTTTAATTTACAAAACTCAAACAAAATTTTTAATAAAAAAACTGAATATAATATCAATAACAAGTTGATTATGAACTCCATTTATCACAACCAATCTGGCAAATATTGTGACGATGATTTCAACTGAGAAGGTTTTTTAATCTTTCGCCCCACAAAAGTTGCTTTTATAATTGTCATTTAGTGACTTTTCTTTGGTTAGTGACAGCAGCTTAATTGTTTGGAATTTAAGGCAAATCTCATCTAATCATTAATTATTAATTATAAACCATATAATTAGCAGAAAGAGAGGGATGAGTCATGAGTGGGTTTTAATTTAATTTTTCTCTTCCAATATCGTGTCTGAAGAGAGGACCACCGGCCATGATCACAAAACATGCACAGAACCATTATTACAAGAAAGACAAATGACAGTTATTAGTACCTTAAAATAGTGGTAAAAAAATTAAAATTAATTTTTTTATTGGGTATATAATGTTGTGATCTTTATGATTTTTTCTCTTTTTGTATAATTAGTGTCTTTAATTAGGTTATGGTTAACAAGACATTATAATTAGGAGTAATAACTGATTAGGTCAATCTAATAAATGAATAATTAAAAGAAAGAAAGAGACTACTATAAATTAATAATTAAAAGTTAATATTTACTGATTAAAAAATTCTTATAGTTAAAATAGCTTCCAATGCACGACAAATCGGTTACCTTTTTATATAGTAATGTAATTAACTTTTTCTTTTTTATATACATATAAGATATTACTCCCTCTTTCTTCTTTCTTAGTATTCAAGTTAATATTAGTTACTTACTAATTAATCTATCTTTTCTTACTCACTTAATTTATACATTTATAAATAATATATATTTATTGTATTATTGAGTAGAAATTAAAATTGACAATAGAGAAATTCAAAATTATTTTATATAAAAGGAAAATAAAATATTTTTTAATTTCTACGTAACTACCTTAAAACACATTTAAAAAGGAACTAGAGAATATTGTATTATTTAAATAATATTTTAAAATAAGAAAATAATTAAACTGTAATAAATTTTCTTGTTTTTGTTAAGTGCCTTTTACATAAAACATACTTTACATATACAAATAGATAGTTTTTTTAATTTATATATCTAAGATTATTACGTAATTTTTTATGGAAAGAATTAAAATATACAATATAAAAACTAAGAAGGATAGTGACACAAGATTAAAATATAAAATATAAAATTAAAAATGTTATGTTTAAATTATAAAATTAAAAATATTACTTTTAAAATACAAGAAAAAAATGAACGATTAAATCTAATTTATATTAAAGACAGTAAATAATTTCACTTAAATATGCTTTCTTTTGCCGTTTTGCTAATACATTGACACACCAGCTCGATTGCTTAACATAGTTAATCGAGGCAAATATTAATTATTTAAAATTATTATATTCTATTATTAAAATACAAAAAATTGATTAGCAACGTATTAATTAATTCATGTTAATCCATCGGTACGGATGCAGTGCGGTCGGAAACATTGATAAATAATTACAATAATTACAAAATACATAAAATATTGCAGTCATAAACAAAAATATTTGATAAATAATTACAATAATTACAAAATGTATGAAAAAAAATAAAAAAAGAAAATTAATATATATATATATATATATATATATATATATATATTTTTGTGAGTGAACTATTTAATTAACTATGTATTAGAATTAACTATGATAGAAAGTTGATTGAGAAACATTTGAATTGATTTACACTTATATTCAGGAATGAGAACCGGTTAGATTAATTATTTATAAAGTCTATTAACGAAGTTTATTTTAAAAGTTTTTTTTATATAATCTAATTGTAAACTTGTTTAACCCACAAAAGTATAAATGGTTATTAATTTCAATTTAAATCTTAATACATAAGTTTAAATCATATATCTGTTAACACACTGGTCAAACAGACAAAAAAAAAAAAAAAACTAAAAAATTAGAATAAGCTTAAACTTATTCGTTAATGAAACAGGATAAACCGAACTTTGAATCCCATGGGCAGTCTAGACCCGACTATTTCCGTATCAATCAAGTTTATCTGGCTACCAAATTCATGCACAGGATTTGTTTATGTGTATTGTATAGGTAAAGGAATATAAATACGTTGAGTTTATAAAAAAAAAAATATCTAAAAGTTCAATCTTCTTATATATAATACATCTTGGAGAAAGAATTACGAGTATTAAATATAACTAAGCCTTTATCAAATCTAACCCCGAAAGAATAAAGAAGAATATAAATATACGTCATTAAGTGCATGCGTGAGATCGAATCTAATAACCCACCTAGTTACAATATATATTTTTAATCATAATTTTTAAAACTTTTTCTACAATTAAGAGAAATTAGAAAAACGACCAGAAACATAAATGGGATAAAAAGTAAAGATAAAAAAGGAATTATAAAAAAATATATTGTAGAAACATCTCTATGCTTTTTTGCTGCATATATAAATGATTATGAGCATGAAGTCTTTCCCCACCCATTCATGTTATATAGTACTCATACTCTTACTTCCTGTTGGCTTGATTGTTTCCATATACGTACTTGGAATTTATTCTTCAGCTTTGAACATCCTATTATTTTTTTTTTTTCCTTTATTGCTCAACACATTACTCAAACACATCAACACAAGATCACGTTCAATTGAATATGGAATTCAAGGAGTTCATAATCCGAAGCTATGAGTGCCAATTCGATAAAGCTCAGGTAGAAGATCTTGAGAGAACATGCAAGGTAGGTCCATCAGAAAGCGTGTTGTACACTATGGGTGACCCCATGTGTAGGATTCGAAACAGTCCCTTGTACATTATGCTGGTACATATACTACTATATACTATACAATACCATACTATATATTATAATTAATATCTACTTAATTGTTATTTGTATGGATCCTAATTAGTAGCTACTTAATTATTGTCTGGTGCTAGGTAGCATTGGTGGATAATGAATTGGTTGGTGTAATTCAAGGCTCAATAAAATTGGTCACGGTTCAAAGTCACCCTCCTAAGGATATGGCAAAGGTGGGGTATGTCTTGGGCCTTAGAGTTTCTCCTCGTAGTAGAAGAAAAGGCATTGGCTCAAGGCTAGTGCAAAGGCTAGAAGAATGGTTCATTTCCAATGATGTGGACTATGCATACATGGCCACAGAGAAAGAGAATCATGCTTCAATTAATCTCTTCTTGGACAAATTTGGCTACATCAAGTTTAGGACTCCATCGATTCTCATAAATCCTGTGAATCAACACCAATTTCAAATATCATCCAACATAGAGATAGTAAGGGTCAAGGTTGAAAAAGCTGAGTTCCTCTATAGAAGGTTCATGGAGTCCACTGAATTCTTCCCTAGTGACATAGAGAGTATACTTAGAAACAAGTTAAGTTTGGGAACATGGGTGGCTTATTTCAAAGGGGATGGTGATTTTAGTAATTTAAATGAACAAGTCCCCAAAAGTTGGGCTATGCTTAGTGTATGGAACAGTGGGGAAGTCTTCAAGCTAAGACTTGGGAAAGCACCTTTGTCTTGCTTGTTATTCACAAAGAGTTGGAATTTGATTGATAGAATTTTCCCATGCTTAAAATTGCCCACTTTGCCTAATTTCTTTAGTCCTTTTGGGTTCTACTTCATGTATGGGGTGTACCAAGAAGGGACATTCTCTGGGAAGCTATTGAAGACATTGTGCAAATTTGTGTACAACATGGGTTTTAAGAGTGAGCATTGCAAGATTGTTGTGACTCAAGTTGGAGGAAGAGATGAGCTAATTCACCATGTTCCACATTGGAAATTGCTCTCATGCCCGGACTTGTGGTGCATAAAGGCTTTGAAAAATTCAGGGACAAAATCATTTCATGGATTAATCAAAACCCCACCAAGAGCTCTCTTTGTAGACCCACGAGAGGTTTAAACTTTAAACTCTAACAATAAATATAAATATACATTTATTTTTCTTCTATGTATATACTTTTTATTTTCTTTTTTTTTTCCTCAAGCAAAACTTACACGCAGGTTCTAGAGTGATTTTGGTATTGTTTTTTTATTAAAATTCAGAGTTTTCAACAATTTGCATTAATCTTTAATACAAACTTTTAACAAGGCTCTAATCTTAATTGAAAAATATCATCCAAAATATCTAAAGAATTGCATTTAAATTTTGTTTTATATTTTTTTTCTATCACAACATATAGCACATAGTTCTTTACTTTTTGTAACATTTTCCCCTTTCTTCTTTTCATCCTTATGTCACAAATTTTTGGAGTGTAACATTATAGTACTCAAACTCCAAAAGACTATGAGCTATACAGAAGCAAAAATTAAAAAAGAAAAAGAAAGTAATAAAATGGGGGTGGCCAAGAAATGTTTGATTCTTCTTTTCTTTCCTTAACTATATGTCCAAGAGAACCAATCAAACTGAGTTTTAAAAGATAGCATTAAACAACTAGTTCTTTTTCAAAATCAATATGATCAAATTGAGTAGGGGAAGATATTAGTATCCGATGATGTTTCTCATGAAACAAGATCCCTTAAGATTGGGCCGAGCCCATCATGCAACAAGGATAGAGAAAAAGGGTTGGCCCCAAACAAAGGTCGTCTAAGAAGCGAAAAAGGCCACCGTCATGATTGTTTGATGTTAACGTTGTAATTTGCATTTATTAAATCAATTGCAACATTGCAATTGATTTTTTAAAATTAATTTTTTTAAAATGTTTTTATAAAAATATTTTTGAAATTAGGTGAAGATAAGAAAATAATAGGTTTCTATTTTCACAGTTTCAAAAAACATTTTTAAAATATAAAATTAAAAATAAAAACAATTCATCAAACCAAACACCACTTCTATAAAATTTAATCCATTATTTGTCTATGTTGATTTTCTTTGAGTTTTGTCGTCATTTTATATGTACTCTTGCATAACAGGGAACACTTTTTTTTTTGTCATATTGGCAATTTAGCATTGTATGTGTTACGTGTTTATACTTTTTTTTTCCTTCTGTGAGTGACAATGTGATGTGTTTTAAGTTTTAACGAAGTTGACTATTGGTTATAGTTAAAATCAACTAATATCTTCAATTTTGCTTCATGTTGCACGGCAATTTATTCGTACTTACGTTTTTTTTTACCTTGTGTGCACGATAAGCTCACATATTCGTTACAACAGTTCCCCAACAAAACGATGAGATTTGTCAATTAAATATAGTTATGATGCTATAAGTTATCTTTTGTCTTAATTCTAAAAAAAATAAAAATCTAGTTATACTTGTACAAGTCATCACTTCTCTTAATTCTCAAAAAGTATTATTTTATCATTGTATTACTTATTTATTTATTTTTATTACTGCATCAAACAATTGAATGGCTAGTGTATGTGGCAGTAGCTGATGCATGGTAAGGCTTAGAAATTTGCCGACATTAGACAAAATTTATATTTAAGTACTAATTTAATATAATTCGTAAATTTTTCTGATCTGTAAAATTATTAGGTAAAGTTTTATATTTAGGTAATTTCCATACACTTTATGATAACTCATCCAATTATTGGCGTAGTGTGCACAAACAGACTTTTGTGTTGTAATGCATGGTATTTAAAAAAAGTAAATTATTAAATTTGTTATGAAAAAATTTCATATCCCTTTTCTTTACCGCGTGGGCATGTTAACGTGTATAGGCGTCACATTCACGATCATGCAAAGTGGAACCATACTGGGGTGTTGGAATATCCCAACTCGTCATCACGGTTTTCTATTTTAATTGAGAAGGCAAAGATTGCTTCTTTGTTCTATTCCAATGTGGCAACCATATATATCATAGTGTAGGGATAGGTATTGAGGTGGCAATTTTTTAATTTATATTTTGGCCTTTCTACGTTAGATGGGGAAAGGGGAGTTGTATTTGGGACTCCAACCATGGGGTTCTTTTTGAGATAGTGCTATCTCCATATCTTTTTCTGGTGTACTTTCTATATATTTTTGGGAGTTTTGAGTGTGACATAATATGTACCTTTTATCATTTGACCATGAACCAAACCATTCACCAAGCATGTGATTTGCACAGGAATTTATTGATTGAATAAAGAACATTAACCTTTGTGTTGGTATATATCTTCAAAGATTTTCAGACCAGTGCACTTTGGTTTGTCATCAACAAAATTCTCTAAATGGCATGGGCGTTTGATTTGTTGGTTGCCCTCCTCAAATCTTCCATGTCGGCATAAGTCTTCTGTCCGCTTGGGAAAAGCTTGCAAAAATTTATTGAAAACACAATTCAAATATTTTTATTGTATTTTTTATATTTATAATATTTTAAATAATTTAGTTTGTCCCGTATAATCTATAAGTGTTAGAAATCCAAACATCTACACATGAATCAAAGATATGGTCAACTGTAAGACCCTCTCCTCTCATCATTGCTTTGTATTGTTTAGATCTAGAAGTCAAAATGATTGTCTCACACGCTACCCAAGAAAAATACTTAAGTATAAAAAAGAAAATCTCTCACAAACAGTACTCTAGACATAATATTTTAGTTTTATTCTTGTCTTTGTCCATACTAACTTAAGTATGCCTTTGTAGGTACCTCCCTGTCGTGGAGTGAAACCAACCCGACCAAATTCCCCAATAACTCAACTGTATTCATTATAATCACGTAGAATCCGTTTATCTTTACATCAGCATCAATTTCCGGTAAAAACAAAATCTCATGTTAGTCATACTTGCACAATTATGCCACAAATATTTATGTGACAAACATTCACAGAAAAATCAACAACGAATTTAGCCAAATTTTAATTTGAACATATTTTTTAAACTTTACTATTCCTTACAAGGACTAAAATAAAAATACTTATCAATAATCAAGGTGATTATTTCTAGGGGTGGATAGGTGGTTTGTCTGTCCTATGTAAGGCTGTCTGCAAAGGTTATGGTGGGTCTCATACTTATTAACATCATTTGTTGTTCTCACATATATGGTGGGCCTCATACTTATTAACATCATTTGTTGTTCTCACATAATTTTTTAAAGTTTTCTGAATAAGGGAAAATAAAATTTACTTGTCTCCACTTATGTTATTGTTATTTGTTCTCATTGTGCAATGGAGTTGTACATATATGAATATTAATTTTTTCTCGTATTTTATTATATACAAATTTATCATATATTTGTATAGGTATTATTGCAATATATAGCAATTTAATAAGAAAAAAAAAACAAAGGCGAACATGAAAAAAAAAGCCATTAATGCAACATATGAAGTTTAAAAATATTAAAAAAGGACATTTAAGAAAATGTAGGTGTCAGAAGTCTCACATCGTTCAAAGATATGGTCTGTCACATGTATATATGTGGGGAATCCTCACCTTACAAGTCAGTTTTGTAGGGTTGAGTTAAATTCATAACTCACTCCGATCTGGCACAAGCCCATTAATATGAGATAACTCCGGATGGTATTAAAGCCTATCCGATGTTGGGGCCACCCGTTGTCCGGTCCCACCCCCCCACCCACTCTTGATTGGTACAAATCAAATCAATATTTAATAATAAGTTAAGCGAACTTATTTCTAAGATTCAGACTCACATGTTATTATTTAAGAATTAAACTCGTACCGGTCCGGAGTTATACCATATTGATGGACTTGTGCCGGACTGTGGGTTATGAGCCTAATTCAATCCTAGACTTCTAACACCTACTTTTTCTTAAATGTCCTTTTTTAATATTTTTAAACTTCATATGTTGCACTAATGGCTTTTTTTCATGTTCGCCTTTGTTCTTTTTTTTTTCTTATTAAATTGCTATATATTGTAATAATACCTATACAAATATATGATAAATTTGTATATAATAAAATACGAGAAAAAATTAATATTCATATATGTACAACTCTATTGCACAATGAGAACAAATAAAAATAACATAAGTGGAAACAAGTAAATTTTATTTTCCCTTATGCAGAATTATAATAAACTCTAAAAAATATGTTAGAATGACAAATGATGTTAATAAGTATAAGACCCACCATGACCTTTGTAGACAGCCTTACATAGGACAGACAAGCCACCTATCCACTCTTAGAAATAATCACCTTGATTATTGATAAGTATTTTTATTTTAGTCCTTATAAGGAATAGTAAAGTTTAAAAAATATGTTCAAATCAAAATTTGGCTAATTACGTTGTTGATTTTTCTGTGAATGTTTTTCACATAAATATTTGTGGCATAATTGTGCAAGTATGACTAACATGAGATTTTTTTTTTTATCAAAAATTGATGCTGATGTAGGGATAAGCGGATTCTACATGATTATGATGAATACAACTGAGTTATTGGGGAACTTGGTCGGGTCGGTTTCACTCCACGATAAGGGAAGTACCTGCAAAGGCACTTTGATACTTAAGTTAGTATGGGAAAGAGACAAGAATAAAGTTAAAATATTATGTCTAGAGTACTTTTTGTGAGAGATTCTCTTTTTTATATTTAGTGTTTTTCTTGGGTAGTGTGTGGGACAAACATTTTGGCTTCTAGATCTAAACAACACAAGGCAATGATGAGAAGATAGAGTCTTACGGTCAAGGGTCACGTGTTGAGTTCTCATTGGCCGAACTCTCCGAGGGAGGTATTCTCTTATCTAGCGTGTGCAAGACATATAAGGTTACATCATGTGTTGTCGTAGCGTGTTACTTAAGGCAAGAATAAAAGGTGACGTGAAAAGACACGTCATCTCAGCTCGATACACATGTTAATCGTTGTCTCACATATTTAATCATATATATATATATATATATATATATATATTGATTTATCTTTTAATTTATTTCATATTTTATTTTTTGTTAATTTAATTTTATTTCATATGTAAGATGGGATATATTGACATAATTTCACCAAATTAATAGAAAATAATGTATGAATAAAATTAAAAAATAATCAATATATGATCAAATAAACATCGTAGTAGTTAATATGTTATATCACCTAAACTAACACAACAAATATTTATAGAAAAATTAACATGATTATCAAAATTTCAATTACCCTTATGTAATTTTTTTCTTTTTAGAAAGTGAAAATGCTTATCTAATTCAAGGACCAGATAAACAATGTACTATTTTAAATATATGTTATTACCTCCTATTTTATATATAAAATTGTAATAAATATTTAATTTACAAGGAACAGTAAAAGTTATTAAATTTATTATTTTTTATTAATAGAGTCATAACGTAAATTTTATTTCAAAAATGTCCATAAAATTAAATAATTTGAATAAAATTTAAATTAATGAATTTTATTATTAAAATTAAGGATGTAAAAATAATTAATATCTTAAAAATTTAATAATTAATGCAATATAAAGTAGAAAAAATTATACATAACACATTTTATTTATATATATATATATATATATATATATATATATATATATATATATATATGGAAGGACTTAGTTTGTTTTAGGTCGAAAGTGTCATGATTTTAGTTTTATACTTTCTCTAAATAAATTCTTTTGTCAATATATATATTATATGTATTTATAAACTTGTATATCGTCCCTAATTTTTTTTATTTAAACGTAGGATAATATTTACATTTTAACATAATTTAAACTAAGTTGAACTCAATGTCATGTCCTATTATATCATACATCTTATAAAAACTAATGGAGAAGTTTAGGTATCAACCAATATCATGAACAAAGTCTCAGTAGACTTACCAAAAATGATGTTCAACTAAAAAAACAAAGGGAATCTGACATCATATTATTAGTGTGAAAAGGAAATACATAGGAAAAGCACGTCATTATTACACCTACATCAAATATTCATATGTATAGCCTAGAAATGCATATAGTCGACCAACTATTGTTCCCCAGGTGATCTTACATTCTCACTTTCATAGAGATGACATCATTGGCAGCATGTCAAGAATTTTGTTGCGTTGCAAGCATAAGCATAGGATTATCATGAGTCACACAAAAATTTGACATCGGGTACACCCGAAGGTTGGAGCCATACTTTAACTCATGCATGACCTCTCCAAATAGGTTCATAAACATATTTCAAAAACTTTAACTTTAATGATACAACGCATGACACATAAGATATACATGGCTTTATGTATACAACACGTAGCTTTACATATATAATATTGTACAGTGAGTCCTACCGATAAAAGTTAGGATTTATTTCAACTCATCTCATCTAATAACACTTACCAGTGCATCTCATGTAACGTCACAGACTAAACATCTCATATATTATATAATTATTCAATACAAGTTTCATAACATATAAGCACATTTTTTCCTATACTATTATAACCATCATAGAATGTAAACATAAGTCCAAGAGTTATACTAATTCTTATCTAGTTTGAAAGGTAAGATAATTTTCTACAATTTTTATATTTATCTCAAAAGTTGGCTCGATCATTAATGATATAACGCATGACACATAAGATATACATGGTTTTATGTATACAACACGTAGCTTTACATATACAATATTGTACAGTGAGTCCTACTGATAAAAGTTAGGATTTATTTCAACTCATCTCATCTAATAACACTTACCAGTGCATCTCATGTAACGTCACAGACTAAACATCTCATATATTATATAATTATTCAATATAATTTTCATAACATATAAGCACATTTTTTCCTATACTATTACAACCATCATAGAATGTAAACATAAGTCCAAGAGTTATACTAATTCTTATCTAGTTTGAAAGGTAAGATAATTTTCTACAATTTTTATATTTATCTCAAAAGTTGACTCGACCATTAATGATACAACGCATGACACATAAGATATACATGGCTTTATGTATACAACACGTAGCTTTACATATACAATATTGTACAGTGAGTCCTACCGATAAAAGTTAGGATTTATTTCAACTCATCTCATCTAATAACACTTACCGGTGCATCTCATGTAACGTCACATACTAAACATCTCATATATTATATAATTATTCAATACAATTTTCATAACATATAAGCACATTTTTTCCTATACTATTACAACCATCATAGAATGTAAACATAAGTCCAAGAGTTATACTAATTCTTATCTAGTTTGAAAGGTAAGATAATTTTCTACAATTTTTATATTTATCTCAAAAATTGGCTCGACCATTAACTATTTCTAAACTTAAAGGAGAGAAAGGATTCACGCTTAATCTTTGACAACATAACATACACTTATTAATTTGATTCTTTTAGGAGATGTAGAATTTTGATTAAATTGAAATCAAGGTCATTGGTTAACATCCAATCCAAGGCTACATTTCTTATAAATCTAAGCTTAATTCATTTTTCTTGATGAATTGATTTTATCATAAAATTTATATCTTTATGTTACAAAATTTATGATTTTACTAGTTCAAGGGTTTCCCAATTATCTTCACTTGATCCAAACACTTATAACTAATCTTTTAAAGTCTAGGAACAACTTAGAATCTAGAAAACATACACCTAGATAATAAATCAACAAGTTTCATAATCATTTATAATTCACTTATAAAGAAAAATTTTTGGTAACATTTACATTCCGTTTAATTACATATAAACTAATCATAACTTAATATCACACTATGAATGATATTACTCACTTCCTTTATCTTATCTTAAAGTAAAGTGAAACAACAATAGTTTTTCATGACTTGTTTTTATGATGTATGATGTTTTTAAATAATAAAGGTGAAAACACAATTTCTTTCCATAGAATGGATGTGAGAAAGGAGAGTATGAGCAGAAATTTATATAAACCTAAGATAACTCTAAGATAGGGTGAGATAAAAAAAAATAAAAAAAAAAACTAGTCCAAAAAAATATAATATTTAAACTTTTAAAGCTCTTTCTTATCTTTAAGATCCATCGTCTTTTCTCTAAGAATAAAAAATCATAATAATAAAAAAGATGACGAAATTTAAGAAATAATATATCTACAATTAAAATATAAATAAGTCTTAACAAGAAATACAATCAAACATTTCTGATAAGAAAAGAGATAAACATCTAATGTAATATGATATGTTAATTCATATACAACAAATTATATATGATAACATATCTATGATTCAAATATAAGATAAAATAAAAAAAAAATAACATAATCATAATAATATTATAATATAAGAAAACAACACTAGGAATTACAATAATAATAATAATAATAATAATAATAATAATAATAATAATAATAATCTATAACTACTAATCAAAAAGGATTTCTCTTCCTATAATCTCTATTTTTATTAGTTACTTTTACCCTTTCAAAATTTATAAATTTATTATATTTTTATGTTTGAATCATTATTTTTTTTCTTTATGTTATCTTTAATAAAATTTAAGCACTAATTTAGTTTCATGTTTATTTTTATAGAATATTTTAATTTAATTTTACAATTTTTTAATTTATTTGAAAAACTAAAATTGATCGTGTAAAAATGTAAACATGCAAGTCTAACAATCATTTCTTACAAGTGCTCTTAGACTTCATTTTAGTAGTAAGTTTTACTCTTTAAAATTTATGAAATTATTTATTATATGTTTGATACAATTTTTTTAATTTATTTAAAAAACTAAGACTATCAAATTTATCTATAATAACTTTATTTTAAATCAAACATGCACATGCTACATACTTTTCTTACATAATTTCTCTTCTCATATATATATATATATATATATATATGTATATATATATATATATATATTGCACTGTAAACTTTCTTTCTGTACATCTATTCTTTCTTTAAGTAAAATTTAATCATACAAAAATATAAACAAACAAACGTGATAACACTTATATTTTCGCTAATAATATTAACATTATTATTATTATGATTGCTTAATAATAAATTTTCTTAATATTTAATTTTAACACTAAAAAATTTGGGTATTGTAATAGAATACTTCACTTTTCAGTCACATTTTCATTTATTATAATTCAATTATTTTATTTTGATAAAACGTTGAACTACATTTTTTTATGTGCTAATTAAAATTATTTGTATTGTAGGACTTTTTTTTTATTTTTTCTCGATTTATTATAATATTTATCTTTTTTATTTTACTTAGAAATTTTAAAATTAATAATAAATATATTTTTTAAGGAATATTTTAAGAGAAAATAATTAATAATTTATTAAGAGAAAATAATTAATAATTGTTAAGAGAAAATAATTAATAATTTGTTTAGAGAAAATAATTAATAATTTGTTAAGAGAAAATATTTTTTATTTTAAGTGTATTACTCAATTAATTTTTTATTTAGTAAAAAATTTCAAGAAAAATGTTCTACAAATAAAAATATAAAATTTTATATGGATTATTTTGAATTGACATAATATCTTTTTAATACATAATATTTATTTATTTTAATTATATAATATAGTTACACCCAAAAAATATATATTTATTTATTTTTCATGCTTAGAACAAGAAACAGTAATATAAATCAAAATATTAAAATTGTAAACCTATATACTAAAAAGTTAGTTCAACTTGAACACGTATGTTTTAAAAGCAAGAGGACATCATTAGTTGATGGATAAAAACTTTTCTTTATTGTTTTATTACAGAATTAAAAACTAAAATTTATTAAAAAGAGTAATGAGTTGTGAATCATTAAAGATTCCAATGACGAAACAGTGAAAAAATGAGTCATACCATTACCAATCCAACCCCACACAAAGTAAAACCACAACAATCATCCACATCATTTATTATCACTACCCAACACTTCCCTCTTCCATTTTCCTTCAAAACTCTCTTTTTCTCTCTCACCATTTTCACACCTTGCATGGCGTCGTCGGCATGCGTGACGGACTTAGCCCGCGCGGCGGCGTGCAGAGACGGCGCGGCGGCGGCGCATCTGAAAGTAATCTCAATCTTCGTAATCTTCTTGACGAGCATGGTGGGGATGTCGTCGCCGGTGTTCCTGGCGAGAATCTTCCACGGGAAGCCACTCTATGACAAAGCCGTAGTCGTCATAAAGTGTTTCGCCGCGGGCGTGATCCTCTCAACATCTCTCGTCCACGTGCTCCCCGACGCGTTCGCCGCACTCGCGGACTGCCACGTGGCTTCAAAGCATCCCTGGAAGGACTTTCCCTTCGCCGGACTCGTGACGCTCGTCGGGGCGCTGCTCGCGTTGGTCGTCGACCTCGCTGCGAGCTCGCACGTGGAGCACGCGCAGTACGCGCCGGTCGTGGCGCAGGAGAACGAGGTTGTGGTTAAGCTCGGCGGCGGCGGTGTAGAGATGGAACACGGCGGCGGCGTTGGCGGCGAGGAGGAATTGTTGAAGTTGAAACAAAGGTTGGTTTCGCAAGTGCTGGAGATTGGGATAATATTTCATTCGGTGATAATTGGAGTGACTATGGGAATGTCGCAGAATGTTTGCACTATTCGTCCTCTTGTTGCTGCGTTGGCTTTTCATCAGATTTTTGAAGGCATGGGTCTCGGTGGCTGCGTCGCTCAGGTTTCTTTTCTTTCCTTTTCTTTATTTCCATTTCCTTTGCTCTTTATCTGCATATGCTTTCACGTTTCATCATTCTTTTAACATGTTTCAAAACATCAGGGTTTTCATTTGGGTTTTCTCAAATTAGATTAGAAACTTCAATTCTTCCACAATTAATACTTTCTTCTTCTTATGCATGAAATTGAATGAATGCTGGTTCTTAATTGGATTAGGTAGGTTGATTTTTTATGCAAAGTTTCAATCAATAAATATTCAATTTTATCTTTAAATTATTACACTCTTTAAGTAATCCCTAACTAATAAAATTGGACTGGTTGTTTGGTTTGAGTGATAATGAAACTCTGTATTTCTCTTTCAAAAAATTACTTTTAATAAATGAAAATTAAAAAGGAAAACAAAAATCATTGCTCAACCAAACACCACCTAATATTTAAGATATTAAAAATTCATCAAACAAATCAATTTAAATGATTGATTTGATTTATTTTTTCAATATTTGTGAGACTAAGTAGTATGATATCTGGAGTATTAATTTCTTAAAAAATATGATTTTTAATATTTGAATAACTATTTATATAGTTTATGATATTTTAAAAATTGTTTAGGGAAGAAGGTAATGGTTTAGGAACCAATTCCACGATTTACATAAATTTTAATATACAAATTATGAATGTGAAACTTTAATTTGAACTGAAAAGTAACAAAACTGTAATATGTTAATTTAATTGACTTCAACAGTATTCTTTATTGTTTCCACAATTTATAGTTTTATGCGTACTTGCTTATTTATGAAGGGAAAATAGTGCAAGAATCTTTGTTGTATTGTATTTGGGAGTTTCTAAATTTTGTTCATTACCCATTGTTTCTTGTTAAGCTTAATATTTTGATGTAGTTGGAGAACTCCTGGGTTTTCTATTTGCTTGTGTTATTTTATTTTGTTTTTAAAATTTGAGAAAATTGATCTTCCTTTAACGTATTTTGTATGGTTTTCATTAGTGTCTCTTAAAAATGATAAGAAGGGGCGTTATATTATAATTTATCCGGTTGGTAATTGAATATGTGATTGCTTGTGGGAGACTAAAAAGGGAATAGAGTGCTTTTATAGTGTTTGTATAGTCACGGGGAAAACGACTATTGCAAATTGGAAACAGTGAATTTATCACGTGAGAGCATAGCGTGTGATCACCTTGTTACTCAAGAGGGAAATAAAGATAAAAACCGTTTAGATAATAAATATTTAATTGGTTCTTCACCTCTTAGTTCTAATCAATAACTAATAACAATGTTTCAAGTATTTACCAAGTCATTCTGAACAGAATAAAGTATTAATGGTTGATTCCTTGCTCATTGGCACCAATTACCCTCTACCTCTCAGGTGTGTGTTGGGGACAGCATACCAAAAGGCTTAAAGTCTTAAAAGAGTATGATAATAAAATAAAAAGCTTAAATTGAGTGATTAAGAAGTGTTATTTTGCCAAAAATAATACATTAAATGGTCATAAAATTTTATTTCAAATTCATTCTACGACTTTTTTTTTTTAAGTTGAAAAGTTAATCTAAAGTAAAAAAAATAAATGTTTAAATTTAAGAGTTTCATTTTCATATAATTTTAGTGTAAACATTTTTCAATTATATCAACTGAAATGCATGCATCCTACATATGACTTTTAATATGATTATTACAAAGAGGGCTTGAATCTCTTTAATTAGGGAGGGCTTGAATATATCTGAACCATTTTTTTTTTCAAACTCTAGATTTTTCTTAGTACTAGTTTGGTGTCATATACAACATAAATCAAAACTAGGTGCTCATGAACCATTTTATTTTTTCTTAATTTTAAAGAGGGCCAGTCCAAAAGGTGAATTCATTACGTCCGTGTGTGTTGAAGATTCTAACGGCTGTCTAACAATATGACCTGCATGTATAACTGAAGAATGACGATCATCTCATATGTCAATTGAGTTGGGCGCATAACCCATGCATAACTACAATTGTTCTTACCTTTTTATTTTTTAGGTAGCATCAAAATTCTATAATCGAATCCATGTTGTATGATGATTATTGCAGGCTGGATTTAGCTTTGGAACAATTGCATACATGTGCTTTATGTTCGCAGTAACAACACCAATGGGGATAATTTTGGGAATGGCAATATTCTCACTTACGGGTTTTGATGATAGTAGCCCAAATGCATTAATAATGGAAGGGTTACTGGGTTCAATTTCATCAGGAATTCTAATTTACATGGCTCTTGTTGATCTCGTAGCAGTTGACTTCTTTCACAACAAGCTTATGAACTCAAATCCTCAGTTGAAGAAAGCATCTTTTGTTGCCTTAACCCTTGGTTCTGCTGCTATGTCTATTCTAGCCATATGGGCTTGAAATTTTTGTACTTGTACTTAAACGTTTTAACTTTAAAAAAGAAAAAAACAAAAAAAAAAAGAAGTTAATGTTCAATAGTACAAGATGTAAACTATAAAAACAAACTTATTACTTGTACTAAAATTTTTATTATATTTAAATAGATAAACAAACTAGTTTGATAGCTTAACAGACATTATTTTAGGCTTAAATTAGACTTATTTAAATAATATTATATTTTTTATGAAAATCCAAACTTAACTTTTTTATTAAACAGGTTAAATTACATCAACTCTTAAATAATTCAGACTATGAACCCTAAAAAAAAATCTGGCATATTCTGACCCGTAGTGCTGAATAATGTGTCTGAGAGAGAGAGAAATTATGAGAAAAATGTGTGCATATATTTTTGTTTATATTTCTACTTTTATGACATAAAAATCCTTTTCTAAAGGCAAATTATATTTTTGGAATAATAAACTTACTTGAAAAATTATATATTTCCATACATAGATATTATAAAAGATAAAACACAAGAAGGGGGTTTGAATTGTGTTTTAAAAAAAAAATTATCCCTTTTATCTGTGAGTTTAAATATGTTCAGACGAAATAATCTTAATCTTCAAAGATTGGTTTTAATGTACAGACGTTATAATTTGATTATCCTCGTTAGTCAAAAAACTTAGAAAAACAAATACTCAAGTATTTTTATACTGGTTCGTCTATATAAGACTACGTCCAGTTACCCAGTAACAACTGAGTTTTCACTACCAACCGTGAAAGGGTTACAAGTATTATTTGTGTCCAGCCACTTTTGGCTATAACACGATATTCTTTGAACACAGCCTTCGCAGGCTAAACAACAAAGGTATTCTTTGAACAACCAGTCTCCTCAGGCTAAAGTACCACACAAGTAGATTTGAAAGAGTTGTTTTAAACAAGAAAGATTCCTCTTCGCAGAGAGGGTTTTACAATGAAGAACAACAGATATAGTGAGCGAAATCACAGAAGATTGAATACTAGAAGCGTGTTCGCGAACTGATCTTTGAAGAAGTGAAGTCTTTAAATAGGCAATGTCTTCAGATATCCGTTAGACAGAGAAGAATGTCGTTGAACATTTTCCTCGAGAGCTTCCAAAAGGTGTCAGATAGTACTTGAGTGATTGATGGCGTGTGTAGCGGATTTAGATAGTGTGTGCAATACTTTTTCTGACATGTACAAAGAATTTGACAAAAAGGTGAAGACCTTTTCGAGTTACATGTGTAAGCGTGAATCCTCATACTGATCTTGGATGCTTCTAAAGAGTACTTCTTAAGATTTGAAATCTTGGCGAGAGTGACTCATACTTTGCTTCACTTCTTGGACAGACGATAAACTTCTTCAGTCTGAGAGATTTCGTCTTAACCTATCGTCTGATGACTTGACTTGAGACAGACGAATGACTTCAAATTTGAGGGGTCATCTTCCGTTTGTGCTTGTTTCGTCTGACTTGCTTGCTGATGTTCCGTCTGGGAAAGTTTCGTCTGTCTTGTAGAAATCAAAACTTTTAAATATGTTAATCATCTTGATCTAAAAATCTCCCCCTTTTTGATGATTACAGACCATACTGCTAACTTTTTCAAGGAGACATCTGCATAAGACAAAGTTAGTGATCACAGTTTAAGCACAAGTCAGATTTACATCAAGACGATGTTTTCTGAAACAATACCTCTTTATAAGAATTGTTACATCAATGTGATGTAAACCATATACAATGTTTACAAGGTATACAGAAAACCATAGTTCTAAGAATACATGTATAACGCTATGCAAATAAATAAAGAATCAATACATCATAGCAAAAAGAATAAACAAAAATGCTAACAAAAAAAATAATGCTAACTCCCCCTTAGACGATGCTTGACTTGACTCCTTAGACGAAGGCTCCTCCTTAGCATAACAACCTCTTCTTTTTAAGATATTCTCCCCCTTGGGCTGAGAATCTTCAAAAACAAAATCAAGAAAAAGGCTTAGGCTTCTTTTGAATAAGGCTCATGATAATCTCCTTCAGCTGCTGCATCTCAGATGTAAGAAAAGCTTGATTATCCTCAAGCTCTTTGTTCTTTTGCTTCAGATGCTTGCAATTCTCTTCTAAGGCATCATATTTACGCTTTAGAGTATGATACTCATCAGCGTCCCCTGCATCATCTTCAATAACTGTAACCTTCACCTTATCAGCAATCTCCACAAATTCCATGATTGGATCAGACTCTTCTTCTTTGATGACCACAATTAAAGGCTCAAAAATAGGAGTTTGAGGTTCTTCAATTAATGGTACAGAGTCATCTTCAATGAGCATAGTTGGAGTCCTCTTCAGACGCAGAGTGAAAAGTGGAAGTGTAAGATACGCAGTGAAGTCTCTCTCCTATTGCCAGGTAAACATTTTACTGGGTACAGAGAGCGCAAGATCTGGATGCTCCTGTGACGGATCTGTATAAGCAAAAGCTTCTCCAGGATACACCTTTCCACAAATTGTAGAATCTTTATCAAATGAAGTTCCAGAGCAGAAAGCAAAGGTAGCTTCATGATCTTCTATCATCCTTTGAATCTTAAGATTGATAGGTCTTGAGGCATTAGTTTGAATGGATTTGAGATGCGAGTATGCAGTAGACGGAAGTCTCTTGGGGATGTGCCTTGCAAACTTAAAGGCTTTGGAGACAGACAGAGTCTTCTTCTCTTTTCCTTTAGCCAAAAACTTGACCAAGCAAGGTCGTTTTCGTTCTAAAATGATGAAGAACTTGGTTTCGTCTGAAATGAGAGAAGAAAATTGAGATCCCACCATGAATGGACAGTCTTTCATCTCCTTCTTTGCTCTCCTTTCAATGTGATAAAAGGAATTTGATCTAGATTTTTCTTCCCTTCTATAAGCATTGGCCATCAGTTTGAATGCCATATTGTAATCTTCAGGAAGAGCATGAACAAACTCTTCGGGGTCTTCATATTCCTTGAGGAGGATGGAGTAACGTGGGCAAATTCCTGAACAATGTGGTCTTATCCAAGGGAGAACAATTCCAAGAGCATGTCCTAGACCTACATACTCTGTTTGATTCATTGGAATTGTGAAGGGTATAAGATCATGACAATCAATAGCGTCCAAATGCCAGTGAGAGCAATTTTTTGGCTCATAGATGGTGGAGCTGGGATCTCCATATTTGCAATGGTGAAATGCAGGTGCATTGATTTCATGTTGAACCTTCCACTTGATGTTTTCTCTGAAAGGAATGTGGGGTTCATAGCCAAGAGCTGGTCCTTCAATCACCGACTCAGCTAGATGATCCTTGTACATGTTTATTTCTTCTAAACCCTTGATGTCTAAAGAGGCCAGTTTATCCCAAGGCAGACGCTTCAGCCATTCGCGTTGCTCTTCAGGAGTATATATGAAATCTTCTTTGAAGTCCACTAGCTTCAGGGGTTTGTGATAAATGATGGGGTTGACACATCTCCCAAGTTGAAATCCCTTTTTACCTCTGTACCGATAAGGATTCTTCAACTCAATATATGGAGTATCCTTTATAAAGCAGTCTTCATCGTCTGCCAAGTAACCATCTTTAGCAGACTCAGACGGTTCACCATCATCGGAGATATCTTCAAGTTTGTCTCCAAGAATCCAGTCGGGTTTGATTGGTCTTTCAGCACAAGAGCTTTCAGCAAATCTTCTCATGACTAATTCGTTGAGGAACGAATAGTCAGTCTTGTGCTTGGGTAGAAGATCTTCTAGATTTATGACTTCAGCGTGAGATCTCACCCATGATGCATCCACCCTTTTTATATCAACATGTTCTTCATCAGACGAAGAACATGTGTCCTCAATAATTATTACTTCAGACGGAATCTCCATCGTCTGTTGGTGGGATGCTTCTTCAGACATAGTAGGTATCGTCTGATCAAAGGCAGCATTGAGAGGAGACACAACAATAGGATCAGAAACAATTATCCTATGTTCGTCTTGGAGTGTTGATGCAGAAACCTCCATAGTTGAAGCTTCTTCATTAAGCATAGTCTCCAATTCTTCTGCCAACTGAGCATTGTCCTTCTGGATCTGGGCAGTTTCTTCACTATTCATGCCTTCTGAAGTTGCTGGAGCAGACCCAGCTTCAGACGATCCAATGCCCTTAATGCTTTCGAGAAAAATTCTTTCTCTTTCAGCTTGAAGCAGCATAGAGACCCTCACAGCCTCTTTTAGTTGTTTTGCTTCGTCTGTTTCTCCAACAACCACAGACGCAAGCTTCTGCTTCATTTTTTCTTTACCTTTGGCAACTTTTTGAAGAGCAACCTCTCTGGCTCTTGCTTTCTCTTCGGCTGCTTTCTTCTGCTTTTCTTCGTCTGAAAGGATTTTAATAGATGATACGCCTTTAGACGATATCATAACCCCTTCATCTTCATTTGGGGATATCGTTTTCTCTTGCGTCTTAGCTGCAACATGCTTTATTCTGATAGTCCTCTTCTTGAGCATCTTCGAAAGGGACTTCAGATATGACTACAGGTGGAAGAGGAAGGAATGTTTGGGTTTGTGTTTGGTCTTGTGTTTGGGCTTGTTTTTGGGCTTGTGTTTGGGTGTGTGTTTGGGTTTGTGTTTGAGCTTTGGCACGTTTGATGCGAGCTCTGTGAGGAGGATCTTTGGTGATGGGTGAAAGAGGAACTTGTTCTTCACTCGTAGTGTGATGAAGAAAGCTAGGATTCAGATGCATCTTGGCAAAAGTGCTTCCTTTGACCTCTTTTCCTTCTTCATGCCAAACAACACCAGTGACATCAAAACCTTGGTTAATAATGATTTTGGAGAAGAGAGTGGCGTAGGGAATACTACTCTTCCTACGAATGTTCCTATTTCTCAACGCATTTATCCAATGGTCAAGAATGATGTGAGGGAGACTCATCCTTACTTTCCTCAGACAGTAGAAGATGCAAAATCTGTCACAAGTACTCACATTATCTCGTGAGCCTGTTCTGGGTGTGAAGATGTTATAGAGAAGGTTGTGGATGACTCTTCCTCTGGGATATAGACTCCCTGATATCAGAAACTTGGAATCTTCGGGGTCGCGGACCTTTCCATAGAGAATCTTGTCTACATGATCCTCAGATTCTAACTTCATCCAGTCAGCGCTATAAAAGCGCCCTTCGGCTTTGCAACTCCCAGCTTCAGCAATGGAGTCTATTATGATAATATACTCCTTGTTTTCAATGGTACCTACAATACCATCATCAAATTCCTTCGCGTCACTCCAGAACTCCGCGTAGGTCTCCATCAGCCATGGCCCTCTCATTTTCGCGAAATCCATCCAGCCATTTTGTATCAACATCTCTGATACCCTGTTAGAGATGCTTTCAATAGTGGTCCTTGAGATCCATTTGCTAGGCAAGAAAAGATCTTGCGCAAAGAAGGTTGTTTCGGTTGCCTTGATATTCTTGGCGACCATAGTTAAGTTTGAAAAGAGAGAGAAATTGTGTGAGTAGAATATTCAGAGATAGTGTGAATGCAGTAAAGAATAAAAGTGTGAACTTTTAAGGGTATTTATAGTCAAAGATAAAAACGGTTGTGATTCATCAGGCGAAAGAAGTTGAAACTGTCCCTGATTTGACGTGTCCCCATCATTGCCCTTTTAATGATTGATTTGACTTCTGCAATTCACAGCGCGTGCTCTTCAAAGTCCTAGAATAGTGCAATAAATGACAGACATATTTATTGCTGCTTTTAATTTGTCCCTGCATACTTAACTTTAAATTAATTAAATAATAACCTTGCGTCTGTTGAATTTTCTCAGACTGATTCAACTTGATCAGACGCAATGTTTCGTCTTAACACGAAAAGATATACAAAGGTATAGACGAAATGAAATACTCAGACGGAAAAACTTAATCAATTAAAGATACAATTCCCAAATTTTCTTTAATGAAATTGAAGCGAGTTTCGTCTAAAGTTTTTGTAAATATATCTGCCCATTGAAAATCAGTTTGAACAAACTGTATATCGAAAATACCTTTTTGAACATAATCTCTTATAAAATGAAATTTAATTTCAATATGTTTGGCTTTTGAATTTTGAATAGGATTTTTGCTGAGATTAATTGCACTTGTGTTATCACAAAATACTAGTATTTGAGTTTCTAACCTGGAGTAATCCTCAAGTTGATGTTTTACCCAAAGTAGTTGTGAGCAACACTCAGCCGCAGCAATATACTCTGCTTCTGTGGTTGAGAGTGCAATGGAGTTTTGCTTCTTGCTTGACCAAGAGATTAGTGATGAACCAAGAAATTGACATCCACCACTCGTGTTTTTTCTCTCCACTTTATCTCCAGCATAATCAGCATCACAATAACCACTTAGATTGAAATCACTACTTTTCTTATAAAATAGAGAGAGATTAGTGGTTCTAATAAGATATCTTAAAATGCGTTTAACAGCTTGTAAATGTGATTCTCTAGGATCAGATTGAAAACGTGCACATAGACAGACACTGAACATAATGTTAGGTGTAACATCCCAAAAATTTAAATATAGTTTAAGAGAGGTTTTTATAACAGAGAGAAATATAAAAATAATTAAAAATTATGAATTTTTGAAATTACTGTAGTAAATAGTAAATTACTGTGTAAATAGTAAAATACTGTGCAAATAGTAAAATACTGTGTAAATAGTAAAATACTATACAAATAGTAAATTACTGTGCAAATAGTAAAATCATAAAATATAAATTAACGAGTTACACGAGTTTTATATAATAATCAAATTACTGTGCAAATAGTAAAAATTACTGTGCAAATAGTAACTTTTGAAATTCTATAAATAGGGCCTAGAATTTCAATTATAATCACAAATTCAAGAACATTCTTTCCTTCTCTCAAAATCTCTTAGGAAGAAATCTCTTCAATCAAGAGAGAAATAAGTAGATAGAGGAAGATAGGAAGCTAGGAGGAATTGGTAAGGGGAGCTATCCTTATCTTATTATTCTTTGTTGTTATTATCTTTATTTTATCTGATACTAAGGTGCTAAGAAAATTCTTAGTATGCTCTGTGGTTGCGGTTTTGTCCGATCTTCCACATCAGAACAGAATTATTCTTGTTGTTAGGAAAAGGGTGGTAGTGTGGAAGTGCATGTCTAGGAAAGTTCTGGCTAAGGAAAGACTTGGTACTTAAGTGTGTTCATTAGTGACCCACCTCTCTTTCCTGGGAACTTACCTGGTGTACTATTCACGGACTACGGTCACTTATACGTTACTATTCACGTATATGTTACTATTCACGATAACGAGATCTGTTCACGTATACATTCGTGTTCACGATATCTGATCGTTCACGATATACGTTCGTTCAATGATATCACGATCTTGTTCACATTCACGATACGATCTTGTTCACGTATACGTTACTTTTGATGGGTGTTTTCTTGGTGTTTCTTGATTTCCTGGTTTCATAATGTTTATTAGTATTCTTGGTATTTAATGATTATAAATGATATTCTAGAAAGGGAGGTAAAATATTCATTCATGCATACATGCCTCAAAAGAGGTGGCCTCGGTTAGAGGGACAGATAATAAACTTAAAAACGTCGTGCGTGAGTGACCCGATGGACGATGTGGGCTCACAAAGGATAATCGTATTATCTATTATGGTACCACATTGCATATTTTTGGAGTTGAGGTTGGAGCATTCATCATATAGAAATTTCATTTAAGTCATAATTCATCCTTTATTGATTTGATTATGACGTGTATCATATTGATATTTTTATATGATATGTATTTTTATTAAGATATTGGAACTTACCCTTGCGTGTTTGTGTCTGTGGTTTGACACCTGTGATGATCTCGGATAATGTCCGGGGGAGCAGATTGACAGGATTGAGAAGATTGTCACTGTTTGCTCTGGTTGTTACTACTATCTGGTTGTGAAGATGCTTGCTATGTAGAAGGGTTGGGTAAATGTTTTAAGGTAGTAGAAAGGTAGTTGTGTAAAATAATAATATGACATAGTTATGCAATCTATTGGTAATGAACTTTAAATATTATATAATAAAAGTATTGTTTCCTAAATTTCTCTTTTATTTACTACAAATTACTAATTAAAATACAAGTAACATAAGTAATTATAACGGGGCGTTACAAATGGTATCAGAGCCGGTCGAACCAGTTCGACTTGTGAGTTATGTGTCTGCTATGTTTTTGTTGTGTGAATGATTGATTGATTGTGTGCTTTGTGTGCTTGTTTGATTATTTGGTGTGTTTACTTGATTTCTTCTTGGTTCTATCAATGAAAAATTAGTTTTAGGGTTAGTGACATGGCTTAGGATTAGATAGGAATAGAAAGTAGTGGTTGAAATAAGTTATAGAATTGTAGTTAAAGCCTTTAAGTGTTTATTTAGCCAAATGGTATTAAACATGAGGCAAGGAAGGTGGATAGAATTTTTAAGAGATCATGTCTCAATCTTAAGTACCACCCAGGCAAAACAAATGTAGTAGCTGATGCATTAAGTAGGAAGAATAAAATATGTAACAAGAATGGAAATTTCGAGGACGAAATTTTTTAAAAAGGAGGGGAGTATTGTAACATCCCAAAAATTTAAATATAGTTTAAGAGAGGTTTTTATAACAGAGAGAAATATAAAAATAATTAAAAATTATGAATTTTTGAAATTACTGTAGTAAATAGTAAATTACTGTGTAAATAGTAAAATACTGTGCAAATAGTAAAATACTGTGTAAATAGTAAAATACTATACAAATAGTAAATTACTGTGCAAATAGTAAAATCATAAAATATAAATTAACGAGTTACACGAGTTTTATATAATAATCAAATTACCAGTACAAATAGTAAAAATTATCATGCAAATAGTAACTTTTGAAATTCTATAAATAGGGCCTAGAATTTCAATTATAATCACAAATTCAAGAACATTCTTTCCTTCTCTCAAAATCTCTTAGGAAGAAATCTCTTCAATCAAGAGAGAAATAAGTAGATAGAGGAAGATAGGAAGCTAGGAGGAATTGGTAAGGGGAGCTATCCTTATCTTATTATTCTTTGTTGTTATTATCTTTATTTTATCTGATACTAAGGTGCTAAGAAAATTCTTAGTATGCTCTGTGGTTGCGGTTTTGTCCGATCTTCCACATCAGAACAGAATTATTCTTGTTGTTAGGAAAAGGGTGGTAGTGTGGAAGTGCATGTCTAGGAAAGTTCTGGCTAAGGAAAGACTTGGTACTTAAGTGTGTTCATTAGTGACCCACCTCTCTTTCCTGGGAACTTACCTGGTGTACTATTCACGGACTACGGTCACTTATACGTTACTATTCACGTATATGTTACTATTCACGTATACATTACTGTTCACGTATACGGTACTGTTCACGTATACATTACTGTTCACGTATACATTACTGTTCACGTATACGGTACTGTTTACATTCACGTATACAGTACTGTTCACGTATACGTTACTTTTGATGGGTGTTTTCTTGGTGTTTCTTGATTTCCTGGTTTCATAATGTTTATTAGTATTCTTGGTATTTAATGATTATAAATGATATTCTAGAAAGGGAGGTAAAATATTCATTCATGCATACATGCCTCAAAAGAGGTGGCCTCGGTTAGAGGGACAGATAATAAACTTAAAACGTGCGTGAGTGACCCGATGGACAGTGGGCTCACAAAGCGGATAATCGTATTATCTATTATGGTACCACATTGCATATTTTTGGAGTTGAGGTTGGAGCATTCATCATATAGAAATTTCATTTAAGTCATAATTCATCCTTTATTGATTTGATTATGACGTGTATCATATTGATATTTTTATATGATATGTATTTTTATTAAGATATTGGAACTTACCCTTGCGTGTTTGTGTCTGTGGTTTGACACCTGTGATGATCTCGGATAATGTCCTGGGAGCAGATTGACAGATTGAGAAGATTGTCACCGTTTTGCTCGGGTTGTTACTACTATCCGGTTGTGAAGATGCTTGCTATGTAGAAGGGTTGGGTAAATGTTTTAAGGTAGTAGAAAGGTAGTTGTGTAAAATAATAATATGACATAGTTATGCAATCTATTGGTAATGAACTTTAAATATTATATAATAAAAGTATTGTTTCCTAAATTTCTCTTTTATTTACTACAAATTACTAATTAAAATACAAGTAACATAAGTAATTATAACGGGGCGTTACATTAGGTCTACTAGTAGTGAGATAAAGAAGAGATCCAATCATACCTCTGTATACCGTCTGATCAACGGTCTTACCTGATTCGTCTTTGTTGAGACTGGCTCCAGACGAATGCATGGGAGTTTTCATTGGTTTGGCATTTTCCATTTTGAATTTCTTTAGAAGTTCCTTAGTATACTTCTGTTGATGAATGTATATGCCTTATTTAGTCTGTTTGATTTGAAGTCCTAGGAAAAACTTCAGTTCTCCCATCATACTCATCTCGAACTCATCCTGCATTAACTTAGAAAAATCCTTGCACAAGGATTCGTTAGTTGCTCCAAAGACTATATCATCTACATATATATGAACAATAATAAAGTCTTTTGAAACACTTTTCTTGAAGAGAGTAGTATCAACCTTCCCTCTTGAAAAACCATTTTGAAGAAGAAAGGAACTTAGTCTTTCATACCAAGCTCGAGGAGCTTGTTTAAAACCATATAGTGTTTTCTTTAGCTTAAAAACATGATCTGGTTGAGATGAACTCTCAAATCGAGGAGGTTGTTTTACATATACTTCCTCTTCAATAAAACTATTTAGAAAAGCACTTTTTACGTCCATTTGATATAGGATGATATTCTTATGAGCAGCAAAGGCAAGTACAATTCTAATGGCTTCTAATCTAGCTACAGGAGCGAAAGTTTCAGTGAAATCTATACTTTCCTGTTGATTATAGCCTTGAGCTACTAATCTTGCTTCGTTTCTTACCACTTTCCCGTCTTCATCAAGTTTATTTCTGAATACCCATCTCGTTCCAATCATACTTTTGCTTCTTGGTTTTTCTACCAAAGTCCAAACATCATTTCTGGTAAACTGGTTTAGCTCTTCTTCCATAGCTAAAATACAGTCATTATCTTGTAGAGCTTCCTCAATATTTTTGGGCTCTATATTTGACACGAGATCATATACAGACGATTCTTTTAGTCTTGATCTTGTTTGAACACCTTGATGTCTATCTCCAATGATAAGATCTTCTGTGTGGTTTGAGACAAACTTCCACGTTCTTATAGGAGCTTGATCATCATGTTGGTGAGCATCAGACGAAGAGGGTTCGTCTGTACTTCTATCGTCTGCTTTTGTGTCTGTTCTTGCGTCTGACTCAGGTTGACCATTTGAACTTGAGCTTTGACCAGAAGGGTTAATCTACAAATTATCAAATGAATTTTCTAGGTCTGATATTTCCTTATCAGCCTTTGAGTTATCTTGGAATTTTACATGAATTGATTCCTCTACAACTTGCGTCTTAGAGTTAAATACTCTATAGGCCTTAGACGTATTGGAATATCCAAGTAAGAATCCCTTCACCACTTTTGAATCAAATTTGTTAAGTTGATCTTTAGTGTTTAAGATGAAACATTCACATCCAAAAGGATGGAAGTAAGAAATATTAGGTCTTCTTCCTTTCCATTGTTCATATGGAGTCTTATTCAATATTGGTCTTATCAATATTCTGTTTTGAATATAACAGGAAGTATTAATTGCTTCTTCCCAATAATACTTTGGAAGAGAGCTTTCATGCAACAAAGTTCTAGCCATTTCTTGTAAGGTACGATTTTTCCTCCATTTTGCTGAGGAGTTCTTGGAGATGAAAAATTGTGAAAGATATCATTTTCAAAACAAAAGGCATTGAACTCAGAATTTTCAAATTCTGTTCCATGATCGCTTCTAACAGACGCAATACATATTCCTTTTTCTTTTTTAACACGTTTGCAGAATATTTCAAAAACATTGAATGACTCGTGTTTATGTGCTAGGAAGTATACCCATGTGAATCTAGTATAATCATCCACAATTACAAATCCATATCTCTTTCCTCCAAGACTTTCAGTCTGAGTAGGTCTAAAGAGATCAATATGTAACAGTTCTAGCGGTCTTGTCGTGGAAACAACATTTTTTGATTTAAAAGAAACTTTGAGTTGTTTCCCATGCTGACAAGATTCACACAGACGATTGGATTTCCAAGATATTTTTGGCAAACCTTTTACAAGATCCTTTTTAGAAATTTTTGAAATATACTTGAGACTTAAATGTGCAAGCTTTTTGTGCCAAATATCTAATTCATCGTCTGCTGAAATCAAACATGTCACATTCTGATCACTAAGATCAGAAAGACAAACCTCATAAAGATTATTCCTTCTTTTCCCAACAAATAGAATGGATTTGTCTTTATTTTTTACTATACATTCATCTGAGTTAAAAGCTACTTCATATCCACTGTCACAAAATTAGATTGAAGTTGAGACCTTTAACATAAGACACATTTTGAATAAGAGGATTGGGTGTCTTACCAACAGTCCCAATACCTAAGATTTTACCTTTCCCTGAACCATATGATACAGACCCTTTACTTGGTCTGAGATCTTGGAACATAGACAGGTCTCCCGTCATGTGTTGTGAGCACCCACTGTCCAGGTACCAGCTTGAAGTCCTCACTTTTCCTATTAAGGATATCTGCAACAGGAATAATAAGTGACTTTGGTACCCAAATCTTTTTGGGTCCTTCTTTGTTAGTGAAAGAAGATTTCTTTTTGTTTAAGGTTCTTTTATCTTTTCTATAATTATTTGAAACCTTATTGTAATTTTTTATCTTCTTTTTATGAGCAGACGGAACAAAATTATTTTTCTTTTTGTCTGACTCTTCAACATAACCAAGTCCACTCTTATCAGATGGAGATCTCCCATATTTTAAAATATTTTCTAGCACAGAGGATCCCTTAGTGAACTTTGTTAAGTCTTTGAGTAAGGATTCATTTTCTTTCTTCAATCTTTCAATTTCAGAAATAAAATTATCCTTTTCAGACTCAGATGATTTTTCATCTGATACTTCTTTTTGCAGTAACTCATTTTCAGTTCTCAAAGTAGCATTTTCTTCCAAGGTTTGTTTTAACTTGGCTTTGCAAACTTTGTATTGCTCAGCAATAAAATGTAAGTTAGCCAAAAGTGTATCGTATGAAATTTCTTTTGATTCTGACTTAGACTCAGATGAAGAGGATGAAGAAGTTTCAGATTCAGTTACCTCTGATGAGACGGTGTCTCCAGCCATGAGGCAGATATTTGCAGTTTCTTCTTCTTCAGTGGATTCCTCTGAGCTTTCGCTATCAAGGTCTTCCGAAGTCACTAGACTCTTCCTACCCTTGTCTTTGCGAGGATTCCATCTTTTCTTTAATCTTGGACACTCTGATCTCATGTGTCCAGGTTTTCTACATTCATAGCAGATAACTTCTGAGCTCTCCTCCTTGCTTGAAGATTTTTCCGGGAGCTTTCTTTCCTTCTTCTTAAAGAAGCGTTGACCTCTCCCCTTTTTCATCATCATCTTCTTAAAGCCTCTGGCCATGAGAGAAATCTCATCATCATACGATCCGTCAGACGAATCAGATTCAGTGGTGTCAACTTTCAGAACTTTGTGCTTCTTTTTTTTTTTCTTTCTTAGGAGTTTCCTCCTTTGTCATGTTGTTGACAGACGGAAGAGCTACGGGTTCTTGAGCTTTGATCTTGTCTCTCTTACACAAAAGTACCTCATGTACTCTCAAGGCTTCTATTAACTCGTCAAGAGTTAATGTCTTCATATCACGCCCAACTGAGATGGCAGTGGACATAGCTTCCCATGGAGGAGGAAGACTATCCAATATCTTCATGTTGTTTTGGGCCTTGGTGAATGTAATGTCCAGCGTAGTGAGTCCATTTAATATCGTTTGGAATCTTCCAAACATCATGTCAATAGATTCTCCTTTCTTCATTGAGAACATCTCATATTCTCTTTGAAGAGTGGCAGCTTTCCTCATACGCACATCCTCAGTTCCTTCATAGGAAATCTTGAGGGCATCCTAAAGCTCTTTAGCTGTTTTGTAGGCACAGAATCTGTTGTATTCTGTCCTTGATAATGCACACATGATGGCATATCTGGCTTTGTTGTTGAGTTCCATAAGCGAGAATTCTTCATTTCCCCATTCAAGCTCGGGTTTGACAATAGGGATGTTTCCTTGAGTTATGATGTTCCACAGTCTGTACTGAGTGGATTTGATGTACATCTCCATCCGATCAGCCTAGTAAGGATAGTTATCACCAGAGAACGCTGGTGGCTTGTTCATGGATGACCCTCCAGACAGGAATGAAGGTCCTTGTGACTCCATCCAGGATCTTTTCTTCTAGCAGCTGTAAAGCGCTCACCCCTTAGAGGCTGAGCTCTGATACCAAACTGTAAAAGATAGAACACAAGAAGGGGGGTTGAATTATGTTTTAAAAAAAAAATTATCCCTTTCGTTTGTGATTTTAAATATGTTTAGACGAAATAATCTTAATCTTCAAAGATTGTTTTTAATGTACAGACGTTATAGTTTAATTATCCCCATTAGTCAAAAAACTTAGAGAAACAAATACTCAAGTATTTTTATACTGGTTCGTCTATATAAGACTACGTCCAGTTACCCAGTAACAACTGAGTTTTCACTACCAACCGTAAAAGGGTTACAAGTATTATTTGCGTCCAGCCACTTCTGACTATAACATGATATTCTTTGAACACAGCCTTCGCAGGCTAAACAACAAAGGTATTCTTTGAACAACCAGCCTCCTCAGGCTAAAGCACCACACAAGTGGATTTGAAAGAGTTGTTTTAAACAAGAAAGATTCCTCTTCGTAGAGAGGGTTTTACAATGAAGAACAACAGATATAGTGAGCGAAATCACAGAAGATTGAATACTAGAAGCGTGTTCGCCAACTGATCTTTGAAGAAGTGAAGTCTTTAAATAGGCAATGTTTTCAGATATCCGTTAGACACAGAAGAATGTCGTTGAACATTTTCCTCGAGAGCTTCCAAAAGGTGTCAGATAGTACTTGAGTGATTGATGGCGTGTGCAGTGGATTTAGATAACGTGCGCAGTACTTTTTCTGACATGTACAGAGACTTTGACAAAAAGGTGAAGACCTTTTCGAGTTGCATGTGTAAGCGCGAATCCCCATACTGATCTTGGATGCTTCTAAAGAATACTTCTTAAGATTTGAAATCTTGACGCGAGTGACTCATACTTTGCTTCACTTCTTGGACAGACGATAAACTTCTTCAGTCTAAGAGATTTCGTCTTAACCTATCGTCTAATGACTTGACTTGAGACAGATGAATAACTTCAACTTTGAGGGTTCATCTTCCGTCTGTGCTTGTTTCGTCTGACTTGCTTGCTGATGTTCCGTCTGGGAAAGTTTCGCCTGTCTTGTAGAAATCAAAATTTTTAAATATATTAATCATCTTGATCTAACAGATATAAATTACATTCTGTATTTTAATATTTTTTTACTAAATTTTAAATTTTAGTAAATGAAAACAATTAGTATTTTTGCTATTTTCTTCTAAAACCTAACTTTATTTATTTTTTAAAAAACTAAAACAAATGAAATATTTGAAAAAATCTCTTTTATTTTACAATAAATCCTAACTTTTATTTATTTCTATTATTTTTTCCTAGAATAATTTTTTATACTTCGGACCTATTTTTCTGGTTGCCCAAATAAAATTAAGGTATGATTATTGAGAAAATTATATAACAAATATTACTGTTTTAGATAGTGATGACAAGTCTCACTTGTTGTTCGTCACCTACATTAATTCTTAGATTGCAACATATATTATTAATTACTTCGATCATTTAATGTTAATTGATTAAAACCTGAAATTTAATACGATGTCTTAGCATATAATCATCTTGCTAAACTATCTATTGTAATATGTTGAACTATTTAAGTAGATTTTATTTTTTTTTATTAATAAATGTTAGTAATGAGTGGTTTATTAATTTTCTTTAATGAGTAGGTTTGAATTTGACCTATTTCTTCACCTTCTTTTAATCTCCTTCTCTACCACCAAGTCATCTTATCACTTTTCTGATAATAATTTATAAAATGGCAAGTTTTATATCACTTAACTTAATTCTTAGCAAGCAACTTATGTATTTATTGGACAACTTCCTATGTTAATATGTGATAATATGGTTGTTATGGATAAAATTTTCTTTCGATTACATAAGTGATGATAAATAAAAAAAAATAGATAAAAAATATTTTAACTGGTTATATGCTTCAATATTTTAATGCCTTATTATTGAATAAAATTTGGACATGCTACAAATGTTGTTGGGCTGTGGTGCCAACTTGGTTGAGATCATCTACCCCATTGTAATGCCTTTTTACCCTTTTTGAATATATACTCTGATTTAAATTTTAGTGTTGGGATAATAGTTGCTTAAAAAAATTTCTTGATGTGTTATATAAAATATATATAAATATCAAATATTATAGAAATAAAGAAATTTTCAACATTATCTACAAATTTCTTTAATTGTTTGTATTAGATGGTTTAACTCAAATAGTTAAATAAAGTACATAAGTAAATTATTTTCAAACACATTAAGTCTAATATTCTTAAAAATAAAAGTAAAAAAATTGTACATTAACTATATAGATAAGATGATTACGAATTTCTAACATATAACATGATTAAATTGAAAGAAAACATACATTTTTATAAACTTGTATACTTTTATTGCATACTTTTATACTTTTATTTTTTCTCGAATTAGTAATTTATATAAACTTTTGAAAGAAAACTTGACTTTTCAATTCTTAAATTCTATCACGTAAGAAATTAACGTTACAACATACCACTACATACTGCATAGAGGGACAAGGCTAAAAGTACTGGGTGCGCATAGAATTGCTAGTAATATTTAAAAATACGTAATAAAAATTTATAAAAATCTTTATTTATTAATTTTAATAATATTTCAAAAAAATATTATTGGTAATATATTTTTAATATCTTCAACAACATTTTATTAAATAATTGTTATTAAAAATAGTATATGATAATATTTTTCCAATATTAATAAATAAATACTAATTATGCTAATGATATAATAGTGTAGTCACGTCACGTTATTTCAATAAAAAAAAAAAAATCAACTCTCACTATTGCTTACATGAATAAATAGGCTAAACTACGTATTTGATCTCTCATATTAATCACATTTTTTATTTGGCGTTACATTTATGAAAAATTGTGATTTAATCATTAAAAGATGTTTCTTAATTCCTCCATCTCCAAGCAATTCCTTTGACAACTTGTTGTTGATTGTTTTTTTTTATCCTTAAAGTGACCAAGGTGTCTCTAAAAATTGAGACCATATAAAAATAAATGGCTACGAAACTCTAAAATTTAGAAACCAAATTTAAAGACCAAATAAAAAATTTTAATATTTAGAAGGGCCAATAGAAAAAGGTATGAATCAATATTTTAACAGAGACAAATAACATAATTCAGCTAATTAAAAACAATTGAAGGGTATCACTTTAAATAAACATAGAGCATTGGATGAAGTAAAAGAATGTGATGAAAGCAGAAAGAAAGAAAAGCATATGTTAAACAATTGATGCCCTCTGAACCTTTACAAAAAATTTATGCTGAACCGTTACCAGATTCTAACTCTGATTCTGCAACATGGTGGATGTGATTACCCCTCCTCTTGACAGCAATGTAGATGTTAAGCAGAAGAAGAATTATGTATATAGACACCGTGATGAAACCAGTGAACAAAGCTAGTATCATATTCCAAGGTTTATTTCTTCCCTTTTCCAACTCAAATATAACATAAGGTAGAAGTAGACAACAACTTGTGTGGAGTAACAGGGTCATAACCTGCCCATAAAATATTTGAAAACAAACATACATTTACATTCCTAGTTAAATCAAATAAAAATGGTAACCTTAAATTAATTATTTTAGCTATATAATAAACTGAAACCATTAAAATAGGTTTAAAGACACGTACCAAATCCAAGGCAACCACTGTTTTTCTTAGCATGCTTCGAGGAGGAATAAAGAGAACCAAAGTTCCATAAATAGCGGCAACAGTGTATATAACATTAAAGTACCTACATATATATGGATAATTTTTTCATCAGTGTATGATATGAAGGAAACTAACAATTTTGCATGCTGAACAAAAAAGATTTAAGTATTATTATAAGCACTATACAAGGCACTTACGTGAAGAAACTGGATAGAGTGTATTTTTCTTGAGAGCACACCATGTTGAGGCTACCTTTGCCATGGCCAGTAATCAGAATAATAACAACAAGAAGTGTTGTTCCGAACACCACATACCTTAGCACACGACAAATTTTTTTCAAATCCATGGATTTCAAAACCAGAAAAGTAAATTTGTGCACAATGAATTCTCAAATGATGGGTTGGAATTTCGTTCATGGATGTGTTCAGTGTTAAGAAATAGGGATTATATATAGCTTAATCAAATATGAATCTGATTAGATATAATCATATCATATTATGTGTAGGAATATTTTATTAACTTTAAATATTAATTATTTTGAGGAATATTGGATCACGTTCATTTTTAATTACATATATTTTAAATCTTAAAATTACTTATGTATATAATTAAAAATAATTTTTTTAAAAAATATTTAAAAAGATATTCTTTCTCACCTTTTCTTTACTGTAAAAAAAATGTATCTTTTTTCTCAGGCTTGGGCCCCATTTTAAATCCTAAATATAATAAAAAAAAATCGAATAACGTTGATGTAAAGTAAAAATAATATATTGGATTTTAATTTATTAAATCCTATATATTTTTCATAATGATAGTAAATATATTAAATATTTAGAAGTAAAATGTTTTTTCACGTAAGAATTTCAATCTTGTAAAAGTAAATATCACGTTTTAAATATAAAATAGAATATTTTTATTTAAAATGATTTTATACAATTTCATTGTACATGTATTATGTTAAAAAAAAATTATATATATATATATGAACTATTAATTACTTATTTAATCTTATATTTTATTTTGTCTCCCTATTAATATTTACATTAATTGGTCTTATATTTTATTTAATTTTATCTTATTATTAATATTTACATCAATTTAATTCTTAATTTTTAAAATTGATTCAAAGTGGCGTTAAATTCTACGTAAACCACGAGATGCTAGTGGGATGACCACATTAACCGAAGCCAATGGCAATCAGCACTCTAGTCATAGTCTTAAGGGCTTAAGCAAAAACAAATTATGAAAATATATATATTTATTATAGTTTTTGTGATTGAAATTTACTGAAATTTATATTTTTAAGGTTTTATATTTTACGAGATTTTTTCCGAATGAAATTTTGTTTAGAAAAATCTAGATTTTTATATAATTTAGTTAAAAATCTTAATGATATCTAAAGATTAGACTAAACTGACTACATTGATCTAATTTTATAAACTTACCATTTAATTGAAACATAAAATAATAGTAAAATAAAATAAAATAATTATTTAAGCGAGTAAATACGATATTCTTTAAATGATACCCAATTAGTAGTTACCCAAATTGCGAAAACTCTGAATGGATCAAATTAAGCCCTTTAGTTAAAAAAAAAAAAATGGAAGCTCATTACATGTTCTAAAACCATACATTCAGGTGCTTTTCTTCCTGCACCGTACTTTATTTCTTTCTGCACCTTATTTTAAAATAAATGTTCCATTTTGTCCTTCATCAAAATAATATACTCACCCACCATTTTAACTTTCATTATTCACCTTTCTCCTTGCACTCTTCTTCTCCTCAAAGTAACTTTCTTCTTCTTATCTGTTACACTCTCCCTACACCCTTCTCCTCTGTTACACTCTACCTATATTCTTAGTCTCTTCCTTTCCATTACATGTTTCGTTTTCAGCATCCAGCCATTGCCACAAAGGTGGTGTGCATGTTGAAGTCACGTTAAGATAAGCAATTTTACAAAGTTTATTTTTAATTATCATCTTGCTAAAAATGTCAATTTCATCGATCTATTTTAGTATATCAGTCATTTCTTATTTCATACATTTAGTCATCTCTAACATAGCATGATATGTAACTTAAACCTTTTTCAGAAAATATGAATGATTTTAAAAGATATGCAACCATGTATGTACATGCTTACTAATTAGTTCACAAACACAAGGAAGACCAAACATGCTTCTAAGTACATAACCATAATAACATTTATCAACTCCAACAAAACTTCACTCTATCTTACTCTTCAACAATAAGACTTGGTGCATATTTTGAGACCACTCCTCTTGAGCACTTGTATAGTGTAACATTATAATTATGACTTATCACATGAATGCTACGCTTAAATTATGCATTTATTTCAATGTGTTGCATTGTGATCATATTGTTGGTGATATTCATGTATTACTCAAGTCCATAATGATGTTTTGAAGAAGTTTCTTTAAGGTAGAGTGTCTTGTCTCAACCTTGCAAAAAATATCAATAATAATTATCTTATGAATACAACAAAAATACAATAATCATTATTGTGGAGATGGTCAAACAATACATACTTACTAGTTGTTGTGTTTCCTAAGTGTATTATTTGATTCGTGTGCGTCTTGACAAATTTTTCTTTATGGTAAGTGACCCAAGTGTCCTTAATATAATCTACAGAAATTATCCATGATGCATAAATGATTTCAAACCTTCTTTGATGTTCAATTAAACTACCCATGAATCCAATTCAATATCTCAAGAATCTTTTGATTCCACATCCTCTGGTTCCACTACAAGATCACAATCACAAATTCTAACTTAAAAGCAATTGACCATGCCTAAACTAATAAATCTTCACCCCGCGAGAAACATTTGTAAGTAAATTTTAAGGGGAAAAAATTACTTTTTCTAATCAACAGCTAAAAACCAATTATTTCACATATAAATATATATACATTCAAAGTCCCACATCAAGCTTGAAAGAGAAAAAGAATTTTATCGTTTAGAAGATTTTTACTGCAATGGAGGATTACTCCAAAAGTCAGAAGATCCTGCTGGAAGGGAAGATTGTTCTATAAGTCAGAAGATTCTGCTGGAAGAAAAGATTGCTCCAGAAGTCAGAAGATTTTACCGTTGCAAGAGAAGATCGTTTTAGAAAAGTTTTGTTAGTTTTGATATAAAGAAGGATTATTGTAGAAGTGTAGGACTTTAAATTAAGGAGAGATTTGTTGAGTCTTGTATTAATTCAAAGTCCCACATCGGAGAGTATTAAAAAGAGAGATGAGTAAAAAACCTATATAAGGTAGAGTATTAGGTTTTATTCACTCGCACCACATCCTTGAATCTATAATGGGTGTTTGAGATTTTAGGTAGTGTGTGTCAAACATGTGGCGAGAGTTTGTAATTTTTCTTTCGTCCAAAAATTGTGGCGAAGGGTTGTGATTTTTTTTTTCGGCCAAAAACTACACTGTGACGAACGTATGTGATTTTTCTTCCGTTCAAAATTTACATATAATGAATTTTATCCTAAAGGAATTATGAATTAAGTCTTGAGGCACCAAGGAATTATGGATTAGGTCTTGAACCACCAAACCACGTTAATCTTTTTTTTTTTTGTGTTCTTTTTCTTTCTCTCTTGTATGTTTTTAAAACAGGTTAAATTCTCAACAAGAATAACTATTTTCTACAATATTAACAAACGCAAAATTCAATCATTCATCCATGATCATTATGTCAAGTTTCATGTTGGTTTCATCTCCATTTCAAAAGAATATGGACTATCAAATTCTTCCATTAATTTCCCTTGCATAACCAAGAAGTTTTTAAACAGAAAAAGAATTGACTATCAAATTCTTCCATTGATTTTGCTTGCAAAATCAAGAAGTTCTTAAAAAATTTTAGCAGAAAAAAAAATTGATTATCAAATTCTTCCATTTATTTCCCTTGCAAAACTAAGAAGTTTTTAAAAAATTTTAATCACAAAAAGCCTTACAAATATGTGAATTCTGTTGGCCAAAAATTTTGCGTGAAAATTGTCTTACGAATTTATGAATTTCGTAAGCTTCTATATTTCTAAAATTTGAAAGTTTACTAAATTCACAAATATGTAAGAAAATATTCATGCACCTACTGAACCAAATGATTATCAATTGCTCTTTCCCGAAAACTTATTGAAGTTTGTGAGCTATTTTCAAAAATAAAAATGTGCTTACGGATTTATCTTCTTAGAAAGGGGTAATTCAAAAGCATAAAAAACTTAAAAATATTTACACTCTGCTAAAATTTCAAATCCCAGAAACAACCTAAAGAATCATGTTTGAGAAAGAAAGAATCCTGTAACAAAATCAACAAGTCTCCTGTATAAATTCACTCAGACAAAACTATGTATATGTTATGCACAAAATGAGTGAGAGGTGTGAGAGACAGGTACATATGCATATGCTTTATGGAACTTTCCATTATTGTCAAGCTTGTGTCCTTATATTCACGTGCTTTATCATTAGCTATTTAGTGTACAACAACTGTTCCTCCAAATAAGAAAAAAATAAAATAAAAAAAAAAACAAGAAGAATGAGCAGAAAAAAATACAAATGAATAATCAAGTCTATAATGATTAATTAGACTCTAACCTTAAAGCAATATTTCACCCAACTTTTAAGGTCTCTTTTTTCTTTAAAAGCAATGTTTTAAACTAGGTACATAATTATTTTTTTTTTCTTGTTAGAAGTCTAATTCTAATATTAGAAAAATGTAAAATTTTACATCACCTAGTGATGAGACTTGTTACATGTATATAACTAGATTTTTTGAGTGTGAAAATTTTTAAACAGGTGCTTTAATACGATATCGATAAAAGCTGTCAAAATAAACAAATCCAATTATTTTAAAGTTTTAAACTATCTAAAAGAGTAAATAATTTAAAATTTAAAGGAGTAAGAACTAAGTAATTCAATCAATTAAAAATAAAAAGAAATTACTTTCAGAAATATCTATTAACATTTTAACCCATAAATTTAATTACTTATTAATTCCTAAATTTAATCACTTAATCTTATTTAAATTTTTTTTAAACTAAGAATTAAAATAACATAAATAAAATACCAAATTTATATGAATTACAGTTGCATGGATAATGATTTGATGAGGATGGTTGAGGCTATGAATGGGAGAAGCACAAGAGAGAGGAAAGTGTTGTGGCAACGCAGATGCAATGCATCTTAAGTATTAAAATCTATAAATATTTTATATAATAGACAGCAGAAATCAGAATTATTAAACAGAAAATTAGAAACAAAAGTCTAACTGGTAATGTTCAATTGGTTTAATTATGAGTTGAAGAGTTTAATTGTTATATATCATCCATGTAAAATCTTTTCCATTTTGTTTTTTTTGAGAAAAAAAAACTTTTCCTTTGTTAGTCAATCAGAATTATTTTATAAAACTTAATAAGTTTATTATTTATGATAACATGCTATTAATCACAGCATACTAAACTTTTACAGTGTAATGTATTTAAATTAAAAATAGTTACCACTTACTAAGATGATCAAAATAATTATTTACCACTTTCAAACATGTAATTAATGAAAAATTATTTGAACTGTGATTGATTGTGATGTAATATAAAAAAAAGAAAAGGAATACTTATCCATACAGAGAGCATAGTTATAAATTTAATCTATTTAAATTATTTTCTAGACTTTATTGGCTGTGAATAAAAGCATGATATGACGTTTCTAAACAAAAAAGAAATTCTTAAAATTTAAAATTATATTATGTTTTCTTTTTGAAATATATAAATTTTTAATTTTAAGAGAAATTTAATTTATTTATTTTCCTATTAATTTTTATTAAAACGTTTATTTAAATTACACTTACATCTGAAATTAACTTCGGACAACTATTATTTTTATTGGTGAATCTACTAGGTAACAATATTATTAATACTAGTAAGAGAATAAAAAGAATGTTTAAAAATAATATTAATGTATTGTTTACAATAACTTTTTTTTTAAGCTGACTGTAACTTGTGGTGGTTTTAATAATTTTTCGTTTTGTATATAATATTTTAAATATTTCATTTTGATCCTCAAAATTTTAAAGCGTTTTATTTTATCCTTTAAATTTTAAATTTTTTCATTTGGGTACTTTTAAACAAGAAAACATTTAAAGTTGATCATAAATATGTGACACACACGTTAAAATTTTCTTAAAAAAATTTATTTTAGTATGTTAAGTTTTTAATTTTATGCTAGAGAATTTTGAGGGAAATAACTCCTAAATGATGAATTTCAAGGTCGCGGATTAAAATATGTTCTGAAAATGATGATGAATGTCATTTAGTAATTTAGGTAATTGATTTTAAGATGTGGTAAAAAAAAAAAAATTCTTCCTGGAATTTATAGTACTATTATGTATTTTTTTAATTGAATAAAATAAAATAAAATAATTTGAAAATTTAATGTATTAAAATAAAATCTCTTAAAAATTTTATCAGGTAAAATATTGTTGTTAAAATTTAATAATTTTTGCTTAAAAATATTGAAATTTAAAATACCAAAATTAAGTTTTTAAAACATTATATGCCAAAAATAAAAATAGTGAAATATAAAAAGATTAAAAGTCACATTAAACATAATTTTTGTGATAGATATTTGACTATTTATAATAAAAAACTTCTTTTTATTAATTCTTGAATTATAACATAATATATTATAGTTATTAATGTTTCTTAGTGTCTAGTCTGCTGCATTGGTTGGGCTATGGCCATAGTGTACATAAAATAACTTCAAAGTGCAAAGCAAACGTCACTACACATGGCATCACCTGTAGCAGTTTGTTCTGATTAACTGGAACTCTCATCCACATGAGCTTAAAAAATATGAGAAACTCTTGTCTTGTCCTTTCTCTGTGCCATCTCATCCCTTTTCTTCTATCCACATACAAAATTCATTGACTTGTTCCTCTTGATTGAAACAACACAAGCTTAGACATCAGAACAATCAATTGCAGTTGTTATGAAGTGTTATCAATTGTGACACATGGATACTAATGCAACACTTGTACCCAAATAAGTGCTGTCTTTTGTCTTTTCTTTTGACATATATGAGCAGCTTCTCTTATTAGCAAACACTTATTTTTTACAATTTTTAATATATTTAACATCTCTCTAATAACTATAATGTCTCTCTTCTTTTATATATCATATTACTTATTAGACCTATTCTCACATTATATGTAAATTAATCCATTGATTATTTTCCAATTTCTTATTAAATAAACTTTGGCCATCTGCGTTGCTGACCACATAAATGCAGCTAAATTGAAAGTGACTCTAAATTGTAGATTATAAATTTAATTCAATCTTAAAAAATTAATTTATATAGGTTTTACACCCTATTTATATTGAAGATCTATTTGTAGATAGACTACATGAAACTTCCAACATATTATTAAAATATTTAATACATTCTTCTGCGGGGACTGAACTTTTCGAACTGAATTTCTTGAATCTAGATTATTTAAACAAGGCCTTCCAATATAACCTCCGCAACAACTTTTCTAACATCTTTATCGAATCTAAGACATAGACTTTGATAATAAATTGGAAATGTGAATTTTCGACCTTAAAAAAACTGGCATATAAAGTGCCGTCGGAAATTTCGAACAAAGTAATACGTTAGTAAATAAATTAGTTTCCTGGAATTTCTATTATCACTTGTGAGTTCATAGTTATTTACCAACTCAACAAATAATTTACTGTAGTTATTAGCTTCATTAACAAAATAAAAATGTTCCAACTTACTAACAAAAATTAACACTAGACACATTATAATGAAAGTAACAAGAGATTAGCAGAGTAAAAAGCAATCGAACATTGCTTTTATCAAATCATTCAAAGTTCTAATGATTCTAACTTTGGAACTTTCTATGATGTATAATTTAACTCTGTCAAGTCTCAACCAATAGAGAGAAACAGAAAAGAAAGAAAAAAGGCAACAAAAGAAACCAAACAATTTCACATACAAGAATATCAAAGCCAACAAAAAAGAACTTTGTAAATATTGAGGAAAAGTTCATATTTCATTGTGAAGCATCGTCCAATTCAGTGACATCAGGTGATAGAAAAACCTTACTCAACAATCTCTTCAAAGAGAAACCCAACAAAGATGAAGAAGTTTCTTGAACAGAACCACTCAACCCCCCACTCTCACTAATCTCATAACCTGGAGTAACAACCACAATCTCATACACACCATCATTATTATCACCACTAACAGAACCATATTGCGAATCATCACTCACCACAATAAGAGCTCTACAAATTGGACAATTGCAATGCGAACTCAACCACATGTCAATACACTCAAGGTGAAAAGCGTGTCCACACCTTGGCAAGCTCCTTCCAATTTCACCCTCCTCAATAACACTTAAACAGATCACACATTCCAATTCCTCTGTTTCCCCTGTTTCCATTGTTTTCTCTGTTCCATGTACAAACATGGGAATTGCCGAAACTGTTGCCGAGTCGAGGCCTTTTGTGCTTGTGTATGAGGGTTCTATGTTGACGCTGTTGAAATGGGAAGGTTCCAGAACGCCGGAGACGGTCACCGGAATTTGCCTCCGGCGAGTGATGGAACGTAATTGCGACTGAGATAAGAAGCACTTGGCGTACACGTGGAGTAAGACGACGAAGAGGATTACTAGGAATAAGGAAACGATGGCAACGAGTAAGATGTTGTTGTTGTTGTCGTCACCGGAGAACAGGCTCTGAGCGAGTTGACTCAGTGAGTTGGGGGGAGACTCGGGTTGACTCGGCATTTGAAGAGAGTGTTATTTGCTTGAATGGGTAAAAGGGTATGTTAATTTTGTGGAAAATGTTAGAGCTTTGAACTTAAAATGAGATTTTGGGAAGTGGGTACCCAACAAAACAGAGTCAAGACTCAAGACCCGGTTTCTGCAGTGTTGAAAAAAATCTTGTTTTGATCCTCTACTAGTGTGATTTTTTTGCTACTTGTGAAAATGTTTAAGTGAAAATAAAGGGAAATAATAAATGAGCGGGTGCTTGTTGCTGCTGCCTCTTGAAAATAATGTATTTTGTCATGCACTGTGGGGAATGAGGTTAAGGGGTGCCATTGAAGTCAAAGGAGAATCCCTTATATCTGAGGGAGTAATGGGGAATCATGCATGAGGATGGGGTGGAAGGGTGAAGAAAGAAAAGGGGGTCACAAATGAAGCACTCGTGAAGGCAACGGCAGTGAAGGTTAGGTGGGTTTTATTGGATTCATGTGGCTGATTTGTGTTTATTTATTTGTGGTTTTAATTGGTTAAATTTGGTGCAATGAAGGATCTTGAGGCAAAGGTCTTATGACTCATTACCGAGACATAAAATTAGATATTCTTATATCTTGTAAACTACATCAAGCTTAAGTCAATCATGAAAAGAAGGGCATCCCTGATCCCTCCACAATTTCTTCACTTTCACATTACTCATTATCTTTTTAGGGGCTTCATGCATTTATTAGAACTTCGTCAAATATTAAGAGGGGGCGTTTTGTTTTTTGGGTTTGGTACTAAGGTAGGGTACATTGTGGGACCCCTATTCCTGTTTTAAAGAGGGTTCAGGGGTCCCATGTGAATGCAACCATACACTACAATTTTTTTTTTCTTTGACCACCCTACCATAGGCACTGCCACTAGTCAATTGGTGATAACAGTAGAAGATCTTTGCATAGATTCCACCTTATTTTATTGCATGTTTCCAGCAGTGGATTGATCCCTTTTTCTGTTTAGAGTGGGCAGGGCTTACAGTATAGGCTTTGCAATAGCTCCTCTTCTAATACACTGCTGATAATTCATACAGGTTTTTAGGAATTGACAATCATTGTACACGTTTCATTTGATTTTTGTTATCATATCACTATAGGATAAGTTAGTTAATTTGACATTTATCTAAAATTTAATGACTCGTACATAATTAAAATGGCTATTTAAAGTTTTCTATGAAGTATCATTAAAAGAAATATACAAAAAAAAGTGAGATTTTGCTTGTGGCTTTTCTCTAATCGGTTTGCAAATGTTGAGACCCGGAGCATGCTAATTCTCAGATCAGGCCAACTTCTTTTTAAATATTTTCAGATGAAAATGTTGGTCCAAACATGTCTTTAAATTATTGTCAATGGTGACAACTTACTTCATTCTAGAACCCAAGTTACAAACTATATTAGATCTCAGCATTTCAACCATGCAGTGAATTTGCAGAATGTAACTAAACAACAGGAAAGATTTGAGTGGGAAATGTAAACATAGGAAGTGAAGATGATGGGATGCTGAGTAATGAGTTTTTATTCTTTTTTGTTTTGATGGCCAAATTCTTCAAATTGGAAACGAATGAATAGGGTTTTAGAAGGCTACAATATACATGATAATCATCATTTTTCCTCAAAAAAAAAAAAAAAGAAAAAAAATTACTTCAATCTATTCTTTCCCTCAAGATTCTTCTCTTCTCTAGTTCTTTATTTCAGTCCATTAGTTTGTATCTTTTCTCTTCCACACCTGTAACTCCCAAGTTTATCTCTATTATCGTATGGAGTGGCATCTGTAAATAAGCAAACCTCATATTAGACATCTTGTGCAAATTCATAATTCATACTAAAACGTTTCACAAAATGAAGTGCTGAACCTCACACAAATTTTCCTTTTTTTCTAACACCAAAATAACTAAAATTAATTTCTTAAATATTTGCCATGAACTCAATCAGTCATTTGCATCAACTCCATTTTTCACACCAGTAAGAGCACCTTATTCAGCTAAACGTGAATATATTACCTCAATATCTGCAATTTCTTTCAAAGGTCTGTCAGTAAAGTAAGCATATAACGCCCTCAGAACTGCCTGTAATGAGAAAAAAATTGAAGAATTTCTAGAATTAGTAGAACAAGTCAACCACAGGGCGTATACAAAGGCAAGTTTACATCAAAGTCATGAGCAAAACCTGATGAGATATCACAACAACAGGTGCTCGTTGTCGCTCAAGCTCAATAATTACAGGTTCTAACCTGCATTATTGTTATAAAAATTGAAGTTATTTACATCAAACAAGTAGAGTTAGGAACCAAATAATGTTAAAAGGAAATAATGCATCAACCTTTGAATAACATCCAAGTAAGACTCTCCACGTGGATAACGATACCTAAGCTTGTCCTTATTGCGGGATCTGCAATAGAAAAAGCAAAATAAGAAAAATAACATGACAAGAGATACTTATTTCATTTTTAAATTGCAGTGTGCTCCCCTCCCATCAAGCCTTTTCTTGTTCAACTGGAAATGAGAAAGATTACAAGTTTGTGACATACTCATACTCCTCTGGCCTGTTCTTCTTGATTTCTTCATATGTCATCCCATCACACACACCAGCATTTATCTCATCAAGTGCACGCCATTGTATCTAGCATACATAGACAATAAGTGCTGGAGCAATAACAATGTATACTTTTTTGTCAATCCACATTTCCAGACTTAAGGGTGACACTAACCTTTGGAAATCCAACAATGGGAGCTGCTGTCAAAATTGTTCGCTGCAGTGTACTAGTCCATATCTGGACATCAGTTACAAACATCACAAGCCATTCATCATTTCAATATTTGCACATATATTTATTATAAGCTTACACAAGCTGCTCGTTCTGATTTGAGACGCTTTTCAACAAATTTGGCAAGCTTCTTTTTATAAATTTCTCCATTCTCACTGTTGAAACAAATTGCATTGTATTCCAGTTAGTCAGCTGAAAGTTCTTGGCAATTCTTGTAGAAGAAACCAGATATATCACATCTAGGACAAAGGGCAAATAAGAAATAATTCAAAGCTAAAGGAACTAAAACCATTTCTTCATTTTTCTTTGAATGACAGCAGCTAGAATCAATTTTTCAATTAAGTCTTGCATCAAAGAGCTGCTTGTATTTTTATTTTCAGTGAATTGGGTGGATACGCTCAAACATAGTAATACTAAAGACAGAAAAATCCCTAACAATATGAAAGAAACAAAAGTAATACCTAACAAAATAAAAGCTATCAGTTTGTAATGATAAGATGTATCCATAAGTCCCAAAAAGATATGGCAGAGCAGGACAAAAAGCCAAGAATAAGGACCCATTTGCTGATGCTTTTAAAAAAAATCAATTTTGTGATATAAGCTTTTTTCTAGAACTTCTTTCAGAAGTTATTGTGTTTAGCTTCTGAGAAAAGCACTAAGGTAGGTTTTTCTGAGGTTTTTTTTTTTTTGGAGAGGGGGAGGGGAAAGCTTACATAATTATTATCACGTTTTTTTCAAATATTTACTAATTTAATAACACATTTTCTTAAGAAAAAATGCAAACAAATGAGCCCTTAGTTTTCACTAAAAAACAAGGCCGTGCTTAATCAGTCTTGAATAAACAAGTACTTCACTGCCTAACAATGGCAAAGAATTATTATCTTCATTCATAGAACTACCTTTTTCTAACCCTATGTACTTGCTAACATTAACATTACATTGAATAGAGACAGAAGCCAAATATTAGAATATACCTTAGTGCAGAGTCTCCTCCAATTCTGCCTCTCACATTATCCTGACTTTCTCCATGCCGGGTAAGTAATATTGGGCGTGGTGTAAGATGTGTATTAACCTGCAAGACAATAAATTATTCAAAGAAGCTTACAATTGATTTTTAGTAGCATTTGCTGAATGCATAAACAAAAACCATTATCTCATTTAGTTAAGCAAGCATATATTTTTGTCCTTTAACTCATTTTCAACTTCAATTTCTGTCACATAAGCTTTATTTATTTTAACTCTGTCCTTTATGTTTTAAAATGCCATCAAAGTTTCCCTCTATCAGACTCCCAAAAAATCCATTAACTAAACTAGCTTATGTCGTTTAAGCCTTTAAAGTGGAAAACTTAACCAAGGCTGAATTATACTTTTTGCCCCTTAATTTAATTTTTAATTTCATTTTTTTTTTAATTTAAGTTTTATTTGTTCTAAACTAATCATTTTTTGATTTAAATGTTATTAAATTTTAGTTTTTGACGATTATAACTCTCAATTTGACTCATTGCTCCACAAGCTAATGACCAAAAACTAAACTGACGCATCAAACTTGAAAATGTTCCTAAAAGACCAATTACAAAAGTTCAATCATATGATGCAATATGTGAATTAGTAGGGAGCTTCTCTATCTTCAAAGGAGAAAAGATCATAAAGCAGTAAATTTCCTCTACTTTTTACGTTAGAGATATAAAACCATTTATTTACCTGGCTCTACATAGCTAAGACTTCCGATATAGTTGATCCATGAAACTTTCAAGCCCAAAGAATCATGTGAAGGGATGTGGTATAATACAAAACCATTTCATCAAACAAATACATACACAAATACAAAATCATTCATATGCTTTTATTTAATAGCTTAAGCTTTTTTGGATAGTTGGTCCATGACATTTTTCAATATTGTCTTGCTGGGTTGTTTATTATTGATTAACTTAATCATTTGTATTGCTTGTCAGGGTCTCTATGAAGCTTTGACTGTATTAAGTATTAACCACATTCTTCCAAAAGAAACTTACCAAGAAAAAGACTATCCGGCCAGGTAGGTAGCCACTGATATTGTTCACCTGAACCAAAAGATAGAACCAGTGAATCATTAACAAATTAAAGTCATGCTGTAGACTAGATTTCTAAATGGTTAGAGAAAAATTCAAGGACATGCATGAATATTTGCAACAAGAAATTTCAGAGTATTAAAGTAGCCTCCCTATAAATTTTCAAACAACAAAATTATTTTAATATCATTTGTGCTTAAACAATGTCAAACAGGTGATTTGTACATTACATTCATCATAAAGCATATGGCTACAGTGCTATGCACCTTTGGTCCTCTTCTCAAGTTCCAATCAAGCAATATGAACTCATTGGATAATTCTATTTACAAATTACAATTCAGTTTATACATACATATATACGTTACTACATGGCATAACTTTTAAATTGAGTGATCTGTTGCCACGGTATCGTAGCTTGGTCAACCAAGAAGCCCAAGGTTCAATCGCATTTAGAGCCTAACTGTCAGTCTGATTCTGATCATAAGTTTGTCATTCAAGAAAGTTTAGGGCTGACTAATGAGTCTTTCTGATTTGTCTGTTTTATAATGTGTTTCATAGTTCTGATACCGGTAACTGGCAAGAGATCTGTATAAAATAATGCATTCATACAGTAGTAATATGCCTTTCTAACACTGATGACTGATTCTTTGCAGAACAAACACTTTTGATTCTACACTTGCAGTGAACCATGAGCTAATAATTAAGACAGGCACAAAGTGGACTCAAGAATACTGTATTTATAAGTTATTCAAAGTTAGAAGTGAAAGTGAAACCATGCCGTTTCCCTGCACCAAGGTTTTGAATCTAGTTAAACTACAAGAATCTATTTAAAATTTTACCTAAACAACAGCGACTGTATGAACAAACATGCATATCAAGTATCAAACTCACTATACTAGCAAACCAGACAATGAGCTAATATAAAATAGTTTACTTTTCCACATAATTTACATAATTAAAGATAAAACTCACTTGTATTTGCCCTCCATGTCCACTGGCCATGTCAATCATTTTTATGTAAGACCCTTCTTCCACCGTCTCATATACCTAGTAAAAGAAATCAACAGTACTTAAAGCAAAAGCTCACCTCGAATAGCCTTACAATTTAGAAGTACATATGAAAGACTTGCCTTCTCATAATTGGCTACACGTTCTTTGAAGTCTCGCAACCCAGCCTCAAAATCTGATCTGCAAAAGAATAGCTGATTGCATATGTATCTACAATTCCATACACTCATTAAGTTAATATGTCATCTGTTTTAAAGGAAACATTACACTTCTGCATAGTCAGGACTTTGCTGAATCTTAAAGCGTATATTCCTCTCAATTATGTCTACATCATTGCATATTGTTTCCAGAAAAATGATCTGTAACAAAAATGCAAAGATACATCAGGGAAGTTCAGAAATAAATATATCATTTTCATATCACAGATATTACATAGAAGTATCCATCTGAGACTCTGACTACAGTACCTTGCATCTACCTTCAGCCAATTTCATCAGCATGTTTCTTCGCTGCTTGCTACTGTTTGTGGCATCAAATATCCCAACCTAAATCAAAAATAAACTTAAGCAAAAAAAAAAATATGAAAGAAGGGTTAAAGCAATAAAGTTATCTAACAAGAACAAATTTTACCTGGCCACCTTCTTGCATCCAAGATATCATATCTTCAAATGCCATCTTTGCTACCTAGTGGTACATGATATATTAAAACTATGTACATAGAGGAAGGCTGACATGGAGCTACCATTACCAGAATCATCGTATGACAAATTGCTAGGTTCAGTGTACACATGTTAACACGAGTGAATTATTAGTGACTAAACCAAAAATAATAGCGTTAAAAAGTCAAGAGTTGGGAGATAAATCAGTTGAATTAAATATAAAGTTTAGAAGCAACATCTTCAATTAACTAAGGGTCTATTTGGGTCAACAACTAAGTTAAACACTTATTGAACAATGCTTTGTATAATTGAAAAGGAAATAGGGTTAAAGTTGTTTTCATACAAGTTGTTAAGTTATTTTCAAAAGCTAATATGGCCTGTTTGGGTAAACTTCTCTAGATAAACTTCTAGGAGATGAAAATCAGAAGAAAAAAATGAAATTTATTTCTTCAAAAGTTAAGATTAGCTTTTGATAAGATAATCTGTAGAAAGTCCCGCATTTGTTGGAAAAGATAAAAGAAAGTTTCTACAAATTAGCTAAAAACAAGCTAATTTGAATTTTTAGAGAAGTGCATTTCATCTTTTTCTTCTCCTAAATGTCCTTCTAGAGAAGTTTAGCCAAACAGACCCATAAAGCATAGCAAGATAATTTAAAACAACTTTTGGACATATCATTAGCTATTTTGATGAGTTCTCAAACTCTAACACAAGTGCTTATATATACCACAAAATAAATTTAAATAAATTGTAAATAAGCTCTTCCAAACACACCCTAAATATACACATCTATTATAAATTACTCCTTCGCATATACAAATAAAAACTATTATTAAAAGTTACCTCATTACGTGCCTCCACTCCTTCAGGATTGTCAGCTCGAAAGAAATCAGCAGACTGCATAGAAGAATATAACATGGATTTGAAATTTTCCTAGAAAGCATGACAGTATCATAACATCATGATTCCAAGAATGAAACTAGCATAAAACATGAATTCCAACACCCTATAGTGACCACATGATGTAGCAAAATTTGAAAGTTGATGACATTGCAAATGATGACAGATTATATCAAAGAAATAGTGATGCCGAAGATCATATTTAGGAACCTAAGAATAAAGTAGGAAGTTCCTTCGAAGCTATTCTGCAACAATAAGTCTGCATTAGAATTGCACATAACCTGGTTCAACATGATAGTACAAAGCACATAGAGATATGCTAGACCAACATTTCATCAACAAGTTAGATAGTAGCTTTTTTATCTACGGCATACTTTTCTTCAGGGCTTTAAATGGCAGATGTATTAACCAAAGGACTTCCCACAAGGAATGTTACATGTCCATTCGCCATCTTGAGGGGGAGTGTTGTGTCACATAATTAACATAATTAGCTCTTAATTGATTCTGTTGATGTTTCATATTTCCACAAATTAGGGAAGATACTAATAGAGCTTTTATTTGTACAAATTTGATTAGTTTAGATTTCCTAGTATTTCCACAATTAGGACATATTAGAATTAGTCTACACATTGTAAAAAAGGCTTGTATTGTTAATCATCCGAATACGATGTCAATTCACAATTTCACATCTTACCATATTTCAGGTATGCCCATAATTTTAACCATTGTCCTTAAGGCATTAAAGAGTCATGAAACCAGTAACACATCTAAAACCAATATAAAGTTCAAAGAACATTCATGACTGCTGGCCTTCTCTTTAGTGTGAATTCCCTGGTGTTTCAAATCAGTATTCTCCCACCCCTGATGTTGTATTTGTTTAAAGAGTATGCTATGAATCCATTTTGACCACAAAATTTGTATTACTCTAGGATGCTAACAGTGTCAAATCAAAGCCCCATGTCAACTATTTATAAATTTCGTCAAATCTAACACCAGGGAATGGGGTGTGTCCTAGATGTGGATGTAACATTATTCCTGATGTTGATAAGACACAATTACAAAGAATCAATCCCTAGATGTCACCAGTTGAACTTAACCAACTGCCCTTTTTGATTTTAAACTCCAATAAATCTTGTTGCACCACAAAATCAATAATAAGAATCCATAGAGTTCTCTCATTAAACTTTAGAAAAAAATAACAATTTCTACATAAAGGAGTCTTAGATACTGGAATTATTTCCACCTACCAAATCCTCTACAATCTACACTAACATGAAACATGTCAATTCTTATGGCAAACAGTACAGTACATCATGCAACAAGAAATACATCTAACATCAATAAGGATAAAAAAAATACAAAATATATATTAAATAAGGGAACAAATTTATACACTAAAGACAATAAATTATTGTGTATAGATTGTGGATAAACAGTACATGAGAAAGTGTAAACTATTCAATTGATTCTTCTGGATGAAGTTTACCTGACTAGAACCATGCTTAAGGCGACGATACTGCAACAATGAAACATGTGTTAAATTCACACTTGTCGTATTTCCTGTCTTCCATTAGATACAACAAGGCTATTCATTACTAAGAAGAATGAGTCAAGAATGTGAACAACCTTACCAACATTGAAGTGTTTGGTATTATGACCTAACCACCGAAGATATCTTAGAAGTTTGGCTGCAGTGTAAGTCTTGCCTCGAGCTGGCAAACTCACCTAAGAAAGAGAAACTAGTATTATTGTCTCATTTTGATCTCACTCAAAGCCCAAAACAAAGAAATTGCTAAAACAAAGTTTGAGAAATTATTCCTCAGGCAGGAACAATACCATGACAACTGCCAAATGTCTATGCTCCTTGGGACCTAGCATCTGATCAGCAACCGCAGCAGCTGCAACAGCTCCAGCAGCAGCTGGAATTGAATTCTGTCATAAAACCAGGAGGGGGAAGCAGAAGCAACTTTTTGTTAATAACCTCAACTGAAAATTCTAATGCAACATAAATTAATCCAGTGGAAATAAATTTTTTTAATAACAGACAAAAGATGGAATTTATTTACAAACCTTAGTATCAGGATCCAGATTAAGATTAGTGAAAGTATTTGAACTAGAGGATTTTACAAGTCTGGGAGATCCAACACCCCTATTAACAAGAAGTCCCCTCAGATCATCTTCCTTTTGCAGAAGCGAAATTGTTCCAACAGACTGAGATTTAACCATTCCAGAACTTTGGTACACCTTAGATGGATCAGGGGCATTAACCTCCGTCAACTGGTGGAACATCAACAGAGCCTATTAGATGTTATATATTGCATGACCCCGAATCCATATAAGCCATTAACTTAACTTTTCTCTCATAACCACAAGAAGAGACATTTTGATTTTTAAACATCATTCGAGCATCTACTTGTTAGTTATAAAATGACCTACAAACCCTAGTTTCACAAAACTAGTAATACAGGAAATAATTCAGAAAATATACAAATAAAATCCTAATTATTAGCAACAAATATACATCCCAAAATAAAATATGTTTTTCATATTTTCTGAGAAATGTGAGTTTATTCCTTACTCAACCCCACAAAACCAACTTGTAAGGTGAGAGTATATCCATGCACTTGTATACTATGTTTTGGCTATATCTCTAGTCAATGTAGAATCTCCAACAAACATCTCTCATGATAAAAACTAGACATCTCGAGTCAAGCGTGAAGATTGCAGGACTGAATATCTACGAGTAGTCCGATAACAGGTGGCCCAACAGGCCTAACAAACTTGCTAGGATAAACTCTGATACTACCTTAGAAATGTGAACTTTAGCCTAACTCATCCTATAAAACCGGCTCATAAGGTAAGGGTTAATCCCCCGACTTATATACTATGTTTATGTAATATCTTTAGTCAATATGGGATCTAAAACAGTGTTCTCTAAATTGGATATACTTTCCAACCCATTCAACACAGCTTTGGTTCTTATCAAAGGAACATAGTAGTCGGTGCCACACTCTAGAAGTACAGAAGATGTGTATAAGCTGATTGAACACAAGAAACAACTTCCTCAACCAGTTATAGTCTTTTAAAGTAAATACAACTATAAATCCATCACAGCTTCTGGTTCTGGTAAAAACACTTCTGAATAAGTCACAAATAACCACAGAGATTCATCAAAGTTATTCCAAAATACCTCTGGACTTATTTTACATGTTTTTATACCAATCATTTTTAGAAAGTATAATGATGAATTTGAAATGAGAAATTGAAAGTTAAACCTTTACTGTTGGTGGTTGATCAACCATAGGAACATCACCATCTCCGGTGGAAGGTGAAATGGTGGCCGAGTCACTACCGAGTGATCTGGGATTCTCTGTCAAGTTAGCAGCATATACAAGTGTTGAACTTGCAGAAACTGGGGGAGATGGGACAACATAATGCTCAAGATCAAGTTCCAAACTCGCAGATGAGATGTTCTGAATAAAAAATCAAGCGTGAGGTGCATAGTAATTGTCTGCAGGAAGTTGATTTATATACAAATTATCTGTAAGTTGGAATAAGAGAAAAGAGGGAAGCATGTAAAGGGCATCAATTAAGATACATGATCAGATAAGTTATGGTACATTGGTAATATAGGATACAGACATGCACTTATACAAGAAATTGTTGGGTTTAGCCTGACTAATCACTTGACCATTGACAATAACCATTTTACACTACCACATTAGAAAAATAACAGAACAAATTACAGGGCATGAAGAGAATGACAACTAAAATTGACTGCCATTAAAGAGAACTCCTAAGTCCTGACCAGTGCTCTAACAACTACAAGAGAAAATTGTGCATCAAAAAGAGGAGTCATTAATTGGACCATCACATGCCGATGGTTAGAAACTATTTTCATTTTGCACTAAAAGTGGAAAAATTACTGATTACAGCAAAGTGTGGTTTATGATTAGGCATTGGGAAAATCATATTAAGAAAGAGAGAACAGAAATTGTTAAATATGAAGAAGGGTAAAACAAGTATGCTTGTGCAAGTCTCTTGTTTTTAATTATTCTAGTGAATGAACATTTTTTCCAAGTTTATGTAGCTGTATACCAATTACAGAATACAACTAATTACAATTTTCCTTATAACTATAATAACCAAAAGAAAATAGTATGAACATTTTCTAAATCAAATAACAATATGAGAACAGAAAAAAAAAAATCAAAATTTCCTTAGATTATCATCCACACAAATTAGCATATTTAACATTAAACTAATCCACTTTGAACAGCACTATATTTCTAGTGCAACATACCCGGCATGTTCACACAATGCTTTTCAACTTAAATATTTTGACTCTGAAGACTTGCAACCAAAGTAAAAGTTAGTTTAACAGATACTAACAGGGAGTTAACCACAAACAATGCAGTGGAGTACAATGAATCAATCATAATTTAACGCTAAGATATTTTAGATCTCACTAATACAACAACAACAAACCAAGCCTTTTTTCAACTAGGTGGGGTTGGTTATATGGATCAAACAACACCATAATGTTCTATCATAAATCATATCTATAGACAGACCATTAACCTCTAAATCCTTTTTAATGATTTCTCCTATAGTTTTTCTTGGCCTCCCTATACCTCCATATGATCTACTCTCCTTACAAGGGATTCTACAGGTCTTATCCACACATTGCCAAACCACTTTAGGTGAGATTGTATCATTTTCTCTACTATAGTTGCTATCCCAATTTTCTTAACAATGCATTCATTCTTAATCCTATCTTGTCTAGCAATTCCACACTTGACACATCTAACACAACATTCTCATCACGCTTTGTTTATTTTCTTGTTGGTTTCTAATGGTCCAAAACTTAGTTCCATACAACATCACAGGTCTTATAGCTATACCAAATTCCTTTAAGCTTACGTAGTACCCCCTTTTTTGTCACAAATAACACGCAAGGAACTCCTCCATTTCATCCCTCCATCAGATCTCATTAATGTAAGTAAAAATAAGGTGATTTTTTTATATTAACATTTAAATTTCAAAATAGAAATTAAGAAAATGGTATCTTTGTTAAAAGGGTACCTGATTCATAATACCATGCACCACCACAACCACAACCATGTCCACCAGAGGAAAATAACAAACATAAAGAAAACTGGTAAATGGAGTCTTACCTCACTACCTGTCTGAACTTCAGAATTTATGCTGACATCAGGTATCCCACGTGCAGCGGAAAGTTGAAAATTCTCCAGATAAGCCCTCCAACTAGCTGCAAGATCAAAGGGAGAAACCCTTTTCGCTTCAACAAATACTCGATATTCAAGAACTTGACCATTATCAAGCCTAAACAACGCCATCCTGTCACCATCTTGCAATGCTCCCCCATTAAGTACTCTGCTCGGACCCTCCTCAACAAAACAAGGCCCATCAATGTTCTTGGGCTTCAAAAGGAACTTAAACTCTAAAGCTTCTGGAAATCCCAAGAAAAATCAACACGCCAGGTTAAAAAAGCACTCTAGTACACAATCACTTCCACTTTAGCAAGACAATCACCAAAATTAAATTCCAATTCACTATCACAATAAAGCTATCACTCACTGCTCAGTGTACAAAATAAAAAAATTGCAAAAAAATCTTTTGCTCAATTGCACTTTTGGTCCATCAATTATTTCTATGTGCGATTTTAGTCCCTACATTTCTAATTAATCTAACTGAGTCTTTAAAGTTTACTAACATATGCAATCAAGTCCAACTTATAGTTTTTCATTAAAAATTTGACGGAATTTGTTGACATAACAAATTATGTATTGTTTGATATATGGATATAGATGTGATGATTACATGATATGTGCAATTTAATATTTGTTTTCCTTCTATTTTTTGCATTTCACCTCACCATTACATGTCATCATGTCAACATCCATATTACATAAACACATCATCCGTTATCCAAAAACTGATCCAAGACTTGATTGTAAATTGTTAATAAACTTTAAGAACCCTGTTAGCTCAGTAAGAAATACAGAGACCTAAATCGCACATTGGGTTACTCGTGGTACTAAAAGTGCAATTAAGCTTCTTTCTTTCCAAAAAGAAGAAAAAAAAAAAAAATGCTTCTCAATTTTACATAAAGCTTACAACTTAATTTAAAAGACAAAGCAAACAGAAAACATTACCATGATTAGGTGGAACAACAAAGCTCAGTTCCCACACTGACGCCGATTCCCGTTTCATGGAAAGCTGAAATTTTTGCACCCAAAACAACAACAATAAGAAAAACCAAGACATACCCAGAATAATAGAAACAAAATGGTGAAGTGGGTATGAGTCAAAATTACAGCTTTCGAAGGATCCGAAGAATGGCCTAGTGGGAGAGAGCCAGAAACGTGAGGAAGAAGGTCCCCAGAAAGAGTGAGATTGGGATTCTCCATCTTTACCGAAACATAGAGCAATTCGGAGATTCGTAACGGCGTTTGGTGAAGGCAATCGCGGTCTTCTTCGGTATTCTCCGCCATTGATTCTTCGGAGGTTTGGTAATTGGTAGTGTGTATTAGGAGTAGCAGCTGCAACTGAATTTAGTGGCAAGTATGTGTAATGTGTGTTTGTGGCAAATCCTTATCCATGTGTAGTGCCTAACTGTTACCTGTGACTGTGATGGCAAGAGACAGATATTGAAAACAACAAAGTATAACTAATATTTATAATTCATAATAGAATAAATAATATTTATGTCGAGTAAACAAAAATATTATATTTGGTCGTTAAATATGGGATAGTCGAGATTATTTTAATTTTCAAATTTAATTATTTAACTTTTTTCTTTATTGTTTATTCATCTCTTGAATTTAGTGTGGATATCAAACTATTGATCACAGCGTGACACATTATTTTTAAGTTGTGCATGTCATGACATACAATGATACAATGAAAATTTTGGTCTCTTTGAAGGGGTGTTTAACAAGAGTATATATAATTTTACACAACATCCATTCTTCTATTGAAATGTGTTGAAGTAGAGAAATATTTAAGAAGGGAGGAGAAAGGTTTTTATACAAATACTCAGTGTGCAAGGGAAATCAAAGAAAATTTTTAAAATAAAATTATAAAATTATGGAATTGTGATGGAACTTGTATTTGTGAAAATTTTGTATTAAAATAATTTGTATTTTAATTTATAAAAATGTATTTATTTACTATTTTTTCCACAGGAGGCCACGGTGGATTTATGTGGAATCGTATGAGTTCTATAAAACTCTTAAACTTCCAAACTTAGAGTATCTTACTTTCACTAAATTCAACAAGCAATCAATATTTCACAATCAAGGGATGTAATATTCTTACGTTGGCTGTGTCTCAGTCCCATTGTTATCTTCACTCTAATGTTATTAAATTATTATTGTTACTTCAATTGACAGGGCAATGATTAAGTGATTAACTTATTGAGATTTTATTGATCTATTTATTTTAAAATTCGGAGTTGGATATTCACCATGTGTGAAAACTCTTTCAAGTGAACGAGTAGAATTAGTACCATGAGGCAAAGGATAGCCATGGCGGAAAAAGAAAGTGTTTATTATTTTTACTTGTATTTTTACTCCACTCACAAGCCTTTTATTGCCAACCAAGTGTTTGGTGCTGCTTCCTATCAAGTACTATATGTTCCTCATTTTTGGAATGGTTTACTTTTTGAAGCACAAAAAGACTCCAATCAGGATTTATCTCTTGCATAATTAACAAAGAATATACCTACTAGCCAAAAGTAGGCAATACTTTAAGAAATTACATAGAAAGGAGCATATACATTTTCTCAATTCAGCTTCTGATGTGTATACATGAAATAATTAAGGGAAAACATATTAAGTTAAAATACTTGTTTTTGGCAAGTTTTAACAAGATTGGAACATTTAATAAAATTACTAAAGCTTGGTATAGCACTACCAATCTTCTTCAATTCTTGAAATGCTTGTATGGTCTCTAGATCAAAGCCACCTGCAAACTGAAAGGCTTCATGGCTGATGAGTTGGATAAGAGAAAATGTTTACTTAGGAGTGTTTGAGGAATGTACTCTACCTGATGCACTCTGAATGCAAACTTAACTCCTTGCACAAAGAGGTTATCTTCTTGCAAAGGTTCATTTGACTCTAATTCCTTGGTTATCCTTTTCATGAATTCCTTTGCCAGCCTCAATGAACTTAGCTTCATCTGCAGTCAATACCAAGATAAAGCCTTTCAATTATAACATGGAAAGTATAGAACTATAGATGCTTCTAGGGTCAAGGTCAGCCCAAGTAAGTGAAGCTTAAAACAATTTCTATGGCAACATTTTTACTTTAAACAAGTGAGCTGTGTATTGAATTTTTTATGAGTCTTTTTGTTAACATTGAGAGTCTTTTACTATATAAAACGAATATAGTAAATAATTTCTTATTGGTAGATCTAAAGCTTGAACTTTATTTGGCTTATCCATGAACCGATGCTACTCGGGGTCATTGAAATGATACTGATTTGTCTGAAGCTAGAACATTATATTCCAATCACTTTTCTGGTTATTTGATCTATATTAAAAGGACAATAACACTAGATCATTCACCTGAATGATTTCATATGTCTTGTTAGTTCTATTCAAGACTCTAAAATATAATAAACCTCATTTATCTAGAACTAATAAACCATATTTATCTAGAACCAATAAACCATATTTATCTAGAACAAAACACACATCATCTTGTTTTACTACCTTAGTCAACTATACTTGCACAAATCAAAAATGTTTTTAATGTTCAATAAAAAGGTGGTGTTTTGTTGAGACCTTTAAGTTATAATAAGCTACATGTTCCTTACCTGACCAATAATGCCTGTGTCCAGCATCCACTCCCAAGGGATATGAAAATTCCTGTATCTCTTGCTTGTACTCTCCCTCATCCTTTCTTTAGCACTCACACTTCTCTCCAACCTGCACATTTCAAAGTGGCACTTTTAATTGATTTCAAGTATCGCTAAAAAGTTTCAGTTAGCAAATTCTAAATTTTGTACATGCTCGCCTGTCTTGCAGTGCTTGTATCCTTTTCAAAGTCTGAGCCAATGACTCCTTTGGATTGTCCTCATAAGATGAAACTTCAGACTCAAGGTTCTTCAGATCTCTGTAGTTACAAGCTGCTTCCCTGAGTGCATCTACTTTTTGTTCTGGCCATTGAGGGAAATGTTTTAGCACTGACCTTTCATCCACCAATGAGGATAATTCTCCATCTAACCATTTCACAAATGCTTCCACCTCAGAAACATCTGAAAATGAGGTAGACTCTACCTCTTTAATTAAGAAACTTATAAAATCCCCTTGTCTTTGAACTTCTGATTTTATCTGTTCAGGAATGTGCAAGGTATCAATGAAAAGAAGATGAAGATTAATTAGTCATCATTCAATGTTAGAAAATTTGACACATAAATATGAGCATTGAGTAGTTTGGAACTAGACTTACAGCTGAGAAATAAGTTGAGCGGTTTTCAATTTCCTCAATCATGTTTCTTGTGAATGCTACTGTGGGAATTCCATTGGACTGTATTTTGTTTTCCATGTTAGCATCCTTTCGTGTAAGGGAACGATATAACTCTATTACTTCCGGCACACGGCGTACCGCTTTTAACCCAACTGATAATGATTTTGGTGGTGTTGGAGGTGGTGGTGGTGCTATGGTTGGCTTCACTTTGATTCCTTTCTCATTTTTATGCAGAGGGAGAAGGAGGGTGGGAGAAGGCCTTGGTGGAGGAGCTGGTGGTACTATTGCTGGTTTGTCTTTTCTAGGAGCTGAGTCTTGGAAATCTTGATTTGTATGCACATTCGCATTTTCTGAACTCTTTTCTGATGTGATTACCTGAAAAACTGGTGGTGCTTTATGTTGATGATGTGCTTCTGAATTGTTGCTGTCATCTATGGATTTGTGTATCTTCTTCCACAGTACTGATTTCCTCTCAATGTTGTGTGCTTTAAGTGAAATTATCTGTGACTTCAAACGACCAACTTCTTCTCTGAGTTCATGGTTTTCCTTCTGTAGTAACTCATTCCTTGCCATGTGGACTTCAAGTTTTTTTTTTAGAGGTGTGATCTCAGACTCAGTCTCTCTCTTTAACATTGTCTCTCCTTCTTCCCTCATCAGAAAGATAGCCATAAGATGGTTCCAATTTAATTGATAGCTTGTTTTTCTGCTAAATATGGTCTTGCTTTTGAAGTAAGGTTGGTGTGTAGGAGTTAAATATGCTAGGAATGCCCCTTAAGATGCTTGCAATGTCTTTATGGACATGATGGGAACAAAATAAGGATGCTTTGGACATTTTACACTACTTTAATGCACTTTGCTATAAAGACTCATTATGATTTCTTTGTAACAAATTTTATGGAGATAGGAGATTACTTGGGCATGCTGGCAGCACTAGTACGTGATAGCTGCATTTTGAGTGCCATGTTAGGTACAACCTTAAATTCTTTGGTCAAATTTACTCTTTAAACGCTTTTGATTTCAGATTAATCTTTTGCCGGGTGAGATTTCTTGCTTTCTAATTTGTTATGGTGTCATATCATCTTTGAGGGTTAGTGTTAAACCTATACTGCAAAAGTTTGCTAAGTGAGGTTATTTGGCCTTAGTGAGTATATTCTTGTCTTGTCTTACTAATTTCTATTTGTTAATCATGTTTCTTCAATTCAGATTTTCTATTTACTATACACGTGTACAAAAGAGCTAGTTAGTATACCAAACGAACTAGTTACTAAATCCTATATACCTATCTATATAGAACTCTCTTTAATCTTTACAAATATCTCATGTACAAGTGTAACTTGTGGAATGGGAGTGTCCATAGTGATGGTTGGCTTTCTTTTCATCATTTGAGAAGTTCCCTTCTTCTAGTTGAATGGCATTTGGCTATTCTTTGCTTGTGAAGCAATAAAGAAAGGACAAAGGAGGTAGGAAAATGTATACCATAATATAGAGTGGTTCCTAGAAGGGTGAAAATATATTCATAAGGAAAGGTAGTGATTACTACATTATACCAAATAAGATCCCTATGATATGTACATTTTTTCAAATCTATTATGTTGTCTCAAAGCCCCTCCTGAACTCCTTACTTCCTTTTCTTACTTTCTACTCCTTCCTTGGACTTAAAATCACCACCCGTTATACCCTTTTCACAACCGAAAGTGTGAATTGATGTAGATTTGTGAAGAACGTGAAAGTAATCAGAAACAATGTTTCAAGTCCTTAAAATATTTGTTCAAAACTTCAGATATTTAATTATGTCATTCCATTCAATGTTTTTCTCTTGTGGTAGGTAGGTAGCTCATCTCATCTTTTCTTTATTTGTTCTTTCTTTCTAACTTGAAAAAAGAAAAAGTGTAGAGCTAGCACATTATAAAAGTTGCATTAATTAAAATATAGTATCAATTTAGAGAAATAAAAAATAATATAAAGTTGATCATATGTAGATGCCCTGAATATGAGGGAAGAAATATGCACCTCAAGCAGCATTTTGAGAATTCTTGTGAAGTTTCTATGACAGCTATAATTCTGTTAACATTTATTGCGCGGTTGTAGGTGTATAGTTGGCTAGAATGTACACATTGAATTTGATTGTTGGGTCAACACATCAAAGACTATTTAAGATATCAAACAGAGTTGCTACAGAGATGGAACATAACCTTATGTCTATAAAGAACCCCACTGCCTAAGTACAAACCTTTAGTCTATGTATTACATTCTTGACCCAAAAAAAAACGTACATAAACATAAACATTGATTCGTCCTTTGAAGATAATTTTGTTTGAGAAATGATCCACTACTAAATATGTGATACTTATTTTAACAAAAATTCAAACCTTAATTCTGTAAGAGACTAATTAGATCTAATTCTAGTTAGTATGACAACCATAATTTATAACACACTTCTGTTTTCCCTTTTTCACCTGGATACAATAAATAGTTACACTTCCTTTTCTAATGAGTTTTATTTGTTATTTGGTACAACTTATTTAAATTTTATCCAATAATGAAGAGTTTAAGATGTGGGTGTAAAAAAAATTTAAAATCGCAAACAATTAGAGATCCCTTTAAAGTAGTTACTAAAAAACTCAAAATCTTGAACATGTTCAAAGATATATGATTGAATGATAGTATTATACTTGGGAGCCAGGTCTAGCATGGAACATTTTTCCTCGCAAGTTTTTTCTTGCCAAAAATGTGAGAAAAAAGCTAGCCTCAAACCTTATTAACCCTGCTCAAAAGGTACAATATCAAATGGAGATATTACTTGGTACAATACAAAATGAATTTTTACCTATTTCGTAAATTTTCAATATGATGAAATGTTTTATTGAAAAAAATAATAATTTTAATAAAAAAACTAAAAAATAATATAAAGTTCCAATTTCGATCATTACAAAATAGTGATCTAATATGACCCAAGAAAATAGTGATCAAGAATCTAGATGTATAGAATTGTTTGACCATCAATTGTTTAGATATAAAATTGAATCAACTAATGTAATATATATATATAGATATGATCAAATGACACCAAAGTGTCAAACATTAATTTGACTCCAAATCTCATCTATTCATTGTAATATAATTGAGTGGTTTTTATAATTTTTTTCTATTCATCTAAAAAGCTCAAATGAGAATCCCCTTCTCCTAATTACTCTTATTATTCCTTTCCTAAATTTCTTACACGTCAATGAAAAATTGTTATTCACTAAAAGTTCAAGTACCAACTCCTCTTCTCCTAATTACTCATATTCACTTCTCAAATTACTTACATTTCAGTCAAAATCCCATCACACGTTTTCTTTTTTTGGTGAATAATTCTCATCACATGTAGTCACAGTCATTGCATAGTAGCATAAAAGCAAAACTCTTCCAACTATTCACTGACCCAAAATGTTTGCTACCCAAACTTTCCTTTGCATTGCACAACAGTTCACGTTATACAGCTCAATCTGCATTTTTGACCTAGTTGCTCAAGTGATTATCATCACTGTTATTTATCTTTGTTGTTGGGTATTTATCTTTATCATGTCCACATACTATGCTCCACCACCTAAACTAGACTCCCTTAATAGATGTAAAATACGTAATATTATTACAAGAAAATATATACGGTGTATAGTCTTTCTACATCTACTTTTCTTGTATGAACAGATTTTTGAATTTCATTCTTAGATACAAAATCATAAACACCTAGAGTTCAATGATATAAAATCTTACAACTGATTGATCTTTATCACTGCCTTGTAGAAGTCATAATAAATGTTCTTAACCAGCATGTACAAACTGACTATTTTCTACTGTGCAAATACCTTTGCCAAATGGTTAGAGTTAAACATGGTAAACCATACCAACTTCTAGCAAAGAAGTATGAGTTCCATTCCGAAAAACATCAGGGTCTCTGCAGTTTTTGCTAAGAAAAGAGTAAACAACATCTATGGCAAATTTCTTTAGAACAGATGATGATTTCTTTGCCTCTGCATAAGAATGTTCAATTATATAGGTCACACCAGACTCCTTGGCTGTTAAAATCTGCATAGACTCATCCTTACAGGGACACTCTTCTTGAAGATGTTCATCATTAATCTTCTTCATAAGGAAAACATGTGAAAATGGAACGTTTCTCTCTACACATGAGCTATTCAAAGTGTGTGGTGAAACACCAAGGTGTTCTACACTCAAGTTTTCACCATTCATAGACAATTCTTGTTGTGTTGTTGCTTCTGGAACACTCTCCTCTATCTCAACAAAATGTATTATTGCACTTGTCAATTTATTCTCAAAATTATAGTTCTCTGGTTGCAGATCTTTGTAACCATACCTGACAATGCAACAAAACATGCGATACTCCTTCGGGCCGATTCTGCTGATTACCAACCGTTCATTGTCACCGACACAAGGGACTTGAACCGATTTGACGCATACAAAAACTAACACTTGATGGAATGCTGGCAAGTTTGTAACAAAATGGCCAAAAATAGCAGGCACACCTGAAGCCAGATTACTGAAAATGATTCCTATCCCGGGGACACGAACCATGCCTAAGCAAGGTCCCAAGGATAGGATCTTAGTCATTGGAACCTTGTTCTCCACATCAAATTCATGTTTCTTCATCGTTCCGTAGTTCCAAGTAAACATTATGCTCATAAAGATAAAAGATAGCACAAGAGGGATCCATCCTCCTTCAGGGACTTTGCAGATAGAAGCTGAGATGTAGAGCAGCTCAATTGAACCAAACAATAGCAAACATGTAATGGCTTTTATTATTCCCTGCTTCCAAACAATCACCATTACTAGTGTCATCAAACATGTTGTCACAAACATAACAGTGGTGATGGCCAGCCCTACATACCAGGCAAAATAATTCAAGTGTGAAGAGTAGTTATAGTTTGTTAGAAATAATCTCTATGAATAGAGCACCTACACACTTCTATTGTCTCTTTTATTCAACCAATTTATTATGAGTTCCTTCTGTCATACTCCTCTCTTACTTTGAAATCTATGGTTTGTGACCTCAATAGTGAGGTGTTACTTGCCACTCAACCAGATTCATCTCAAGTTTCTTATATAGAGCTTACTTGACAATACTTAAAATATCACAAGTAAACATAGTGGAAAAGGAATGTACCATATGCATGACCCATCATGTTTGTATCCCTGAGGCCAATTGTTACAGCTAAACAAAGGCACATTAAAGTCCAATTGACTTCAGGCACATAAATTTGTCCGTATATTCTGCTCGAAGTATGAACAATCTTAACAGGAGGAAAACAATTTAATGCACAACACTGGCCTATGATGGAAAAGGTTGCAGAAATCACTGCTTGACTTCCAACAATGGCGGCGAGAGTTGCTACTATAAAAACTGGCCAAAATACAGTTTCTGCAGAAAAGTAGTAGCACAATTAAACCGGAGAGACCAAAATAACATTAGCAGATTGTGATTTCCTGAAATAATTTCTTGCCTGGTATGGATTTGTAGAAACTTCCTCGAATGTCATAATGGTGCTTAGAGAGAAATGCAGCCTCGCCCATATATGCCAAAATCAGGCCAGGATACACTAGACATGTGAAAGCTATCTGAGATTTAAGTGAAACAGTTAAAGCATATCTCATTTGGTTATGGTAGACCAGCATACTAGGATCAACTTAGTTAATCATTCATTTATTCTATAATCTTAAAATCTCTATTTACCTTTATTGAGAGTGCAGAAAAATGACCCAAGTCAGCATACATTGCCTCCACTCCTGAGACAATACCGCAGCCAAATTAATTCCACTAATAAATTTAAATATATTTATAGGTGCTTATATATATAAAGACTATATTATAGGTACCTGTGATTGAAAGCACAACTCCACCTAATGACATCCATCCTTCAATGCCAGTGGTTTTGAGAAACTTGAACATGTAAAGTGGAGAAAGTGCACGGTATATTTGTCTGTTCCAGTGAAATATGTTGTATATACCAATACCAGTAATGCAAAAAAGCCATGCTGCAACAACTGGGGCAAACATGAAGGCAACTCTATGTGTTCCATGATGTTGAATGGAGAAAAGGACCACTAAGATGACACATGCGATTATGACAACATAATCTGCAAAGAATGCAGAGTTTTAAAAATTGTTAATTGATATAAAGGTGATGAAAGAAGTTTGGTGGGCTTACTGTCATGAAGTTCTTTGATCTTAACTTGAACTCCTGAAACTGCTGAAAAAACTGAAAGGAGACACAAGGGATGTTCATAGACCCAAAGGAGAAACAAATGCAAATGTTTGTACAAATACCAACTGCTGAACTAAGTCATACAATCTCATAAAGTAAACTAAATTTAGAAGAAAAAAAATATAGAGATCCAAGAACTAGGGGATATGGCATTAATCTCTTGAAATGTAATGAAGTAGTCATTTCCTTTTGCTATGAAGTATTAGAATGGTAATTTTCTTAAGTATCAATTTATTGCAAGGTTCCTTTACCCCCTTGCCCCTCAAAATTCTAAAATGTTTTTCAGTTTGAGCCACTAGTATATCTTACTCCCTCACTTATTCTGCAAAATTTGCAAGGTTTGAAGCCTCCATAGTAAAATACTTGTCTAATAGTAACCAGCCGTAAGAAATTCCCCACTACCATCCAATTTTCACATAATGTAATAGTGAACATGTTCCCCATTTGACCACCAAATATATTGCACTTCACTAGGGTCAGTTGCTAGATTAATATCATATTTGAAATATATACGTTTCACAGTATAAATCATCCTCAAAAGAAGGATAATTTCCCTTTCTACCAAACTTATTAATTAGAAAGTATAAAATGTCAATAAGTAACTTATTCTGCCTTTCCTTGATGATATGAACTTAGACTGTAACACATCATACATTTCATGATGAAATGTGCAGCTACTGTTGGATGTTATTTAAAATGCATGTCCTAAATTTGAGTTATTTTGAATAAAGTTCTCAATAAGAGCTTAAAGAAAAAAAAATAGGGAGATAAAATGAATCAACCTTCCCTAATAAATTAAAATTAATCATGCAGTGTAACTTTTTCAAAATACAAAAGTTAATTTTAACTTGTTAGAAAAAAAAAATTATTCATTTACCTCTTTCATTTATTATGTTACAAGTATCTGTTTAGAAGTTTATTCAAATTGGCTATTTTCTCTAAACAACATAAATATTTTATCTGAAATATGTTATTATCTGATGAAATTAACAGAAATAATAATTCTAGCAATAGCTACCATTTAAGGGATGCATTCATGTAACTATAACAAAGTCAATGATGGATCACATACTTCATGTGTTCTTATAGAATCTCAGGGGCTGCTCTTGACCAACTACCTGATATGGCAGGAGTAATCACACCATCACCAATTGTCATACTGGTTCCTAGCAGAACAAAGATCAGCAGTCCCTTCTGGAACCTCGGGTGTTTTTGAAAGAACAACTTCAAATGAGCAGAAAGCCATGTGTCCGCAGAATCTTCTGTGGTATAAGCAGACAAATTCTCATCTGTGACTTGCTGATTAGGTAAAATGCTTAGTCTTGCATGCCGGCAGAGAAGTGAGTACAATGCAAAGGTACCTCCTGTACAAGTGAGTCATTGATTCTAGAAGGAATTAACTAACTATCCTCATTCCTCAGCAACATGAGAAATTCATAGATGCTCATGGAGCTAGAGATTTTCTTGCTTTATACAGTTGAAAGAAAAGAATGACTCATTTAGCAAACTATTCAATATACAATGTAAAAGGAGTAAGTGACAAGAAATTTCTATGATTCTATTGTTAAAACAAATAGTCAGTGTAAGTCACAAGTAAATTAATCTCAAATAATATTCTGCTAAATAATAAGTGTTTAAAGGCTATGCACTGACCATGTAAAACAGTTCTCACAGTCTTCCAATCATAAATCAAATTTTGTATGATTTGTAGGGATTTATCGACCATATATGGTGGATTATAGTTGGTTGACTGTATAAAAAGCTTTTAACTATCACTCACTGTATGAACCTTTTTCTCAATTAATAAATCATGTTAGGCATGATTTTATTTCAAGAACTAAAGATAGAGGAGCAAAATCATGCTCATAATTATATATTTCAACTTTCAAGGAACAAGATCATGATTCAAGATTTTACCTTCCCCATTGTCATCGGCAGACATCACAATGAAAACATATTTGAAGAGAGCAATAACAGTAAATGTCCAGAAGATAAGCGAAAGTACACCAAAAATCTCCTCATCATCTTCTTTGAGGCTCAATTTCCCTGAGAATGTGGTCTTGTAAACATAAAGAGGAGAAGTGCTGAGGTCACCATAAACAATTCCAAGACTTTGGTAAGCTAAAGTGAGAACAGTTGCACAAGATGTACTCCTTAAATTCTGATAAATGAAGCCAAACACAAGAAATTAGTAATATACAATACACATTTTTAACCTTAGCCTTCTATTCAAGCATTACATATATTTCTGAGTACCATGACTTTTGACCATATGTCAGACTATCATCAAGATTGTTATCTTTTTTAAATTTTAAATAGGGAAATGCTAGAATTAAAAATTATAACAAATTAAACCCTGTTATGACCAAAATTCTCCACAATTCAAAACACAAACATTAATCAAATATGAAAAAAATGAAGAAATAGAGAAATCAGAAGCAGTTAGAAATAGCAAAATGAGGATCAAATGTAATGTTAATATGACTCACATGCAATGCCAAAAGCCAGTAAATAATTAAAAGAAGACATCAAGAAAAGACACTGATGCCTTTAAAATCCCAAGCAGAACATGGCAATGTCCTTCTTACAACACCTTAGGGGAACACTATGAATACAAGTAACATCTTATTAGTTGTCAATACAACAAACAAAAGTCACAAAACCCCATTTAGCTCAAAATATCAAACTTGTCCCTAGAAGTTCACAACCTTAAAAACACTGTAGAGAACAACATGGTAAAACTGAAGACATTAACTGAACAATGACCATGCAAAAATGGATCAGTTAATAAAAAAGTTTACAATAGACCATGCAAATATTGAGGTATATATGAAAGATAGCTCCTTTAGTTCAGACTTTAGAATGCAAAAACAAATAAAAAAATAAGAAAGATAAAGCACCCGCTGAGACATTCCATGTTCCATAAATTGCTGAGGTGGGTTCATGGCTGAAAGAGAAGAAAAAGTGATAATGATACAGAAGCAAAGATGAGGTTAGTTATGATGAGACAGAGAATAATATATAGAAGCAAAAGGCAGAGAATTCAGGGAATGGAAAGTGAAGTAGTAGAAAAGCAAGTGGTGTGTGTCCAAAGAAGTTGCAAAATGCATTCAATGCTCTTTAACTCTCTCTTGCTGGACTTATTAACCAACCTAACACTTTCCCCCACACTCCTCAAAATGAATAGTAAACATTAAACAACTTATTTCCCATCCAAATACTAGTGTTATATAGTATTTTTCACATCATGTGAACAATGAATATCTGAATAGTGTAAAATTGTTAAAGTAGATGTACATGAATTTGACTAGGAAAATGCTACAGTTCTTAGTTGATTGATTAAGAAATTAAAAAAGAAATTTTTTTACAGAAATGCATAAAACTACACTTTAGTTTCTTCACCAACAAGACCCGTTTTATTTAAAAAAGAAGAACACTATTGCAGAGTATATATCCTCAGATTAATTTCTATATTCTAATTAGCAAATATAAATTTCCTATCCACCTTGCACCATGAAATGAAACTCAATAGTTAGCTCGATTGTTGGGTACTTACAGGTATTTTTTGGTACAAGATCATCGTAGGTTTTGTGATTTGGTACCTATCTGTTTCCAAAGTTCAAGTAATTAACGGGCATTTACATTTCATAATTGTAATTTATGATTTTGGTAAGTGCTAAAGTTCTAGACTCTAAAATGTCAATAAAACAGAATTAAAGAACCTTTTTCTTAAAGATAACACATAAAAATACAAAAAGTATTTTACATTGTCAATCCATCAAAATCCAAAAAACAAAAAAAGTATTTTATGCTGTCAATGGATCAAAATTCTTTATTTATGTAAAATTCATTAATTTTAATAATAAAGTTTCAAAAAATATTATATAATCTAATTTATAATTAATTAATAATGTAACTATTTTACGTTATCAATTTATACCTTCAAACTTCAAATTTATATATTTTCTAAGATCTCGGTTATTTTTGTGAAGAAATAATCTTATTTGAAGTTATTCTGCTAGGGTAATCTTTCACATTTTTTTCTTTTTCAATACACAATATTTGAATTAGAAACTCAATTATGTGTTATTTTAATCAACCACACATCAGTTAAAAAAAAAAAAAAAACTCTGTAATACATTATTACCATTTTCTTTAGTAGTTTGAGCTAACAATATTACTTAGTCAATGTTTAGTGGTGGTCCTAGTAGAATCTTAAAGGAAAAAGGAGACCAAAATTTTTAATTCTATTAAGATAATCATTATATAGACAAGGTTTATTAAAATAAGTAAAAATTAAAATATATTAAATTTGTATTAATATATCATAATTTAAACAAGATAAACTAATAATACATTTTTTATATATTATTATTTAATCATGGATTGTTAAGTATACTAAAATTGTTAGTTTTTCTGATATTTATTCTAAAAATCATACTTGAGATAATTTCCAATTGTTAAACATATAAAAATCATTTTATTCAGAATTTATCAAAATTAAACTCACCTATCATTTTATTTTTTTATTTGTGAAAAAAATATTAAACTTGATACATATTATTAGAAATGAAAATCACCATCTCTTCCTTTTAACCCAACTTGCAAGCATCTAAGAGATTTTGAATTGAACTTTTTTTTCGCTCAAACTTATGATGGGAAAGAATGAGAAGAGGGACATGAAATTAAGAAAATATAATTATAGTATCTTAGGGGGAAGGGTGATTGATGACCGACTTCAATTTTCCAAGTGGGGCATATAGGAACATTAAAGTAGATGAATGTCTGGTCTTCATTGACCTTATGATCACATCCAATAATAGAAAACTGCTAAGATTTCCACCAAACAGATTTTTGAGGTGTTGAAACCTTTTTCTTTCTTTTCATTACCCTGTTCAGAGTTCCACAATTTAATTCTACTGTAGCTACCCTTTTTCCTTTGTAATTAAAAACCACCTTGGCAGACCTGAATTAGGCACCCAAAGATTGATGTTAACAATATACCAAACTTTTAAAGACACAAAATCATTAGAAGGATTCTAAAAGCTTTTCTATTTTTTTTCCAATTCTATACTTCCCTTTGCCGTACTGCATACTTTTATACAAGGCGGTGCAAAATATATTTCTAAGTCTAAAATGAATTTTAAAATTTTAAATTTAATAAAATTATCAATATGTTTATAAGCTTAATTTAATAAATATATGTTATCCGACATATTCATAATAATGATTATGTAAGACGTGTTATATTATAAAGTTACATTTTTTATTATTATCACACTAGTATAATCTTTAATCACATCAATATATCTAAAAATTAATACAAGACTATGTTTACATGATAAGAATGACACGTAAAATTATCAATAATACTTTTCTGGTATATATATATATATATATATATATATATATATATATATATATATATATATATAACATCTTACCTAATATATATATTTAAAGATTTTACAACTCAATAAATCAACCAGTAACTTAAATTTTGAGTATCTTTTATAAATATATTTTCCTACTTCAACGAGGATGAAGCATCAACCACAATAGGAAACTCTCTAGACGGATTGAGACACCACCTTCCTCCATCCTTAATCACTGAAATACATATATCTTTTAGGTCTCTTAACAAACAAAATATAAATTTGATAATATGAGTAAGCTTTATATGAAAATATAAATCATGTAATTATTAATATTAACTACCTTTTTACTTAAAATAAAATCTCTAATAATACTTACGTCGTATTTATCTTTTGCTTATAAGTGAGAAGCTTTAAAATATGTAAATGTTTATATATATATATATATATCCACTCCATGTACATATTTTTCTCTGGATGCACATGCAATGTGTTCTAAATCCATTGCCATACTTTTTTATAATAATTTCATTTGGCATTTTCATTCCTCCGGAGATAGGTATTTAATGGCTGAGACATAACCTCTATCAATTATAAGCCAAAAATTTATTATATGCTAAAATTTAGATCATGCCCTTTTCTTTTGTTCGTTGTGATCATCAAAATATGTGCTAGAGGAAATGAAAAGGGAATTGAAATTTCATGTGTATATTGATTATATCATTCACAAACAATATGGTAAGTGACCTTTCACAAAGTGATTGACAGCAACGAGTCAACATATTTTTAGAATCTTGGGGCATGATCAACTTATTTCTTAGGTCTATAATTGAAGACATTGAAAAACTTTCATTATTTTACAATATCATCTAATAATTGGATTCCAGCATCACGTGTCAACCAAATATTGTTATAAAAAGTTATGTTACTAAGAAAAGAATTAAAAATAGATTATTTTATTAAAAATGTAATAATTTAAGGCTATTGTTTGATAAAAAACTTTAACACTTGTAACTAATTAGATATAGTCTAAATTATGGTTTTTTAAATAATTATTATAAAATTAATAATTTTATAATGATAATTTATGATTAGATATTGATGTAGAAATTTTCTCCTTAGACATTATATTTTAATTAAATGTTTCAATAAAAATTAAGAGTTTAATTTTTATATATATCATTAGTATAAAAGATTTTATAATATCAACTAATCAAAAATTATATTGATACATTTTAAAATAATTTATTATATATCATCAAGTTGATCATATCATAATTTGTAAAAAAAAAATATTAATTTACTCAAACTCAATATAATGATTTTTCTTTACACGTCCATATTTCCAACCAATTGAGATGTAAAAAATTAGTGAAATAGGTTTTGTCTTTTCTCATATGCATTATCTGAAAATAAACATTGTTTTCATGTTTAACAAAGTTAAACCACCTATTAACTATGTTGTAACTTGTTGAGTGATTTTTTTAATCATTGACTAACAAAATCACTAAAAGAATATGAATCAATAATTTTGAACCTAATAATTCATAATTATTCACTTTTACTATCAAATCATTAATGGCTAAAACAAACATTATCATGAAACATGAAACAGATCATTTTTCTTTTACATAATGAAAAAAGAAAATCATAATTATGAAAAGAAAATCTTTATTGTGTGCTTCTCCTAAATATAACTATAGTACCCTTGAGAATAGAAGTTCTGGAAAATGGAAAAGGGAAGCTGAGTAGGCAAGTGCTTGGTATGCTTTCTATATCAAATATTAATAACTTGTCCCTACTTTCATTCATTGAACCCCAAATCTTACATGAGTTCTATCCTCTATGAAAGATGGTGCACGAATGAAGTTGACACAACCTTCAACCTTATCCAATTCTTGCTTTCAATGGAGCCTCACTTTACTTTCCCAATATAAAAAACACACAACACAAAAATTATACATATTATCATTATCAACCTAAAAGTTATATATATATATATATATATATATATATATATATATATATATATATATATATATATTATAATATATGAATTATGTACTTAACTTAATCTTATAAAATTAACTTATAAAATGAGAATTATTTATTTATATATTTAAATTTATAAAATAAGAATTATCTCTCGAGATGGAATTTCCAACCATATAAGTCACTAAATTGAATTTACAATATTAAATAAATACATTTTAAATTAAATTTTAACCGTTAAAATTTTTATTATCATATATGATATAATCTCTTCCAAAATTTGAATGATTAGAGTTCATCTTATTTGATGTATGTGCATCTATTGCAAGATTAATGCTACTTCAATAATACAATGACGTGAATGCTACTCTAAAGTTTTCTTTAATTTGGGCATATATACACATGGTTGATCAGTTGATTGTAAATATGGAAAATAAAACGTTGAATTTTTGTCACTATAGTTAAGAGACTTAATTATCTATTAAAAGACTTAATTAACTATATTGACTGTATCAGATTTTATTGATACTACTATATATACTATTTAAAAAATGTATTTATTAGTTAAATTAATTTATTGAAATTTATTGACTGTATCTGTTGACTATATTGGATTGTTAAAATGTATTTATTTAAATTTGTTATTTATAGTAAAGTTCAAGTTATAAGAGCAAAATGTGAGAGTGAACGAAAGTTATTAATTAATTAAATTACATTGCAGCTTCTAATATTTTTTTAAAAAAAATAAAATATTTACCGTTTACCTGAAGTATAAAAATATAGAAATGAAAATTTTATTTGCTAAAAAACCACGAATGTTTAAAAGTATGTTTTTAAAGCTTGTATCAAAATCATATTATCAAGGCAATTTAGCTCATAATGGGTGAATTATTATAAATTTTAAAATATTCATGTTTAATTTTTATAGATAAAAAATATCAAACTCACATTTAAATTTGATTTTTTCTATTAAAAAAAATGACTTTGTGAACCTTAAATTAAACACAAGTAAAAATTCCATTATCCTTTGTCTTCTTAATATATATATATATATATATATATATATATATAGATATAGATATAACTAAAATTAATTAATTTTTCTATAAAAAATGTGTAAAATTAAAAAAAAATAATATATCTAAAAACTAATTCAAATAAAATATTATTATAAATTTAATTCATTTTAAATTATCTTTAAATATATCCTTGCATTTATAATTAATCCATCACCCTCACATGAATGATTCAAATCAATATCACCTTCCATTAATGATTCAAATCAAAGAATAGTAAAGGCATCCACGTACAAAAATATAATCAATCACTGCAACAAAAAGCAACTAAAAACGTAACGAAAATGAAGTCATAAAAGGGACATCTCACATTTTGTCATCATCGTGTGATTTGATTCCAACTAGTTTACAAAATTAATATCTTCAATGTTTACAAAACTTCCTTGTAAGCTTTATAGAAATTACAAAAATATCATACTTTCATATCATTTTTTATATTTGCATAATATAATAATAGTTTTAAGTGGCACACAAATTATTAGGGAAATTAATTTAACAGATAAATCTTTAGAGAAAATTCTCCAATCACATTATGTTTGATTAACACCTCTTTTTGATGCCTGTACGCTGCATGTGCTTCTTTTCAAACCTTTCCCAAATCACATTTACGAAGGGAGAAAAAAAACTCCATAAACGGGACCAATATGATGCATTTGAAAAGCATTCTGATTAAGATATTTACATAGTTTTTATTTAATTTAGTATATAAGGTAGTGTTTGTTCTCGGTGTATTTTCTTTTCATTTGGAAGACAAATAATCGAAGTGAAAAAAGTTTGATAAATTTTTGTAAAAATATTTTGATAAAAATATTTTTAAAATTTGTTAAAAATAAAGAAACATTTATCTCCATTTACACAATTTTAAAAAAGTAAAAATTGAAAATATAAAACAGAAATTAATTTCTTAAATTAAACGCCAGACATTTTAAAATGGTCTCTGAATGTCAATTTTTAGTTAGGAAAAATTGAAATTTGTGCTTCATGATAAAACCTTCAAATACCACTGAAGAATCAGTGTTGGGCCTGAAGTTAAATTCATATAAAACCAATTGGGTCACACTCCTTTTCATAATTAAGAGTGTGGCCCATGTTTTTTGAATTTGATTGGGAAGGTTATTCAATGTAAAGGAAACTTGTAGGCAGTGCTTAAATATTATTTATTCGTGACATTCGTAAATATTCCTTTTTAATTGATATATGAAATGTGGTTAAGTGTATTTAATTTTTGGTTTTTTTATATAAAAATTTAAATACTCTTAAAATAAATATTTATTGGAGATATTGTCTGTATTAAAAAGTTGAATTAGTTTAAAGATAAATCTGAAATAAGAACATTAAATAGAACTGAATAGTTTATTATTTTTTATATATTTGAATTCAAAAATATTATCTTTTTTCTGCTTATATATAAATTCACTGAATTTACAATAGGAAAAAATAAATTCAGAGAAAATAATATCTAATCATTGGTGTTGGGTTCAGTTTTTGGGTTAAGGAGAAGAATTTACGTTACGTATCCATTAATTATTTTATATAAATATATTCACACCATATTTTATAGTTCGAGTACATTAGCAAATTCCGTAAATAATTCATAACTTAAAATCCGGTTATATATATTTTCTATATTAATAGGAATCAAAGACAAAGATTTATATCAATTTACGTATCTTATTCAATTAATTGACTTGGCAGCACCATAAAAAAAATGAATTGGTTATTTAATATATGGAAGGGAAAATGATTTTATTTTATAAAACTTGTTGATCAATAAGTATAAAGAATTATCTTCCATAAAAAAATAATAATAAACTAAAGTTTGAATCCTTACTGAGAGATGCTTACATATAATTGTTATTCAGATTGATTCTCAACAGTTTTGGTCCGTCCTTTTTATTTTGAAGTAAGAAAAATTGTTAGAAAACAATTTACTTTAACAGTTAAAATAACATTTTCAAGCTGAAACGGTACAATTTTTTTTTTTCAAACGGAAGATACCTTCATGAAGAGAGAGTTATTTTGATTACACGTTAAATTATATATAGAAAATTATATATAGGATGCTGAGGATTTTGTTTTTGCTATTGAAGAATTGTTTTGGACCAAATAACAAAAAGGCTCAAAAGGGCCCAATTTCGGATTGAATCGAGGGCCATATCTCAAACTATTCATGTCTCTCTTATTTGGTACAAAATATAATTTTGACATTGTTAATCTATCAATGTAATAATTATATTTTTTTTCTTCTTTATTTTTTTAAATAATATGCTATTTGATAATGAAATATAATTTATTTTCTTATCTTTTGCATCACTCAACATCATCATTGAGTGATGCATTATTTTAGATTATCAGTTTAAATTTTATCTTTTATTATTTATTTAAATTTGTTGTGGATGTCATTCTGGAACAGAGAACTGTATTTTGTTTTTAAAAGTACATTTTAGAATAGAATTAGAATGTGTTTTCTGGAATACAATTGTTAATTTAGTAAGTTTTTTCTGGAATTAAAAATTGTGTATTTTAGAATGTATTTTTTCGAATAAAATATAATTTTTTATTTCATAATGTACTTTCTTAAATATATAATTCTATTCTGAAAAATGTTTTTTTTAGATATATTAAGATATCAACGACATCATGTCTTGCAACTTCAAAGACATTAACTTTAAACAACCAATAAAATTAAAGGCAATAGCATTGTAGATGAACAATTAATTAATGATAAATCAAAATTTGTATTGTATCAATTTTATTATCAAAGTTAAATTCACAATATATAATATTTTATAGATTACGGTCAATGCATAAAGCATGTGTATAATAAAATTATTGAATAATTACCTTACAAATCACACTATTATATTTTTATTGATTAATAGTATATTTTTTTATTCAAATTTCATTGAAATTAAACTTTTTAAAATATTGATGTCAAAATCATTTTACGTTTTGACTATTATCTCTTGTTATTAGTGCTGAATAACTAAAATATTAATTCCTGTAAAAACTTATCAATGAATGTATTATTATCTTGTCGCTTCACCTTTGTCTTGGATCCATAGTTTAACTTTCACTATGGAGACTTAACTTGATGAAAAATAAATGAACGTAGATAGATTCAAATTCAATGTTAGCATTATAGTAACAAATAATTTCATAATTATTTTTCTCCAGGAAGCAGGCAAAGAAGGTTTGAAAGTTCAACGGAAAGAACCTATATATGAAAATATCTAAGAAAAAGGATAAAAACATTAGATAATAATAATTCACTTCTAAGTTCTAATACAGTACGGCATGTGCTCTTTCTTTATGTTCATATCAAGAATAAATCTTATGTCACTTTTTTACATTAACCTATATATGATCATTAAAACTATAACTAGAAATTCCTCCATACTGATCTTTAAGAACTTTTCTTTCCACTAGTTGTTTCAATCATTGATTAAAAGGAAGATAATCTCCCACCAAGTAATTTAAATTTGATCCTTACTTTGAAAAAGTTTATGTTGTTTTTATTTCATATGTTTAAATATTTGTAAAAAAAAAAATACCAAAAACACCATAATCATTTTTATATTGTTTTGTAGGTTAGTAAACACTTTTATTTACTTATTTGTTTATTTATTGTTGTTTCAACTCTTTACAAATATATTTCATGAATTGAACTTTTGATGTTATGCTTATACTTTATACATCTTCTGTTACATATGTGGATAAGTTTGGTACTAGAAGTGATGGGTTATCAAGTAGCACTTGCCTTAATTCATGGCAAAAATATCACGGAAGATGTAGGTACTAAGATCCAATCACAAAAATCCAATTTCATATTGCATTATATTAATTATATCATCAACCTTGTCCACTACTTTTTTTCTTTTCTCAACATTAAATTCACCAATTAGATTTCCCTATCCAAATGCCATATGCAATTGTTGGCTCAAACCATACAGTTTTGCGGCGATGGCAACAACATGAGACATGGTTATTGTGACCTTGTCTTGCCTAAACATGCATGTGGGTTGCCCAACTTGAGTAAATTGAATTCAACAAAGAAAAAAAAAACATCATGTTACAAGTTCCATGCATGTGCTACTAATTCGATCTCCTATGCTTTATCTCACTTATGTTTCGTGTGACATGAGCATCAATTGAAACAGAATACTCCCTATAATGTGTCTCCCTCATTCAAAAAAACATACCACAAAAAGTGGAATCTTTCATTTTCATAAATTTTGAGTGGTTCTTAATTGCTCCCTCTTTTATGGTAAATTTTATAACACGTCAGTAATGGGTAAGTTAGAATTCCAGTCCTCTAGTTTTGTGTTAGGTTTAAGTTCGGTTTTTTCTCTTATTTTTTATTTAATTTATGCTTCTATTTTTCTTATGGTCAATTTCCATTTTAATGATATTAGGCAGGGGTGTCCACGAATAGTGAGTTTTGAACAAAAATTTATTTGCAATTTGGTTTAATTTAGATGACTTTCTAAAATAGAGAAAAAAAACTGATATGATTTAATCAAATCTAATGTAGTTTGGTTCAATTTAAATTATTCAATTTTTATCTCAATCATTTCTTAAAATTATAAACCATAAAAAAATCATTAAGTCCAACTTTATAATAATTTAAATAAATATACTTATCGAGTAACTTAATCAACTTCATTCTTTTATACTAAAGTAAAAAAATATATAAATTATTAAATTTTAATAGATTTTTTTGTTACTTTTGAGATTGATTTGAATTTGAGAACTCTAATATTAACTTTCTTTGTCAATTTAATAAAAGCTAATTATTTTATCAGAAAATCTCAACCCAAATGATAAAAAAACGTGCCATTATAATAAATAATAATAAAACATCCTTACTGATTTGTATCATACAAAATTTCTATTTGTAAAATTTAAACGAATTCTTATAAAATAGAAAGAGATTTAAGAAACGTTTAAGAAATAAAAGAAATATTATCCTAAAAATTAAAATAAAAGGAATCAAAGGGTTTATTTTAGTTAATTAACACCATACATGAATTGTTATAAAATTTGTAATATTTTTTTTCTATTTCTATGAATTAATGATAAAAAAATTGGACCAAGAAAGAAGTGAAATAAAGTTATGTAGAATGAGACATTGAGCATGGCTAGGATCCCCTGCATGCAGTATATGACTCCAAGATTCTATAATCAACATCCAACGGTTTTAAATTTTTGAAGTTATATTTTTTAATTATTTAATTTATATAATTTTATTTTTAATGACCAGGATTTCCCGCAGTCTCTGCTATAATAATTGTGGTAAATACATTAAATTTAGAAAATACCATTTTTATAAGAATTCAAATTTACAAATGAAATTATCTATATACATAAATTACTCAAATAAAAATCCATTATATAATGGAACGAGTGTAAGCTAGTATGTCTAGTAGGAAAAGAAAGAGAACATATCACATAATATGATAAATTGGTTGTATTCAATTCACAAAATATCTCTTTGATAGTAAGAATTTAAAATTACAAATGAAATTATTGGTGTAAATGAATTACACATAGTTTATAAAGAAAAGTAAATAAGAGCAATTAATTTTGATGTTAACATCATTAAAACAATTGAATAATATTTGTTTGTAAGTATAAAGATTCTTTTATATTTTAGTAAACTAAAAGTTATATGCATACGATTTTTGAATTAACAATTATAAAAGTAATGATCTTACCTAATAAAATAATTTATAATTGAATTCTGAATGATTGTATAAAAGACTTAATTACTAATGACATTTTATTTAAAACTTTATTTTGTTGATATTAGTATCTTTAATAAAATTATGTAAATGACGTGATTTGTAGTATTTAAAATTATAAAGAATATGCATTACTTAATGAATAAAAAGAAATATTAAAAAAAAAAAAACTTATCGTGTATAACAATCTTATATGGTTCCAACACTATTGTTTTTAGTGAAAAATATTTGTCATCTGTACTAAAAAGAAGAAATCTTTATAAGAATATTTTGTTCTTGGTTTTTTCTTTTCCTGACAATGACAACGATGTTCGAATTGAATATCTACATAGATTTAGATGATATAAATTTTTGTATTTATTTGTCTAGAAATTAAAATACTAAAATCAATGTAGTATTTATTTGTTGTGTTTCTCAATTTGATCCAAGTATAAATGTAAATTACTCTAAAATACAAGAAAATGGAAGCAAGAAATAGCCAACAAATTAATATTAAAAAGTATTCCCCGTAATATATCGTATAATAAATAAGATTTAGTTAGGTGAGATGAAATACTTAGGAGCTAACCGAAATCAAAATATATACTAATGAATAATATCAAATGTATCTTCAAAAATCTTACACAAAAATTACATAAATAATATTTCAGAAGGACTTTGTCTCAACACAAATTCTCTCTCAATTCATAGAGATAAAAAATAAAATCTCCTTACTCTCCAGTTATGTTTACAAGAAATAAAAAGTAACATTTTTCTATTCTAAATATAAAAACAAATGATTCATTTATTGTTAATATTTTCTCCTAATATAGATAATGTATACTCATTTTCTATAAAAATTGGTATGTTCTTGAGCTATCAACAAAATAATATATATTTATTACTTAAAAAAATTATCTTTTAAAAACCAACCATCTCTTAAACTTTTTAATCTCACGAATAATCTTAAAATAAAATTAAAATTATCGACCTAATATGGATTTTAATAAATTAAGTATTTACTTCTTAAGTATATATTGGACCAGAAATAATATTAAATATCTTATTACTAAGAACCAAATATCAACACATCTACAAATACAAATATGGAAATAACATTAAATATCTTATAACTAAGAACCAAATATCAACACTTCTACAAATACAAATATGGAAATAATATTAAATATCCCACTACTAAGAACCAAATATCAACACGTCCACAAATACAAATATATCAAAACAAGTCAAACTTAAAATTAGTCCCTAGATATATTATAAACAATTCTTCAAAGAACCAACTGGCCTTTAACATGATTAAGTGAATAAGCAAATGGAGTCACTTAAACCATTCATTCATTTTGTTTCCTAATTAGATTAATTAACCCAAAAAATTCAACTCATTCTGATACCTTCTCTAATCAGTGGTCTCAATGATCATTATACACTCACCTAATTACCTCATTGTATTTCATTTTCTAGTCTTGGAATCATTATGTAACATCTTCAAATTTATTTTTATTATCTCAAATTCCCAACCCAGATCTTGGTGTCACTAACCAAAAACTAAAGTGAAGCATCATGTGTCCAACTGTGCATCATTTCTTAGTTCACAGTTCATACCACCCAATCAACCCATCAATTTATTCTACATTCCACCCAACTTATTGTCCCATCCCTAAGGTTCCAACCCTTTTAGATCCAGAGATCTCAATTCCATCTTTGTGTGGTTCTCAATTGCAAACACCTTTTCAATTAATTTTTTCACATACCTAATCTCAAAACACCCCTTTCCAGTCACGTGCAGTAAAATATAAACACCAAAATTAATCGAAAAGCATAATATATTATTATATTAAAATACATTAAGAATAATAAATTACAAGACATAAAATTTTTACAATACAAGATGTAAATGCTGAATATTCCTCTAACCCAATCATACCGACACCTCCAACCACCGCCACACCCTCCAGCTGTGTAATTCTCCTCACGGTTCCACCCACCAAACTTATACATTTCCCGATTTACCCTTCCAGATTCGGGATATTCCAAACCAGTCCCAACACTCTCCACATTCCAAATTTCCGAATTTACCCCTTCTTTGTTCGAACTCACACCATCATCACGCGTTGCACACGCTACTACTTCTCTGTTGGATTCAATTTCCCTCACTACTACCCAACCCTGCGTTTCCCAATTTACCCTCGACACTGACGCTAATTTACTAATTCTATTTTTTACTGAATTTTCTTCTTTTAACAAAACCTCCTCTTCTTCACGGTCGTTATCTGACTCGGCGAAATCCGAGTCAACCCAGTCGAGAACGCAACGCGGCGACGATTCCACAAAGTGATTGTCAGGAAGTAAAAATGGATGTTGCAGAAGCCTATCACAGCTCCACCGTTCACTAGGGTTTCTTCTCAGACACTTCTCGAGAAAATCTCTCCCTAGCTCAGATAACTCGCTCGGAAACTCAGGCAATTCGTCCGAGTAACCGATTTGACTCAGTGTGTCAACACCACGATCCTCCCACGCCGGTTTCCCAGTAAGCATCTCCACCACCGTGCACCCTAGCGACCACACGTCGGACTCCGCCGTCTGCCGCTCCCGCCGCACAACCTCCGGCGCCATCCACATCGGACTCCCCCTTGGCAACAACAACAATTCCCTCTCACCGGAAACTTCCACCGCCGAACCGAAATCAGCAAGTTTCGCGACGGAACCATCGCCGGAGAGAAGCACGTTCCTCCCCTTAACATCGCAGTGAACGAAACCCTGCGCGTGAATATCACGAAGCGCGCTGACGATGCACCACGCGTAGCGTCTAACCAATCGTTCGTCCACGTCAGAATGGTCCAGGTCAGCAACGGTGCCACCTGGCATGTACTCTAAGTGAAGGTTACGAAACGACGACGTAGCGTGGTTCTCGCACGTGACATCATCGCCGAGATAAGCCACCACGTGCGGGGAAGAAACTTGTTTCAGAATCCCAATCTCGTTCTCCAACGCTTCCACCTGAGCCAATAGTCCCGTTTTACGATCCACGGACTTAACCGCGAAAACGCGACCATTCAATTTCGAAACGGCAATATTCACAACGCCAAACGCGCCCTTACCCACGCACTTGCCTCTCACCCACGAAGCCATCTTTTATTTTTCAGTTCGAATTTTGAAGTGTGTTGTAATGACATTTGTTGAGAGGGGGTATTTATAGACAACGTTGTGCGTGTTTGTTGTAAACTTGTAATAACATTCGGTGTAAGAAAAAAATGTTTATTTTAATTTTAATTTTGTTGTACAACGTGGCAATTTTGAAAGTGGATAATTAAGAAAAGCGGTGGTGACGTTGAGATGGACATCTGAAAGTGTTTTTGACGTAAATGGAGGATTGTGGGAATGAAGTATTGGACACTGTTTTTTTCTTAGAGGATGGGTTTTTTAATCCTTATCCATATACATATCACTTCATCATTCATTCATTCTTTCACCTCTCTATTCTTCTGTCACTGTAACATTTTTATGCCACAGTTTTTGAATATTCGGAAATTATACTAATCCACTATATATATGGATTTAATTTAAGTCAATTCATTTAACGAAATACAATTTTGTACAAGACTTTTGTTTAAAGGAAGTGTATTCCCGCACTACTGAACAAACAAGTGTAATAATTATGTTTTTGCCTTCAATTAAGATCAAATCGAATCCAATAACATATTAAATTTAATTTGGTTTAATTGAATTAGATTATAAACATATCTAAATCGACGGTGACATTTATATGTCGCTATTAAAAGACAACTATATGACATTTATTTTTTACAATATAGATTCTAGCGGTTATTTTCAAAGTGTTTTTACTTTTAACGTTAAACTCAGGTGAATATACAAGTTTTGATCCAAGCGTGAAACGTGGGTTGAAACTTGAAACTATTTTAAGGTTTAAGAATAGGGTGAGAAGAAGAGAAAAGAGGTGTTCGGTTTTGATTAAATAATATTATCATTAGAAGTCGGGGTAGAATTTTTTAGTTAAAATTTGTCATGTAGCGTGGGAATATTATTAATTTGAACATGTGGTTGTAGTGGGGAATTTGAGTGTTTATGGTTGAGAGGTAGAGATGTTAATAGTTGGCAAAGGGGGGTGGAGGTGGTGGAGAGTAAAAATTGAAGTGGATGGGGACAAAGACACGTGGCATAAAATTGTTGGTCCACGAAGTTATGAAGACAGTGCTAGAGGCTGGTAAAGGAGATGCTTGAGATGTCTGGAGATGCCCATGATGCTTGTGTGTGGCTTTAGTCACAGGGTTTCTAGTTAAACTACAACCTTGTGACGTGCATCAAAGCATTTCCATTACATATTATATTATTATTGGTGTTATTATTATTATTATTATTAATTTATTTTGTGCCAAATTTTATTTGGATTTAATTTTGGGAAATTTTGTTTGCATGTGTCAAGGTTTGGACTTTGGTAAGGTCCCAAAATCTAGTCGTATCTTTTAGAAGATGTTTGTGGGTTGTTCTCTCTTGTATGTAGAAAATATTAAATATTAATGGGACAATTTGGCACGTGGCTACAAGTTTCCTTGTTAAGTTTGTGGCACCTCGTATCATTGTATTAAAACCTGGCTTCTGTGTTAGGTTATGAAGATGACTTGCCTAATTCAGCCTAAATATATAATTAGAAAAATCACCAAATTTTAAGTTCAATTAATTGCAACACTTCACCTTAAACAGCAAAATTAGTGCTGTATTTTGCAATTCCTACACTTTTTCCCCTTGCTTTTTTTTCTTTGGCATAAGGGGTGTAGAGATAGAGTGAAATAAAATAGAATAAAAAAAATGGTAAGATTCATATTAGTTTTTTAAAAAATATGTCTTCAATTTATTCTCAGTTTCATAATGTTGGAGTTAGTATATAGAGATTTGCTTAAACATAATAATAATAACAATGATGTAGAATTAGATGAGTGTAATTAGGGGAAAGAAAATATTTTTGGTTTTGGAAATTAGTATGATTATTTAGTTTCGTGTATGCAATCTAAAAATTCAAAGTGGTTTGAACTCTTATTATTGATGTGCCACTTGTGTGTGTGTGATAGCTTGGGAGGGCCAGGTTTAAGAAATAGAACTTGATCGAATGGGATTTTAGAATTGGACAAAGCGTTACGGAAAGGGAAACGAAGCAAGGGCATGTCCACATAAACATGACTTTTGGCATGAAACTAGATGCATGGAACAAGCAAAAAAAAAAAAAAAAAAGTTATGAAAGGGAAACTATGGATTCAATTTCAACAAGTTTATTCATTCCTTAATTATTTTAGAACCTTTTAAAAGCAACAAGAAGAGTTCTAGAAGTATGCCATTTGGCTTGTAATTAAATGGGTGCCCACAACAGCACCAGATGTAGGTAAGGTGACTAGTATATGCATATGTGGCAAAGAGAAAATAGTGACACGTAAGAATGGTTATTTAGAATTTGTTTATTTGAAGTTGTTTGTTTTGATATAGATGGAAATGTTATGGAAAATCCGTGAAAGAATTTGAGAAGCTTTGACGTTAAGACACGGAGCAGAGAAGAGTGGAATATATAAATGTGATAGTGTGGTTACTCGGTGAAGTACATGGGGTTTGGATAAGGTGGTGATTATAAGAGTTAAGCAACGTGCTTCGTGACTTGACTTGCATATTGCCGCAAACGCAACGCATCTATTTATGTCACGCGGTGTGTGGTGTCCACATCTTTTCCAAACCACATTCACCATCGTCTAAGCCATGACGCTAAAAAATAATTTGCATTTCTACTATCTTGGTAAAGAGTTAAAAAGTATTAACCACTTGAAAGTTAATAATTATTTTTAATTATCCCATAAATTAAGTAATTATTGATATATATATATATATATAATTTTTATATTTTAAAAAATCTCATAATTTTAAATAAATAATTATACCAACAATGTAAAATTAATGTAATATTAGATATTACATTAAATATCTTGTGTCAAGTGAGGTTATATTAACTTATTCTTTTCTAATTAAATTTACAAGAACGTCATTAATTATAAGAACGTCACATGTCTTAAGAATATTCTAAAACGTTTATATAAGAGGAATCATTATTATTAATGGATATCCTCCATTAGAAATTGAAGTGACACAAACATCCTTCTTTAATATCAACACACTTCTTAAGAAATTTTTTCAATCTATTTATTATGAGAGAATATCTCTCAAACACTTATGTCTTTTACGTTTTTTAATTTATAATTTTTTACTTATATCTTAATATTACGGTTAAACACTTATTTTAATATTAGAGTGTCTAACAAAAATTATGTATTAAAATTTAACTAATTGATTTAAATATATCTTTCACTCACGTTATTAGTTTAAGACATGATTAATAAGAAAATATGAATAATTAAAAAAATTCAAATAATAAAGTAGCATAAATGTAATGTATTGGTAAGTAATTTTAAATTACTTATCAAAAGAGCATGAAAAAGATATTTTTAGTTAGATTTTATGGAAGAAATTTATTTATTCGGCCGTTGGTAGTTATCAACAATTGAGTAGTCGATAATTATTAATAGATATTTTTCATGGATAAATCTATTGAAAATTACGGATGGAATATGAATATTTTTCAGGAATTTTGTTCGATGACCATATTACTGGTAGATTTTGTTCGTCCACAATGCGTTTAAAATTCAGATTTATCAAACAACGAGTTTTTGTGTTTATCGATGAATTTTGACTATCGATACTTTTATTTGGAGTTTACATGAATTTATCAACCGATTTTACTTGTATTTTATATTCAGATTTGTCAACCGATTTTACAAGAATTTTTGTGTTTATCGTACATGTAATTTAAATTTAAAATTTGCTTAATGTATATTTTGGACCCTGAAAATTTAGTATTTTTTTACTTTTAGTTTTTGTAAAAAAAAGATCATCTCTAAATTTTTGTAATAATTCATTTTTAATCCTTATTTTTTTTTATTTTTCATTTCTGTAAAAAAAAATCATATAGTTCTTGTAAATTACTTTTTTCCCAATTTTCAATCCTAAAAAAATAATTTACAAGGACTACATAGAATAAAAAGTAAATTTGAAGGGATGAAGAATAAAAAAATAAAATGAAACATTATATAAAAAATATTTAAATTATATATTTTAAGAAATTAAACTTTTGAAATTGAATTATCAAATATGAAAATAAATTATTTGAATCAAAATACACATGATCTTTATGCTTGTTAATCTAATAAGTTTATATTTATATTTCAATTTTGAATCTGAATGATTAATTTAAATAATATTATTTTAGTGAAGAGGAAAAAAAGCATATAAAAAATATGAAACACTAAATGCATGATAAGAGATCGTAGATCCTAAAAAGTTTGTTATTAAAAAGTAAGTAACTAATCACATTATATATATAAAATGATATCAGTATAATTTATTCTTAAAAGTCACGCCATTCAATAATTTAAAATAGAATAAGAATTTTATTGATCAAACCATTAAATCATATTACATATTAATAAGATTATTTATACAAAATTTGATAAAAATTCAACAACGTTGAGAAATTCATCAAATGATTTATATTTAAGTATTTTTAAAAAGTATATATTATGATGATTTTGATTTACATGAATTAGGTATTAAATATTTTTTAATGAATATATTTTGTTTATAAGATTTATGTTAAATCCATCAGTGAATTACAATACACCTGTATATATTTTTAAAATTTAGCAAATATTTAAGTTAAATTTTTTTAGCTTAAGATTTGTATGTTATTAGACAAGGGAACTGATATATTTAAGAAATAAGTTAAAGTATTTTGTCATAAAAATACTACTAAACAGGTTTAAAACCAACAAATTGAACAAACTAGACTATAGAGTTTCCTTTAAATCACAAAATGTTTAATCTTAAACCATAAGATGTTACGTTGTGCTGTAAGATTGTTATATTAGGATATTCCTTTATATAAATATTAAATAAGATGACAATAATAATGTCAAAATTTATACTACGACGATAAATTTTTATAGCAAATTATTCCCCAAAGTTTTTATTTTTATGGTTTACTTACATGAACTTTACGCATTTAGTAATTTAATATTTCTCAAACATCTTTTTTTTTTTTTTATAGTAATAATGCCAAGTATATTATGTTTTTCTTTTCAGTTTTTCTTTTTTCAATTAAAATAATTTCTAAAATTTGTGGTCAGATTAAATGAAAGATAGAAGCTTTAGAAATCATGGAAGAGAGCATTTTGTGAACGTGAGCTCATCAATTTCCTTTATGCATCCACTATGAATCAAATTGAAGCTAAAAACAAAGCATTGAACCCTTTATGCTTTTCCTTTTCATCTTAAAAATGAACAGATGAAGATATTTAATAAACAGAAGCACAAGACGTGTAATACATATTGTTTGTGTTTATAGGATCAGAAGCCCCCAATATGCTTTCTAGCATTGCCATACAAATTAAAAAAAAAAAGAGTAGAATAGAATTTGTTGACTTGAGATTTGTGATATATGGGAAAGTAAAGAGATATGGGAAACGGGTTTGTTGCAAATTGCAATGGTGCGGGAATTTGTCTAGGAAGAGAGGGACAAAAGAGAAGTCATTAATGGTTTGTGAAGTGGGCATGTAGTGCAAGTGCACTCCAAACATTCCATATTTTGTGCTCCATCACCATGCAAACATCACATGAACCCCCCCTTTTCCCTTTATTTCTTCTCTCTGGTTTACCAACATTACTTCAATTATTGCCCCTAACATCATTTTAATTTTACAATAATACCTCATTTTTTAACAATGTTTTAGATTTGCTGTCCCGTGACTTTGAACTGGAAAATTTGTTTCACCACTCATTTAAGAATTTATTATATAAAATAAGATATATAGGTTTTCAGAAATCAAATACGAATGGTATGTTTAGTTTATAAGAGGAGTTGCCGTTGTTGTATATCTTCACTCTTCAGGATACTCTCCCCGTATTGATAAAGATAGATAAAAATCAAAGTGTGAAATTTGCTGAATTTGATATATGTAAATGATTCAATTACAATCTAAATAAAGTTTAGGTTTGATTTAAATGTATAAAATTAGTTTGTGACGCGAGATTTTACTCTCAGATATATAGACTCCTATAGTCTTTCATTAGTCTATAAAAAAAATTTCAATTATTGATCTTTAGATCATATCTAAACATAAGTGTTGAATTTAATTCTATATTAGAATTTTCTCAATTTCATACACTCTTGTGGTTTATCACTAGTTAAAATATGAGTATTAATTTAATTTAATTCTATAAAATTAGTTAATTAGTTAGTAATAAGAGAATTTACTCCCACTCATATATACTCTGATTGTCTATCACTGGTTGATTGATGAGAGATTTATATTAATTCAAATAACAATAATGTGAGAATTCATTCTCCTGTGTATGCACTCCCGTGATATATCATTAGTCAATGAGAAATTTCTAGCTATTAATTCAATAAAGATTCAAACATAATAGGTTTAGATTTAATATAATTCTACAAAATTAATTTATAATGTAAGAATTTATTCCCAATTATGTAAACTGTGTATCACTAGTCAATAAGCTATTTCTAACTATTAATCTAATAACAAAATCAAATGATTGTAGATTTAATTTAATTTATGAAATTAGTTTGTAATATAATAACTTAGTTCAATTATATACACTTCTATGATAAATCATTAGTTTAAGAGATGTCTAACTTTGAATCCACTAATGATCTAAAAGTAGGATTAGATTTAATTTAATTCTATAAAATTAATCTGTAATGTGAAAATTTGTTCCCAAATTATATACCTTCATACTTTGTCACATAAATATACAAACTCTGGATTCATCGATAACAAGTAAGTATATCTTTTCCTTGTCATTGAGTGAAAACATTATGTTCTGTTTCATTTTCTTCGCACACAAGCCAGATCCAGCGTTACTTTCTCCCACTATTACGGCAATGTTTCTTCACTTTGAGATGATTTTTCTTCTTCTTTTTTTTTTAATACAGGATTGTAGTTGGTAGCATTGGTGATAGCACTTCATTTTTTTTCCTCTAGTTTCTTAATTCAAATCTGTTAGATTTATCTTCTTGTAGATAGAACTTAAAATAATGACAGTTTTTCTTAATAATATATGCAGTATTAAGAAATATCTGGCATCGATATAATCATATCAGATCAGTCACATTTAAGAGTCTTATACAGTTGCTCCACGTTTTATCACGTGTGTTAAGATGTGTCACATGAGTTAAAGATATGATTAAAATATTCTTTACAAGATTAGGGTGATCTTTTTCTGTAGATTAGTGTTTGATTAAGTTAGGCTCAGTTTAATTCTAATATAGAATCTAAGTTTGTCGTGCCCTGGACAAGAGGAACAAAATTTGGTACTCTTGTGATGAATGTAGTATCAACCTCTTTAGTATTTTGACATTTGTCCTTACTATTATCTCAAAGTATGAAAATAAGGGGCAATTACCTAATACAACAAAGTATGATTATTTAAATTAAAAATGTGTCAAATCTTATATTAAAGAAATATCGAATATTAACAAGGATTATAGTCAAAGTACTCCTTATAAGACTTGGATCAACTCATAAAGTGAGACATAAGTGGCTAGTATGTTTTTTATTTTGAATATAAAAAAACGACTTAATTCCTTAACATTGGCCATGAATGAGAAACACTTAATTCTCCTGAAAAGGTAAACAACAAAAAAAAAAAAATTGCGGGTTTTTGGGCAAATAAAGATTCAAGTCAAGCTAAAAAATGTTTATGCTTGAATTTTCAGAGTCTGACCCAACCTAACCATACATCAAGGTAATCGGGCCTATTAATTGAACTGGATCAATTTTGACCCTCCTAAACATGGTGAAGAGAAACAAATTCCATGTTAAAAAAAAATAAAGAATTTCTATAGAAAAAACTCATTTATTTAATATCTCAATCATATATTTCCAAAAGACATATATATATAATTAGTGAGTACTGTTTAAATGGTAAGGGAATCATATTACTCATTATGTAACTACACTTGAGTAGTTTCCTTATTATTTTTATTTTGTCTCGTTGCTTGCTTTGAGAATTAGACAGTCACAAATTATAACCTCTCTTGTTGGTACATAATTTCAACGCGCATGTAATGATTCCACGAATGTGTTTCAGTATTAAAAATGATTAATTGCTTCAATGCCATAATATGATACAAGCGTAACAGAGGGAGTTAGGCTGTTTCTTTAGACTTTACCCAATCTTGTCATGAACGTAAGTTTTATTCCCATTCATGAGCATCAAATTACACGGTTGAATGGGTCACCTTAACATATTAGGGTCAATAATTATGCTCTGTACTTTCATTTCATACTAGTCCTTATCCATTTGTTTGTACCATTTTCACTTCATATTACTTTCACAATCATATACATATTTAATCACTTCGGTATGTATTATATTCATCCCACTAGGATGAATTTGTAATTAAATAAACTTCTTAAATCTCTTTAGAGTATATCTTTAATAGGAGAACTCAATTCAGGTTTTTAATTATGCTTGAGTGGTCTCTTGTTGACACTTAATATTTAAGAATAAATATTAATTTTTATTCTAGTACTAAAATTAAATTTAAATTCTAATCTTAGTTTCTATAGGTCCTACAAAACATGAAATATAGTTAGTATAAAACTACAATAATATTGATATCTTTGATTACTGTGAAATTTATGAGTTGCCGTGGGTTCTTATGTATGAACTGATTCTCCATATGACATTTACCAATAAAAAAACTTAAGAACCAATTTTTACTTTTAAGAACCCCAAATAAGTATATACATAGGAGATGGCATAATTTTCCCAAAAAGAATTAACTAATGGTACAACTTAGGGATATTATATATAACTTGACCTGTTCATCCCAAAAACCATATATTTCTTTCACAGGAAAAGAAAACTATAACAAGGACTGACCTCTACTTATAAATATATTAAATTTTATATTAACTATTTGTGGTTAGAAGACTCATTAAAAAACTTTACATCCACCGTATATAACAATTAAACTAATAATAATAATATTAATAACTAATGTGGTGTGACATAGTCAACTTACATTATTATCTTTTAAGTCTATAACCAAACTATATAATTAGGAATTTAATCATTAATCCGCATATATTAAAAAAAGACATCTATTAAGTAGTAAATAGATGTTGGTATTTTAAAGAATTAGTTGTACTGAATAAAGAACATCAAGATCTACCAAACTATTCATATGTAAATAAAGAATAATTCAAATAAATAAAGAGATAATGGAGCAACGTGCATGTTTCACAACGTACACAACATAGTATTCTTCTTACAAATTTACAAATAATGTTGGTTGGTTGGTCACTGAACCTTTGGGTTTGGTTACATGTACGTAAGCCTCTTCCCCTCTTTCTCAAACTATAATTATTCTTGCATATCTACGAGAATCGTTTAATCTAACAAAAGGGTCATAGTACCCCAAATGTACAACAGTTATCAAACAAGTTCTTGTGCCTTCCGAGAAGGATCCTTAAAATGAGAACGTGTCCACTGCGTATGTATTCATGTACTCTCAAACCCACCAAGTCAATCTCAAGTCAAGCCATAACAAATACCTCACCTTTTTGTCGCAATCACAAATTATTATTAACATCCCCATCTTAATGTGTACACACATACTTAACATTCCACAATTATTTTTTATGTTGTAGTAATCACTGCATGAATCACAAAATCAAAGTCTATACCTCAAGGCCATCCAATAGCTACCAATAACGTGAGATTAATTAGTAAGGTTTTGAAACACGGTGTTTACACCATATTCATAGTCTTTTATAATATATATTAAAGATGACTAGAATTTAAAACCTTGAGAATAGACCACGAAGAATAATATTGTATATATTCTCTAATCTTAACATGAATGTATTGATTTTGATGACCGAATGAAGAAAAGAATAGTACTCCGTGCAGAACCTGACTTAGACATTACTAGACTCTAAAGTCTAGAAGCTTTGTGTAAATACTAATACGTTTCTAGATTAAACATATAATAATTTTAGAAATTTATTCGTGTAAATTAATACTTAATAATTAAACTCTTTTAAAATATTTTTAACACAATGATATTTTTCTTTCTTCAATTTGGTGGTCGGCAGGACACGTAGTAAGTGAACGTAATGGCCATGAAAATTTGTCGGTCAACTTTTGCCAACGGTGCTGCTTATATTTAATTGTGACTTTCACATTAGTTTTCACCATAAATTTGCGTGGAATAATATGATTTTTTTTTTCTTTTCAAACTTGTTTGAAATAATTTATTTTATTTTATAATATATAATAAAGCTCATGGACCTTGTGCAAATGTCACCTTAACCAAGCAACAAGAACTCATTTCCCACTATTGTTCCAGTTCCACCGTTTCAGTCAAAGATTTGAGAAACTAAAACTAGTTTTGGAAATTGGAGAACCATTTGCAATAATATAATTATAAAATGGAAAAAAAAAATTAACATAAATAAATATAACTAATGTAAAACGTACTTTTCACATGTATGAAGTTTTTATTTCATAAAAAAAGAATTGAACAAATGAACAATCTAAGTTATTTCCTCTCTTTAGTGTGACCTAAGTATCTCCATGCACAAGAAGTGAGCGCTTTTTTTTTTTTTTTTTTTTTTTTTTTAAAAATGGACACTACAATAATATTTTGGACAAAATCTACTTTGTAAACAAAGTAACATAATCTACTTAAGAAATTCAATTCAATTACTTGAATAAAGTACAAAATTTATGAAGTTTTTATTTCATAAAAAAGAATTGAACAAATGAACAATCTAAGTTATTTCCTCTCTTTAGTGTGACCTAAGTATCTCCATGCACAAGAAGTGAGCGCTTTTTTTTTTTTTTTAAAAAAAATGGACACTACAATAATATTTTGGACAAAATCTACTTTGTAAACAAAGTAACATAATCTACTTAAGAAATTCAATTCAATTACTTGAATAAAGTACAAAATTTATTGTACATTTCTGACATTTGTATTTGATTCTTACAGATAAAAAATAATTTAGGATTAATTTGAGTGTTTATCTTTCAGAAAAATCTTTGTATAAATTAACTACTCTTGGAAAAATCTTATAAATTAACTAAAGAAAAATTAATCTTAACTAATAAAAAAATAAATTTCATATTCTTTTTGTTATTTCATCTATCAGAATGGAAGTCCTTTTAAGTAAATTTACCCAGCCTTACCCTTAAACTACTCATTATAGCTCACGCAAATGGAATCATATTCACGCTATGGAAGAGTGAGTTCAAAGTAACCCTTCCAATTTTTTAGTGAATTACACGAGGATGGAACTTGGAAGCAACATAGGTAAAAAATCGAGCCCCAAAACTATTTATAGGTATACAAAAATTATTCCATGCAATAATCAAACTCATAGACAGAAGGCTAAATTTGGCCGATTGATGATAAATTTTGTAAAAGAAAATATTTCCATTGATTGAATTATTCATCGACTTTGCATTAGCATTCATAAAGGAAACTGTGAACCATCACAAATGCAACTTCAAAGTAAAAATCATGTGAATTACCATAACAATACTAATGTATAAATTAATCGAATGTATGCTTATCACAAATTAGGTACAAAAAATTTCAATAATGTCGTTAGAATTATATATACAGAAAAGAATCGGTTATTCTATGATCAAATTCTACCATCAGGCACCACCAAGGTTCAAAAATCACAAACTGCAAGGCAATCTTGACCTCAATGGGATCTCCTCAACTGCAACCTAAAACCTCCTTCTGTTGTTGTGCTAATGAAAAATTTAAACATAGTTCTCCAATTTGATTAGCATAACACTTGTATCGTCCATAGAGCCACGTGAAACAGACAAATCTACAAGCTTTTTACAAGCTAGCAATGGTTGTGATTTGTTGTTCCCTACCAAAAATGAACGAACAACGTCTACTGCTTCTTGATTACTAACCTGAAACAATGAGTAAGAAAAAACTGATCAGTTAATCAATTCAATACATGAGCAAATGATATACAACAGTACTTTTCATAAAGAAAGTAAAATGGTTAAGTCCTATACCTTATCCCACAATCCATCTGAAGCTAAGATTAACAAGTCATGTTCAGGTTCAATTCTGAGAACCTTGGTCTCAGGTTCTGCTGTCACCCATTGTTTCATGTGTCTATCTCCAATTCCCCTGGACACAGCCAGAGATCCTTGGATCCTCCAAACACCGCGACATAAATCAACATAGCCACCCTACAAGACAAATTTCAATGCATAAGTTAACAACCAAAAACTCCAAATTCAAACATGTTGATGTGGTGTACTTTCAATAACCACACAATAGATGAAGTACTAACACACTTAGAAACTTACCAAGTTCTCAATTCTGTCTCTCTCGTCTTCCCTTGAAGGCCTATGATCAGATGTTAGGGCCTCAGCAACGCCCCCTCGGCTAATTACTGCACGACAATCACCAGCATTGGACACCACAAGGTTACCATTCCTGATCAATGCTGTCACACAGCAAGAGCCACCATGGAGATCCTCCTTCAAGAAATCAGAATCCGTGTTTAGGTACCCACGCTTCACTGCCTCCTCAACATCATCTTCATCTCTCACAATCACTTCATCTAAGACATTTTTTTCTAAGTTACTTGCAGCAAATTCAGCAGCCTTTGCACCTCCATGTCCGTCAAATATGCCAAAAAAAGCCTGCCAGAATCACAAAACAATTTTTTTCCTCGTTAGATTTCATTCCACTCAAATCCATTTAGCTCATTAAACATGAGCAGCAAGAACATATTTATCAACCCTCAAATTAACACTACACCCATCATAATCTTTCCTAATTTCTCAGCTTCAACTATGCTAAATCCAATAATATAATAAACTAGCCAATTAACACATCCAATTATCATTACCCCACCCTATAACCACTAAGACAACTTCTGAACTCCAAAACAATAACTCAAACATAGAATTAAAAGTCATTTTTTTAATCTCCTGTTCTCTTTATAAATAGAAGATCATACAAAAAAAATAAAAACTTTCCATAATCGATCAACCAATAAATTCAAAAATTGACCAAACCATCTAGAAAAAAAAAAAAACTGAAAAATTTCAAATTCAAATTCTTCAACAATTGAACTCAGTCAGACCGACCAGATCAAATCCATAAAGAAATTCAAACTTTTCACAACCCCACTTCCTGAAAACACCCTATAATCGTAACCAGTTACCCCCAGCCATCAAAAATCACTTCAAAAAAAAAAAAGGAAAATTTTCTTACCAGTTTGGGTTCTCCACGAAGATTATTAGCAGCGGAGTAACGATCCTCCATGTGCTCCCTCCTACCTCTCTTGCAGTAAACCGAAAACCCATCACCCTCAGCCTCAACGACGTCACGCGCCGCGGCGGAGGGCGTGGCGGGGACCCCAAAGGAGAGAGAAGAAACGGGTATATCAAGCCTGGCGGGTCGCTTCCTCTTCAAAACGGTGCCGTTGGGAGAAGTCGTTGTGACCTGAGAAGAACCAGAAGTAGAAGAAGACGCGGAAGCAGCAGAGAACACGGTGGGAGGCTTGAGAAGACGAAGGCGAAAGGGAGAAGAAGGAGAAGAAGAAGCAGCAGAAGGCGAAGAACAAGACGACGCCGTAGAAGAGTTTGAAGGTTTTTTGAGATGCGACAGAGACAGCGAAAGAGATTCCGGTGAAGAAGAAATCATGGACGGTTTGGAACAGAAGAGAGAAGACGACGGAGAGAACACCGGCGAGTTTGAAACCGCGACGGAGCAAGACATGTTTGGTGTCTCTTTTTTCTGTGTTTTGTTGTGTTGAGTCAAAATTCAAACGTTGGAATTGGTCTGTGTTTTTGTTTGTTATTTGTGTTGTGTTTGTGAGAGTTTGATATGAAAGGGTTGGGTGTATATAAAGCGGAATTGAATAGAATGTTGTTGTTGTTTTAGTGTGGGACCCTCTTATTTGCGTGTTAATTGCGAGCCACAATAAAACAGCTATCTCACAGTCAATTTTAAAACGTTCCTTTGACCATCTTATTCCTACTTTTTATAAATCCCATTTTGCCCTTCCTTCTTTCAATTATTTCCCACCTTTTTTCTTTTCTTTTGCCTCTTTTTGAAAAACACTGTATTTATCTAGTCTATTTACTATTTAGGTCAAGATTGTGTTATAAGTTTATTTTGAATTGATTTTGTAGAAATTATGGAAGTTCAATCATATGTTCTATTCGTCTTTAATATAATCCTATTATATTTTAAAAAATCATAAAAAATTTAATAAACGTTTTAAGATATCAACCAAACGTTAATGTATTTTAAAAAAATACTAGAAGGTTTTTTTGAAGCTTATTTATGAAACAGTCAAATAAGTTATTCGGTTAATAAAGAAAATAAAATAGACATGAATGATCCTAATTTACATTACCATTAAGCACAAAATAATAATAATACGAATAACATAAATAAAAAATAATATGGAAAGATTTTTTTTATACAATATTATTTGGGCAGGAAAACACTTCTGCGTCAAATATTATATAGATTTTATATTAATTACAACTTATTATATATAACGAGTCTATAAATTTTGTTAACAAAATTTTTATAAATTATATAAAATTTGATTTATAATTGAATGACTGTTTAAAATTACTTTTTTACTAAATTTAATTGATACGGAACAAGAATTTTACGCACATAAAATATTTAATTAATACAGGTGATTATTAATAATATATGTATTAATTTTTACATAAATAATTTAAAAAATGTATTAAAAATAGTAAAAGAAAATAATTTAAAGAAACAAAGGTGTCTTTCTCTTTACACATTTTTTTGATTTTAAATTTATTTATTTCCCTCCCATAATTTTCTCTTCATTGGAAAGGGTAAACGGAATTAAAATCAGATTTGAATGTTGACTTTAAACGTGTAGTATTTTATTAAAGGAATGTTAACTGTTAAGTCTAATAAAAAAAAAAAAAAAGGATAAAAATGTAATTTGGCAATTGACGAAGGGAGAAGTGTGCCGACGTGGGCGAGTAAAAGCTGGGGAAATGGCATAGAGCGACTGCGGTCACGGAATTTGTATTAAATTAAGAATTATGAACAATGGAATGAATTTAAAAAAACAAAAAATTAGTGTTGAAAGAGTGTATTTTGATGAGGTTTGACTTACCCACTGCGAGTACCGTGCCAAACCAAAAACTCGTTTATTCCTTCTTTCTTCATTCTTATCAATTAAGATTCTCTTTTTAGTTTTTATTATTTTTTGGGTTTTTGAGAACTATTGATTGGAGTGTGTGGGACCAACCATGAAAGAGAGGGAAGCAAGTTCCAAGCAGTTACCGTTGGAGTGTGAGGACAGAATAACACACTTTCTTTATTATTTGCTTATTTGGCTTCATGACCGTTGCTATCTTCCTCTCTTCTAATAACTCCACCTTCCCCCAACGTTTAACATTTTCTTTAAGCCTTTTTAACTCTTTTTTTTTTCTTTGCGTCTTTCATCTGTATTCACCATTACGCTTGCAACTGATCAGTTTATCAAATAAACTAAAATTAAAAAAGCTTCAACGTGTATTTAACAAACTTTCTTTTAATAAAAATTTTAAAAGTTTCTCAAACTAAACAATTACATTGAAAATTAAAAGTTGAATTCTTAAGAAAAAAAGAATATAGCTGCAAGTTAGAATTGCAAGTGCATGTTTAGATAAAAGTTAATAAAATTAATTTTACATAATTGATTTTGGTTAAAATTGATTCAACTTCAATGAGTTATTTATGCTAACGCTGTGTGTTTTCAATTTCATCTTACATTACTTTTTGTATCAATAGCATATCATTTACTAGTCTCCAAATTATGTTTAACACAACTACTGCGCAAGAGACTTTTTGTTTTTCACTTCACTACAGACTTCACACAAATGAATGCTAGCTTAGAAGATTTTATATATATTTTGATCTTTTGGTTGTTTTGTCTCATAATCTTTATCATATATTATTAAAATGTTAAAAAAAATAATGATAGAATAATGATTATATGATAAAAGTGTGAACGAAAAGATAATGATCCACGTAAATAATAGGATAATAAATTGTTATATTATTTAGATTTGTCAAGAATAATTTATGCGATTCATAAATCTATATAAAATCAATATATAATTAACTAATTATGAAAAAATATATTCAATCAATTAATTATGAAAAATATATATTCAGTTAACTAATTATAAAATAATTGTCTTAATATATATTTTAATCAAAATGATGTTTAGAAATTTCAAAGTAATATGTCATTGTTAGGCTATATATGTTTGTAGTACCTTAGTTACAAAGTATGTTCAACAAACAAGATTCCAAAGTTTTGATAAGAATACCAGTGTTAATAATTAATAATAAAGATAAGTTAGAGAAGGTAGCTTCCGAAAAAGTTTGAGGTGTATATAACTAACGAATGTGAGAAGTTTGATTTAGTTTTACATTCTGGATTTATTACATTCTGGATTCATGTAGCTGAAAGCAGATGGACTTTTCTCTCCTAGAGATAGAACTACTAGAAAAATCAATTTCTTTTGAATTCCTTCTGTTACCCAACATGGTTACGTTGGATTAATGAATTACTTCTGTTGATAAGAAGAATTAGAACAAGTACGTTTTGTTGAAAAATTAAAAACTACTTCACTTTCTCAAATCAAATATACTCACATTAAGAGGGAGAGAGAGGTGTAATAACACCTTAAATTTAAATTCTCGCTGAACATAAAAACTCTTGAATGATGCAAATAAAAAAATAAATCATAAATTGTTAAGTTAATATTTTTTAAAGGTAAATTATATTTTTTAATTTTAATAATTGTGAAAAAAAACATACATTTATAACATAATTGAAACTTTCAAATTTTTGAAGCAACTAGACAGACAAAATTATATGCATTCAACGAATAAACATTGCATTTCAAATAAAACTCAAGTCAAATGATGAATGAGATGACGAATGAAATTTAAAAATAAGATAAATATCAATTCTACTTGCTATCTTTACACATTCTAATTATGATAACGTTATTTTATGCATAGTCTTATAATTGAAAGCTCTCACCGTAAAAAGACTTGCAAAATCAGATATTTTTTATAAAAGGATTTGGTATAGAAAGAATTATAATTTTTGTATCCGAAATCATTGAACTTGTTACAATGTAACATTGAACTTGCTTTCACCTAATTGAGTAACAAATTTGAAGACCGAGTCTCACGACTATTTCAAGCTGTCCATCAATTTAAAGGTTAGAGAACGTAGATTTGAAGTTGGAGAACTCTAAAAGATTGCTCAGTACAACTTTGTTTTCTTGTAAAAAGTCTTTTTTAAAATATTTTTCATTGTATATTCTCCTATGTAGAAGTTAATTTTTTGTTAGTTAGACAATACTTTGTAAATCCATACTCTTAGTGGTAGTTTAGTTTAAAGAGACCAAAAAATATTTGAAGTTATTAACCTAAAGAGATTATGTTTAAAGTTGTTAGCCTAAAGAAATTATATTCAAATAATACTTAAATGACATTAGACATTAATAAAAAATACTCCTTGAAGTTGTTAACCTAAATAAATTAGGTTCAAATAATACTTAAGTGACATTAGATCTGGTAAAAAAAAAAAATACTCTAATTAACAATATACTCTAAAATAGTAAAATCTTAATTATTACTTAAAAAAAATAAATTAATCATGACTGTTTTGTAAATTTTATCATTATTGAAATTTTTTTATATCGTGTATAAAATTTTACTTCTAACATCTATTAGACTATCTATAACAAAAAAAAAAAAGTTGCAGAGAAATTTTTTCAAAACACAATTTCACCTTATGCCTGGAGTTTTATCTTTACATATATGCTTGAAAGTTAATTAGTTTTTTAATCTAGTTTTTTTTTTTTTTTTTTATTTTAGTCCTTTGGTAAGTGACTAGTTTAAGTTACATAATTTTTTTTTTCCTTTTTGGTCTTTGTTGTTAACGGTATTATTAAAATTTTATATTCCACGGACTAGACAAATGTAAAAAAATATAATTAAAGTGGAAAAAAAATTGTAAACTTCAAGGATTAAACTAACAATATATAAACTATAGGGATGAAAAAGAAAAAAAATTTAAAATTACATGGACCAAAAGCATAATTAAATCTTAAAATAAAATTGAAAATGTTCTAAATATGTATATTAATAAATACTTAATTTATCTCTTATTTTTATTTAATTATTTAAATAAATAAATTTAAATTAAATACTATTTTATAAATTATTTTTAATTCCTGTTATTCATAAAACATAATCTAAAATAACTAAACTAAAAAATAAATACACATTTTTACATATATAAAATTATATTTATTTGACTACAGTTTTATATAATAATTACTTTCAATTATTATTTTTTATGTGAAAATTAAAAGAAACATGATAACCAATATAAAAATATACAAGGAACGCCACATAAAAAAAATTATTTACGATAAAAAATTTAATATTGACATGTTAATAAATTTTTTCACAACTAAAGATATATTTATTATAAATAATATTTTAAAAGATCGAGATAATTTGTCGATGATAGATATACAATATTATACTAAATATTATAAACAACGATATCTTGAATATAATATATAAAATATAAAAATATTTTCCATTATTAAATTATGGAATTTTCTCTAAAAATTGGTTAAGAATATTTTCTATTAGATTTTATAAATATGTTATAATTTTAATAGTTATGGTTATTTTTTAAAATGTATATGCAAATAAATTTAAGATTTTGATTAAATTATGGTTTAATATTGCCTTTTTTTCTTTTGAGTAACTATAGCGTTTAAAAAAAAATGTTTTATAAAGGAAACTCTAATCCATATAGTTTATATATATTTTCTCCTTTAATTTTTTTTCACCTTCGATTATCACCCATAAGGGCGTTATCGAAATAGGATAAAGGTGAGAGAAAATTATAAAATATAGGGTCTAAATGACCTTACCAATCATACAAATTAAACAAAATTATATAAAATTATTAAGGAAAAATAAAATTAAACCAAAATGCTAATTAGGGTTATGACCCACTGAACCTCCCAGACTCGTAGTTCGTTCTAATGTTAATTAGAGTTTAATCATTCTTGCAACTTGACTTTGAACTATTCAGCTTAGTCCGCAAGTAGTAACATTGGATACCAACTTGATGCAGATTTGATGCGTCATAAATATCTGAAACAAGTGCCTTTCGCCAAGTCAATTGAGTTTGATATTTTAAGACTAAAAGACCACATTCTACCTTTTGCTTTTAAGACCTTGTTACGTCAATTAGCCAACTTGTTAGGTGGTTTGTCATAGGACCATGTCGCTAATACCACGTTGCACAACTCAAACAAAACACGTGGTTGGTTTTGACATTAGAAGTTAAATTATAGGGACACTCCTAAGATCCTTCTACCCTGGATCATTAGATTAGTGAAGAACTTCAGTTTGCACAAAATCCCCATTGATTTAGCTACAGATTGTTATATACGTTACCTGGTTAAAAAAAAGTTATCAATATATTTTATTATTGGTTAAAAGGGTGTAATTCAGTTTAAGATCAATAATCATCAAAGTTTGGCAAAGTCACTAATAATTGGGTCTACTTCAGACCAAGTCAGTTCAATGCTCTCGGTGGCCGGCAATATTAGTGTTTCTCTTTCACAACTCTTTACTTTTCTTTCATCAAACATTTTTTACCCAATGAAAAAAACATTCCAAATTGTTTAGGTTCAACAATTTTCATCCTTTGAGCTGATTTTCATGTTTCTCTCCGATTCTTGAAAACCTTCAGAAAAATATACACAACTTTTATAAAATAAAAGAATTACAACTATTGTTTTCTTCAATATAATACTCCAATAAATATTCTAAGATTACAAAATTATAAGCAGTACATCATCAGCAAGGAAATTTCATCTCATCCACAGCAAAAATTGCTGTGTAGGAAGGTGTCCTAAGATTTTTCCAAACTCATCACATGATGTAAACAACAGGAATGAAGAAAATCTCTAAACAAAAAAGCATATGACGATAAACTAAACAGCGTAAAAAGATCCACTCCTATGTGCTATGTTAACTTACAAGCACAAAATCATCAATTTTTCTCTTGGATAGATTCACTATTCGAATGCACATAGATTGTAAAACATGTTCCACCACTCGAATGAATACAGATTGTAAAATAAATAGCTAAACGTAATGTAAAAAAACAAACACATGTGGATTCAGAAGCATAAAAATTATTTACCATCACTAAAAAATTATCTCAGATCAAGTGTTGGATTATGTATTCAGCATCATCCTAACCCACAAAAATCATCTCTACCAGGCACGGAACACAAACCATTTTTACCAGAAAACAAAACAGGATTCACAAGCCTCAACTAAAGAGCACAACCTAATAACAACATATATTAGAAAAAATATCTTACTGAAAATACCACATAACATTAAAAAACTGGCAGCTCTTAACACAAACATGAATTAAGAATTTCGTTCCCCGACGTCCAAATGCCGCATCAAAATTGCAACAATGGATAGCGAGGGGAACACAGCTATCGGCTTCAATTAAAATCTGCAAACACAAGAAAAAGTGCATGCATAAACCTCATAAAACTGAAGCCTTACAAAAATTAACCAATTAAAAAATTAACAAAAAATAAGACAATTATTCTACAGTAAATCAAGCTTCAATAACCATAATCTAAGAGCAAAGATAAAAATTAAAAAGACAAAAACACAGGAAGCAAATTAGACAACTCAGTCCCTTAGATGTTCATTAATGTTTGCGATCATGGCCGCAAATCATTACAGGTCTGTTAGGCTCATCACAGTTGAAAATAGCATAACCCATTTACTCAATCGACAAGCAAACGCAAAAACACAGAAAAAAGTGGCAACTTTGCAAGAAAAAATCATTTAGTTGCCCCATTGTTCTCCCAAAACCAAAAGATTGAGGGAACGATAGAAAAGAACAACACATATCACTATTGCTTCAAGGGAACGAGTCGAATGGGAATTCAGTTAATCCGCATCGACCAGATGACGAAGCGTTGCAAATTGCGAATACGAAAGTGAAAAGCGAAAAAGGAATCACAAACCCTAATTTTGAGTGCAGAGACTAAGAATGTAATGCAAAGAAGAGTGAACACGGCGCAACACTTTGTTTTCTTCGTGTGATTTTATAGGATGAAAGAGTGGATTGATCGGACGGATATTATCAGATCCATGCGATCCAACGGCTCCCTGATTTTAGTGAAAATAGGTTAGTTTCATTCATTATGGTCAAAATAAAACCCTAACTGTGTGGAGCAGAAGTATGCAGGCCAACCCGAGCCCAGAGAAGAGAGCTATTTCTTCTGTATTGGATAATAGATTACATCAGGCCCAAAGAAAATAAAATTGTGTCTTAACAAAAATATTACAATAAGTCTAAAATTAATAAAATAAATTTTAAAATATCTATTATTATTTTTATATTTAAATAAATCATTTTTTTATTTTTATTTTTAAATATAATTATTTACTCTCAATTTGATGTTCAGATGCTAAAATAAAAATAAATTATATAATTTATGACTTAAAATAATTGTAGATATATTTTTAGAACTAAAATGTTAAATATATTATAAATGGTGGAATGTTAGTTGATAATAAGTGCAAGAGTATTTTATATTTAAGAAAGTTTAGAATTATAAATTAAAATATATATTTTGAAATTAGAAAATATAAAGGGAATGTATAATTAATTAAAAATTAAAAGTATATAAATAAAATATTAAAATCATAGAATTATATGTATAGTTTAATTCAACATAAATTAAATTTAAATTTTTAAACAAAATGCTACAAAAGGAATATTTTATTTTTTAAGTAAAATTAATTAAGAGATTAAACCATTTTTTTTACGATTCATTTAACCTCAAGGTAAGTGCTTTTATATGACTAATTAGAAATTTTGAAATTTAAATAATTTTAACTCAATTTAGGTGAAATTAATTTCTTTTATTTGAATTATTTTTATTTTTTATAAATTTTTTGACGATGATAATCTTGCTAAAAGTATGATTTAAGGGCACAGTCGATAGTCAAGATAAAATATGATATATAGATAGAATTAAAATAAAATAAACCTTAATTCTATCAAATATTCAATATACACTAAGATATTATCTAGGAATGATGGTGATAACACCACTAAGAAAAATAATAGTGACAATGACGATAATAGTAATGGTATTAGTGATAATTACTATAGTGATAATGATAATGGTAGTAGTGACCTCGATGGAGGTCATAGCGACAATAAGAATGAGAAATGTTTGTTACAGACAAAAACAATGGAAAATCTAGAAACAAAGAAATGTGGGAAAATGTCTGTTAATGTGCGAGAGATTCAAACTCAAAAAGAACAAAAAAAAATAGTAAAAAGAAGGACTTGTCTATAATGGACAATAATGAAGAAGACATTTGGCTTAAGTGTAGGAACCTTATAACTGAAGAAGACATTTTCATAGAATAAGTAATAAAGGAAACCATTTTTGTTGGAAATAATTTTGTGTGTCCTTATGTAGGGATGTCACTGGGTCCCAAAATGTTGCAGTGAAGAATATCAAACACATAATTTGAAATATAGTTCATGAAAAGAAATTATCGAAGACAAAATAATTTTTAATCTGTACTAAAGTAATATAGAAGACAAAATAATTTTTTATCATTTTTTATTACGTTAAATTAATTATATAAATAAAAATACTTATCAAATTTAAATTTTTATAAAATAAAACAATTAAAAAAAAGGTAAGAGATCTTTAAAAAGTATGTGATCCGAAATAAAGAGCACGTTGACGGTGACACTAAAATCCTATAGAAACTCTAGGGGTGACAACTGCAAAAACTAAAAAACTCATTCACGTTGACGCTGTTCCTAATACTATTATTCTATCACCGGTCACTATTCTGATGGAAACACTCAGAAAGAGAGAGTAGAAAAGGGACCCATGTAAGCGATAAGCGTTAATGGAATAGAAACTAACGGAAAAGTTACAGCTACGCCGTATGCATTTTGACAACTTAACTTCCATACCTTCAACTCTACGAGCCTTGTGAGCGCTAACATTAGACATACATTTCCGGCGACGGATCCAACGAGGGAGATGGTCATGCCGGTGTGGAAGAACCAGCGACGATGAACACCAACGCATTGCTGATGATAGGTTGTTTTAAGGTCATTAATTCGAGATTCGAGTAGAGAAACAAACTAAAAGAATATGTATGAAACAGAAATATATAATTTGGGCTAAGATCACTCGAAGCACAAGATGAGGTTGAGTCCAGGGTACTACAAAAATTAAAGGGACCCATTAAACCTAAAAAGATACCTATGTTAAAGAATGAGTTGATGTTTAAAATCGTGTCTAACGCTTGTACATGAAGAATTGAGAAAGACATTGTGAGAAAAATAGAGAAAAATCAAGAAACAAATAAATGTAGGAAAATGTAGAGAAAAATCTGGAAATAAATGTGAGAAGAAGACATTTTCATAAAATAAAGAATAAAGGGAAACCACTTAAGTTGAAAATTATTATGTGTGTCCTGATGTAGTAGTTGTCCATTATATGTAGGCATGTCACGGGTCCCAAAATGTTGCAAGTGAAGAATATCAAACAAATAATTTAAAACATAGTCCATGGAAAGAAAATATAGAAGACAAAATAATTTTTAATCTTTACTAAAGAAATATAGAAGACAAAATAATTTACTATTACATTAAATTAATTATATAAATAAAAATACATTTTCGACGATGGATCCGGCGAGGGAGATGGTCATGTCGATGCGGAAGAACAATTGTGAAACAATGGCATCGACGACAGCGGTGGGCGTCGACATATTGAAGATGATAGCTTGGTTTAAGGTCATTGCTTCGAGATTCGAGTAGAGAAACAAACTAAAATAATACGTATGAAACAGAACTATATATTTTGTGCTGAGATCACTCGGAGCACAAGATGAGGTTGAGTCCAGGTACTACTAAAATTAAAGGACCCATTAAACCTAAAAAGATACCTATGTTAAAGAACGAGTTGATGTTCAAAATCGCGTCTAACGCTTGTACATGAAGATTTGAGGAAGACATTGTGAGAAAAACAGAGAAAAATCAAGAAACAAAGAAATGTGGGAAAATTATAGGGAAATCTGGAAATAAATGTGAGAAGAAGACATTTTCATAAAATAAGTAATAAAGAGAAACCACTTTTGTTGGAAATTATTTTGTGTGTCCTTATGTAGTAGTGGTCCATTATATGTAGTCATGCCACAGGGTCCTAAAATGTTACAGTGAAGAATATCAAACAAATAATTTGAAACATAGTCCATGGAAAGAAAATATAGAAGACAAAATAATTTTTAATCTTTACTAAAGTAATATAGAAGAAAAATAATTTTTTATTATTTTTTATTACATTAAATTAATTATATAAACAAAAATACATATCCAGCAACGGATCCGACGAGGGAGATGGTCATGCCGGTGCGGAAGAACCAGCAGGAAACAATGGCATCGACAGCGGCGGCAGGCGCTGACATATTGCGGATGATAACTTGTTTTAAGGTCATTGATTCCAGATTCGAGTAGAGAAACAAACTAAAAGAATACGAATGAGACAGAATTATATAATTTGGGTTGAGATCACTCGGAGTACAAGATGAAGTTGAGTACAGGGGGTATTACTAAAATTATAGGGACCCATTAAACTTACAAAGATACCTATGTTGTACATGAAGATTTGAGAAAGACATGGTGAGAAAAATAGAGAAAAATAAAGAAATAAAGAAATGTGTGAATATGTAGAGGAAAATATGGAAATAAACGTGAGAAGAAGACATTTTCATAAAATAAGTAATAAAGGGAAACCACTTTTGTTGGAAATTATTTATTGTGTCCTTATGTAGTAGTGGTCCATTATATGTGGGGCATGCCACATGGTCCCAAAATGTTGCAATGAAGAATATCAAACAAATAATTTGAAACATAGTCCATGGAAAAAAAATATAGAAGACAAAATAATTTTTAATCTTTACTAAAGTAATATGGAAGACAAAATAATTATTTATCATTTTTTATTACATTAAATTAATTATATAAATAAAAATACATTTCCGATGACGGATCCGGCGAGGGAGATAACCATACTGGTGTGAAAGAACCAACGGGAAACAGTGGCATAGACAGCTATGGCGGGGCCGACAGCTTGCGTATAATAGCTTGTTTTAAGGCCATTGTTACAAGTTTCGAGCAGAGAAACAAATTAAAAGAATACATGTGAAACAGAACTATATAATTTGGGCTGAGATCACTCGAAGCACAAGATGAGGTTGAATCCAGGGTACTACTAAAATAAAAGGGACCCATGAAACCTAAAAAGATACCTATGTTAAAGAACGAGTTGATGTTCAAAATCGTGTCTAACGCTTGTATATGAAGATTTGAGAAAGACATTGTGAGAAAAACAAAGAAAAATCAAGAAACAAAGAAATGTGGGAAAATGTAGAGGAAAATTTAGAAATAAATGTGAGAAGAAGACATTTTCATAGAATAAGTAATAAGTAATAAAAAGAAACCACTATTGTTGGAAATTATTTTGTGTGTCCTTATGTAGTAGTGGTTCATTATATGTAGTCATGCCACGGGGTCCTAAAATGTTGCAGTGAAGAATATCAAACAAATAATTTAATACATAGTCCATGGAAAGAAAATATAGAAGATAAAATAATTTTTAATCTTTACTAAAGAAATATAGAAGACAAAATAATTTTTTATTACATTAAATTAATTATATAAATAAAAATACATATCCTGCGACAGATCCGTCGATGGAAATGGTCATGTCGGTGCGGAAGAACCAGCGAGAAACAATGGCATTGACAGTTGTTGCAGGCGCTAACATATTGTGGATGATAACTTGTTTTAAGGTCATTGTTTCGAGATTCGTGTAGAGAAACAAACTAAAAGAATACGAATGAGACTGAACTATATAATTTGGGCTGAGATCACTTGTAGTACAAGATGAGGTTGAGTCTAGGGTACTACTAAAATTAAAAGGACCCATTAAACCTTAAAAGATACCTGTGTTCAAGAACGAGTTGATGTTCAAAATCGCATCTAACGCTTGTACACGAAGATTTGAGAAAGACAAGGTGAGAAAAACAGAGAAAAATAAAGAAACAAAGAAATGTGGGAAAATGTAGAGGAAAATCTGGAAATAAATGTGAGAAAAAGACATTTTCACAAAATATGTAATAAAGGGAAACGACTTTTGTTGGAAATTATTTCGTGTCCTTATATAGTAGTGATCCATTACATGTAGGCATGTCAAAGGGTCCCAAAATGTTGTAGTGCAGAATATCAAACAAATAATTTGAAACATGGTCCATGGAAAGAAAATATAGAAGACAAAATAATTTTTTTTATCATTTTTTATTATCTTAAATTAATTTTATAAATAAAAATACATTTCATACGACGGATCCGGCGAGGGAGATGGTCATGCCGGTGCGGATGAACTAGCGGGAAACAATGGCATTGACGGTGGCGGTGGACGCCGACATATTGCGGATAATAGCTTGTTTTAAGGTCATTGCTTCGAGATACGAGTAGAGAAACAAATTAAAAGAATACGTATGAAACAAAACTATATAGTTTGAGCTGAGGTCACTCGGAGCACAAGATGAGATTGAGTCCACGGTACTACTAAAATTGAAGGGACTCATTGAACCTAAAAAGATACCTATGTTAAAGAACAAAGACTTGAGAAATACATTGTGAGAAAAACAGAGAAAAATCAAGAAACAAAGAAATGTGTGAAAATGTAGGGGAAAATCTGGAAATAAACGTGAGAAGAAGACATTTTCATAAAATAAGTAATAAAGGGAAACCACTTTTGTTGAAAATTATTTTGTGTGTCCTTATGTAGTAGTGGTCCATTATATGTAGTAATGCCACAGGGTCCCAAAATGTTACAGTGAAAAATATCAAACAAATAATTTAAAACATAGTCCATGGAAAGAAAATATAAAAGACTAAATAATTTTTAATCTTTAATAAAGTAATATAGAAGTCAAAATAATTTTTTTTATCATTTTTTATTACATTAAATTAATTATATAAATAAAAATACTTATCAAATTTAAAATTTTAAAAAAATTAAATCACAATTAAACAAAAGGTAAGAGATCTTTAAAATTTAAAATGTTTGTTATCCTAAATAAAGAGGACGTTGATGATGACACTAAAAAACTACGCTAATGACACTACAAAAACTAAAAAGTTCATTGTCGTTGATGTTGTTCCTAATGCTATGATTCTGTCACTATTCATTATTCTGACGGAAACACTCAAAGAGAGAGAGAGTAGAAAAGGGACCCAATATAAGCTAGAAGCGTTAATGGAATAGAAACTAACGGAAAAGTGACTGTTGCGCTGTATGTATATAGACAATTTAACTTTCCAACCTTCAACACTACGAGTCTCGTGAGCGCTAACATTAGACATACATTTCCTTCGAAGAATCCGATGAGGGAGATGACCATGCCGATGTGGAAGAACCAGTGGGAAACAATGGCATGGACGGCTGCGGAAGGCACCGTCATATTGCTTATAATAGCTTGCTTTAAGGTCATTGCTTCGAGATTCGAGTAGAGAAACAAAATAAAAGAATACATATGGAACAAAACTATATATTTTGGGCTGAGATCACTCGAAGCACAAGATGGGGTTGAGTGAGGGTACTATTAAAATTAAAGGGACCCATTAAACCTAAAAAGATACATATGTTAAAGAACGAGTTGATGTTCAAAATCGCGTCTAATACTTGTACATGAAGATTTGAGAAAGACACTGCGAGAAAAACAGAGAAAAATCAAGAAACAAAGAAATGAGGGAAAATGTAGAGAAAAATCTGGAAACAAATGTGACAAGAAGACATTTTCATTAAATAAGTAATAAAGTGAAACCACTTTTGTTGAAAATTATTTTGTGTGTCCTTATGTAGTAGTGGTGCATTATATGTAGGCATGCCACAGGGTCCCCAAATTTGTAGCGAAGAATATCAAACAAAAGATTTGAAACATTGTCCATGGAAAGAAAAAATAACGTCTAAGGTTGTGTTTAATATAAGATATAATATATTTGAGGAAAAAAAATGTGTGAAAGTGTTGAGAAGAATAGATGAAAATCTAGAAACAAAGAAATGTGAGAAAATGTCTGTTATTGTGGTTATATAACATGAGAGATTCAAGCCCAAAAAGAAAAAAAAAAGATAGGAAAAAGATTTGCTTGTCTACTTAGGACAACAATGAAGAAGACATTTGGCTTAAGTGTGGAACCCTATTACTGAATAAGACATTTTCATAGAATAAGTAATAAAGGAAAATCACTTTTGTTGTAAATTGTTTTGTGGGTCCTTATGTAGTAGTGGTGCATTATACGAAGGCCTGCCACAGGGTCCTTAAATGTTGCAGTGAATAATATTAAATAAAGAATTTGAAACATAATCCAGGGAAAATGTATATGATTGAGAAAAACAGTGTAAAATTTAGAAACAAAGAAATGTGGGAAAATGTTTGATAATATGCTTATTTAACATGAAAGATTCAAGCAAAAAAATAAAGGAAAAAAAAGATAGTAAAAGGACTAACTTGTCTACAATGGACAACAATGAAGAAGACATTTAGCTTAAGTGTGGAACCCTGTTACTGAAGAAGACATTTTCACATAAAATAGTAATAAAGGAAAATCACTTTTGTTGATAATAGTTTTGTGTGTCCTTATGCAGTAGTGGTCCATTATATGATGGTATGCCACGGAGTCCCCACATTTTGTCGTGAATAATATCAAACAAAGAATTTGAAACATAATCCTGGAAAAAAACAACGTCTAAGTTTGTCTTAAAAATAAGATATAATATATTTTTGTTGGGGAAAATGTCTGTGACTAAGAAAAACAGTGAAAAATTTGAAAACAAAGAAACGTGGCAAAATGTTTGTTACTATACTTATTTAACATGAGAGATTCAAGCCCAAAAAGAAGAAAAAAAAGGTAGTAAAAGGATTGACTTGTCTACAATGGACAACAATGAAGAAGACGTTTGACTTAAGTACAAGAACCCTACTAGAAGAAGACATTTTCATAGAATAAGTAATACAGAGAAACCACTTTTGTTGGAAATTATTTTGTGTTCTTATGTAGTAGTTGTCCATTATATGTAGGCATGCCACAATGTCCCAAAATGTTGCAATGAAAAATATCAATCAAAGAATTTGAAACATAGTCCACGGAAAGAAAATATAGAAAACAAAATTACTTTTAATCTTTACTAAAGTAATATAGAAGACAAAATATTTTTTTTATCATTTTTTATTATATTAAATTAATTATATAAATATAAATAATTATCAAATTCAAATTTTAAAAAATAAAAAACAATTAAAAAAAGGTAAAAGATTTTATAAAGTATGCGATCCGGAATAAAGAGCACGTTGACGGTGACACTAAAAAACTACAAAAACTTTGCCGGAACACTACAAAAACTCCGTCGGGAACACTACAAAAACTATAAAACTCGTTGACATTGACATTGTTCCAAATGCTATGATTCTGTGACTAGTCACTATTATGACGGAAACCCTCAGAGAAAGTAGAAAAGGAACCCAATGTAAGCGATAAGCGCTAATGGAATAGAAACTAACGGGAATAATTTTTAATCTTTACTAAAGTAATATAGAAGACAAAATAATTATTTATCATTTTTTATTACATTAAATTAATTATATAAATAAAAATACATTTCCGATGACGGATCCGGCGAGGGATATAGCCATACCGGTGCGAAAGAACCAACGGGAACAGTGGCATAAACAGCTGTGGCGGGGCCGACAGCTTGCGGATAATAGCTTGTTTTAAGGCCATTGTTACGAGTTTCGAGTAGAGAAACAAATTAAAAGAATACATGTGAAACAGAACTATATATTTTAGGCTGAGATAACTGGGAGCACAAGATGGGGTTGAGTCCAGGGTACTACTAAAATTAAAGGGACCCATTAAACCTAAAATGATATCAATGTTAAAGAAGGAGTAGATGTTCAAAATCGCGTCTAATGCTTGTACATGAAGATTTGAGAAAGGCATTGTGAGAAAAATAGAAAAAAATTAAGAAAAAAGAAATGTGGGAAAATGTAGAGGAAAATCTAGAAACAAATGTGAGAAGAATACATTTTCATAAAATAAGTAATAAAGGGAAACCGTTTTTGTTGGAAATTATTTTGTGTATTTTTATGTAGTAGCGGTCCATTATATATAGGCATGCTACATGGTCTCCAAATATTGCAGGGAATAATATCAAACAAAGAATTTGAAACATAATCCACGAAAAGAAAAAACAACGTCTACGTTTGTCTTAAAATTAAGATATAATATATTTGAGAAAAAAAAAATGTGGGAAAATGTCTATGATTGAGAAAAGCCGAGGAAAATCTGGAAACAAAGAAATGTGAGAAAATGTCTGTTACTATGCTTATTTACTCTAAGAGATTCAGGCCTAAAAAAATAGTAAAAGGACTGACTTGTCTACAATGGACAACAATGAAGAAGACATTTGACTTAATAATGGAAAACCACTTTTGTTGGAAATTATTTCCTGTGTCCTTATGTAATAGTGGTCCATTATATATAGGCATGTCAAAGGATCCCAAAATGTTGCAGTGAAGAATACTAAACAAAGAATTTTAAACATAATCCAGGGAAAGAAAAAATAACATGTCTAAGTTTGTCTTAAAAATAAGATATAATATATTTGAGAAAAAAAAAGAAATATGAGAAAATGTCTATGACTAGGAAAAATAGAGGAAGATCTGGAAACAAAAGAAATGTGATAAAATGTATGTTACTGTGTGTTGGTCCCTATATGAATCTAGAGGGGGGGTGAATAGATTCAAGTTCCCTTCACAACTTAACTTTTTTTCACTTTTTCCCGATTCAATTTTATCTTGAATTACAAAACGTACCAGAGATATAAACAGCGGAAAAACAAGGGAAAAATTGTAAAGCAAGAAAACAAAGAATTAAAAGAGATAAGATAGAGAAGAGAGTTTAGACAGAGATTTATACTGGTTCGGCTTTCGGCCTACATCCAGTCCCAACCCAACAATCTGTTGCGATCGGTTTTTCACTATAATGATTCTGTGTTCAATACAATCACACTGCACAAACACAAAAATAAATCAAATACTCAAAAATATATGTTCTTCACCTAAGAACGTATCTTGATCTTTGATCCCTTCAAGAATCAACCTTTGAGAGTACCTTTCTCAAAAACTCATCAACTCTTTCAATAGAATACCTTTCTCTTTAGAGTTAAAACCAAAAAGATTACAAAAGATAAAGATCAAATAGAATTACACCTGGTGTGTAAGCACTGATCAACAAAATCATCCACACAATTCAATCTTTTCACACAGCTTTCATCTCAAGAGAAATTTTTGAACCTTTGAAGAGATTTCTTGTAGAAACTAGTGTTTTGCTCTTCCTTTCTTCTTTGAAAACTCAAAAAGATCTCTCTCTCTGAAATAATTCAAAGAGGTTTCAATTTAAAGCAGTTTCAAAAATTTTCGAGATGAATTCAGGTGTGGTAATCGATTACTGAATAGTGGTAATCGATTACTCCAGAGAAATTTGCATTCCTTGTTCCTTCAAGCACGAAGTAATCGATTACTATGGAGTGGTAATTGTAACACCCCGACGTATTTCATTGCTGAAATATTTTCATTTTCTTCATTTATTATTATTATTTGAAATTGTTTCCCTTCATTTAGATTTCTTTAAATAAAATCTTAATATAATTTTTCTTGCTAACAAAAACGTTACCAAAAATAACACACATCACATAGATCACATCATAATCATACATCAAAAGTTATTTACAAACGTCACATAGGTACGTAATATTGTGACGATACACATTATTCATAAAAATCCTCATGTTGGCTATCCTTGACATCTCCACACATGATTACTAAATCTACCTGTCAATCTGCTCCTCCGAATAAAATTCAGGATCATCACAGGTGTCAAACCACAGACACAAACACGCAAGGGTAAGTTCCAATATCTTAATAAAAATACTTATCATGTAAAAATATTTATATAATACATATCATGTAAAAATATTTATACAATACATATCATATAAAAATGTCAATATAATACATATCATATAAAAATACCAATATGATACATATCATAATCCAATCAATAAAGGATGAATTATGACTTAAATGAAATTTTTATATGATGCATGCTCCAACCTCAACTCCAAAAATATGCAATGTGGTACCATCTCAGATAATACGACATCATCATCGTAAAACTTACCGACCAGTTGGGATTTCACAGTGGTGCACAGAATCTCATAAACAATCATGTGATCATCATGAATTAAATGAATTCTCACTATAAAAATCCCCCAAGTCTGGCATCCCACCTAGACGCACGGATTAAGTTATTATCTGCACCTCTAACCGAGGCCACCTCTTTTGAGGCATGCATGAATGAATGAAAACTTATCTCCCTTTCTAAAAATCTCATTTAAAACAAAGAACAATCTTGTTGATATTACAAGTCCATTCCATCATTATATTTTATATTATGGGTTAATAATTTATAGTATAATAATCATAGTTTTCATCACAGTCTCAATCATCAATCAAATTCAAGGAAAAGTTAAACATACACAATCCAAGTCATTATATAAATAACTTAAAGTTATGAAATCAGTAAAGGTGGCAGAGCCTCCTAGTTAGATCTCATAATTTTAAGATCACAAATTATCATATAAAATATAAACAAATAAAAGCGGAAATCAAGAAACACCAAGAAAACACCCATCAAAAGTACCGTATACGTGAACAATCAAGACTCGTATACGTGAACAAGATCATATACGTGAACGATCAGAGTATACATGAATAGTACCGTATACGTGAATAGTAACGTATAAGTGACCGTAGTCCGTGAATAGTACACCAGGTAAGTTCCCAGGAAAGAGAGGTGGGTCACTAATGGACACACTTAAGTACCAAGTCTTTCCTTAGCCAGAACTTTCCTAGACATGCACTTCCACACTACCACCCTTTTCCTAACAACAAGAATAATTACTGTTTCGATGTGGAAGATCGACAAAACCGCAACCACGAGCATACTAAGAATTTTCTTAGCACCTTAGTATCGAGATAAAATAAAGATAATAACAACAAAGAATAGTAAGATAAGGATAGCTCCCCTTACCAATTCCTCCTAGCTTCCTATCTTCCTCTACCTACTTACTTCTCTCTTGATTGAAGAGATTTCTTCCTAAGAGATTTTGAGAGAATGAAAGAATGTTCTTGGATTTGTGATTATAATTGAAATTCTAGGCCCTATTTATAGAATTTCAAAAGTTACTATTTGCACAGTAATTTTTACTATTTGCACAGTAATTTGATTATTATAATAAACTCGTGTAACCCGTTAATTTATATTTTATTTTTATTTTTTTTTATTTTTTATTTTTTATTTTTTTTACTATTTGCACAGTAATTTACTATTCGCACAAGTATTTTACTATTTACACAAAATTACTATTTATACAAAATTACTATTTACACAAGAAATTACTATTTATACAGTATTTTTACTATTCGTACAAAGATTTTTTACTATTTACACAAGAAATTACTATTTGCACAATAAATTACGTAATTCGAAATTTAAAATAATGTTCGAAATATCAAATAATAATAAAAATGTCAAACAACAAATTTATTTTTCTACTACATTTTTATTTAGAAAGGTAATCATAATTTTCTCAAATTACGTAATAATATTGCTACCCAATGATAAATTTTTTTTTTTTTTTTGAATTACATTTTCTGTCTAATCAAATTATAACAGTAAACAGTTAATATGCATATTTTTATAGAATTTTTAGTAAATGTTTTAATTACGAAATTATTTATGAAAATTAATTTTTGAGGTGTTACGATGTCGATTACTCAGCGCTTTGGATTCCCCTATTTTTCAAAAACTATTGGTAATCGACATACTCTTGGTAATCGATTACTTCAGCTTAAAAACCTTTTAAAACTAAAGTTTTTGATTCCTTTCAAACAAAATGGGGTTTCAAAGCTTCTTTAGCTCAAATCACAAGTATAAAAACAAAGTTTCTATGGAACGATTGAATAAAAATCACACTCAAAGCCTAAGCTAAAACAATCAATACATTTTAAACTCCTATATACAATCTATCATAAAGATCAAAAGTACAAGTATATCAAAACTAAAACTAGGGATGGCTTCTCCAGCTTCAAGGTCCAACATCTCCCCCTTTTTGGTTTTGATGTACCAAATGTTGTGTAGTTGATCTTCAATGTAGATGATGGCTTTGATATGTCCTTTGTTAGTGTTTTTCTTTTTCTATTCTTTCAATTTTCATCAATTTCATACAAAGATTTTACATACAAATTTTTATGAATCATCCAAAACATATCACTATATCTAATCGCAGACATATAAAGACAATTATTTTGCAAAGCAAATTAAATCTAACTATTACAGTCATCCAATAAAATGTTCAATTGTTTTAATCTGCTCCCCCTAAGTAGAATACTTAAGTAAAACAGATTCAAAAAAAAAAACTCCAAAAAAGTTTAAAGCAATTATTGAGTAAAGCAATAAAACAATCCAAATATTAAGACTAAAGACAATTAAAGTCAATCAATAACTACACTACTACTACTCCCCCTATTTGGTATATCAAATCAGAAGGTGAGATGTAGAGATGAAGTTACTAATCTGAGTCGTCATCCTGGTTGAGTCTTTCCATGATCGTCTCCATTAGGTCCTTCATTTCCAGGAAATGCAGATCTTGTCTCTTTCCCAGATCATCAAGTCTCTTGTTGACGGTTGCTTCTAGTTCATCCATTCTATCAATCATAATGGATTCGAAGCGCGATTGTGGAATGTACTCTCCAGAGTTGTCTTCGTCCTCATCTTCATGCTCAGATTGTGCTTCCTCTTGCTCAGGTTGTGGAATGGCCTGTTGTTCCTCTCTTGTGATCCATCCCGCATCGGTCTTGATGAGTCTCATCATCTTCAATGCTCTATCTCCAATGACATGGACATCCTTGACTAGTTCTCTAGCTTCTTCAGTGGTGTCAATCTGAAAAATTTCAATTAGTCTAGAGATAAAAAGAGAGTAAGGACACTTATTGTCTAGAAGTCTTCTAGTTTTCAGCATGTTGTCCATTATGATGTGCGTCCAGTCCACTTGAATCCCATTCTTTAGAGCAGCAATGAGAATCATGTCATCCTCACTCAGTTGGGCATGGTTTGCTCCCCTTGCAGCCAAGCTCCAGCAAATAGTGTAGTGTAGTAGCCTATCATCCGCTGTCAGGCCACCAATGTTGTAGGTAACTTTCTTGCCCTGTGCTCTTCTGGAATTCCTTTCCTCTTCCCAGTGTTGGGGGTTCCTCAGAAGGCTCATGTAAAAAGAGTCATTTTGTAAATCAAACCCTTTCTCTCTGAGTTTGTCTACATGTCCGATAATCCCTTCCTTCCTTATGCCAGCAATTTGCAAAAAGTGAGCAGGGGTTAGAGTTATTTTGATACCTTTTATCTCTGAACTCACTGTCATCCTCTCCATATTTGGTTTGAGGTTTGAGTAGAACACCCAAACCAAGTCTGGATAGATGAACCCTTTCATCCCTACGAACCTCTGTAGGTGTTGTTGTCTCAGGAAGGTCTGGAACGTGAAACTCTGATTATCCAGCCATTGTAGGTCAAGAATCTTGGGTGGAACAAGACCCTTGTTAGCAAAGTCGAGGTTGAAACTAGTTTCTTGTCCTTTGGAGGTGAACCACCGGTTGACCCCTGATTCTTGTGGTTGAGGAGGAGGAGGAATTTCTGGTTGCTCTGACGATGTTTGTTTCTTCCTCTTGGAAGATTCTCCCACCTTTTTCTTTCCGTTTATCTCTTCTTGGCTGTATCGATTTGCCCTCATTTTGATTCTTTTGCCTTTACCTTGTTCTTCCATTGTTGAGAGAAATTGAAACTCTAGGGTTTGGAGGAAGAAGGTGAAGGGTTATTTTCTGAGTAAGAGAGTGAATGGTGAGTTGAAGAGTTGCATCTGCACTTCTTATAAGAGAGAACAAAGCCCAAAAGATTAGCTCAAGAATGAGGTAATTGATTACTAGTAGTTGGTAATCGATTATCTCAGTTCTTATATAGAGGGAAGAAGAAAAGCAGGGAAAACAGTCGTGGTAATCGATTACAGCAAACTGGTAATCGATTACTCCAGAGGGTTTTTCCAAAAATTTTGAAAACTTGTTCTGTGGTAATCGATTACAGCTCGTGGTAATCGATTACTCCAGTACAAAAATCCTTCTCAGAGTGAATTTCACTCGAAGTAATCGATTATCTTCCCTTAGTAATCGATTATTTCTATCAGAAGAAGGTTTTTCTTGAAAATTTTTCACAAAAACAGAGTTATGGATAAGTGTAATCAAGTAAAGAGGTTTAGTTTAGATGTTCCTCACTCAAAATACCGAGGTTTGATCTAAGTTTGTAAAACCTTTCTTTTGGTAATGTCTTTGTAAATATATCCGCCAATTGATTTTCCGTGTCTATGAATTCGATGTCACAATCTCCTTTTTCAATATGATCTCTAATAAAGTGGTGTCTGACTTCGATGTGTTTTGTTCTTGAGTGCAGTACAGGGTTTCTTGTGATACTTATAGCGCTTGTGTTGTCGCATTTCAAGGGAATGTGATCTATCTTTAGCCCAAAGTCTTCAAGTTGGTGTTTTAACCAAATTGCTTGAGCACACCAACTTCCCGCAGCTACATATTCAGCTTCTGTAGTTAATAGTGCTACGCAAGCTTGCTTTTTGCTATTCCACGATATCAAACATTCTCCAAAGATGTGACATGTTCCACTAGTGCTTTTCCTATCCGTTTTGCTACCTGCAAAATCAGAGTCACTGAAACCAACAAGTAATGGTAAGGTTCCTTTTGGATACCATAGTCCACAACTTATTGTTCCTTTTAGGTATTTAAGAATTTTCTTCACTGTTAGCCAATGAGATTGCTTAGGTGCAGATTGAAATCTAGCACATAAACATACGAGAAAACATGATATCGGGTCTATTTTGTAAGATAAAGTAAAGATCCTATAACACCTCTCAGTATAAGGTAGTATCAACTTCATCACCGCTTCATCAATCTCAAGATAAGTGTTAGTAGAAATAGGTGTATTTGACACTTTGCAATTAGTCATCTCATATTTCTTAAGCAGTTCTTTAGTGTACTTAGCCTGATGTATGAATGTGCCACCTTCCATTTGTTTGATTTGGAGTCCTAAAAAGAAACTCAGTTCTCCAATCATGGACATGTCAAATTCTTCCTGCATATCTTTCACAAATTCTTCACAAAGTTGTTGGTTAGATGATCCAAAGATAATGTCATCAACATAAATTTGAACCAATAGAATGTAGTCAGATTTGTTCTTAATAAACAAAGTCTTATCCACTTTACCTCTGTGGAATCCTTTTGATATGAGAAACTTACTCAGTCTATCATACCATTGCCTAGGGGCTTGCTTCACCCATACAAGGCTTTATGAAGTTTGTAGACATGTGTAGGCCAAGTAGTATCTCGTGGAACCGGGTGGTTGCTCTACATAGACTTCTTCATTGATATAACCATTCAAGAATGCACTCTTTATATCCATTTGGTATAATTTGAAATTGTTGATGCAAGCATAAGCCAGGAGTAGTCTAACAGCTTCAAGTCTTGCAACAGGGGTAAAGGTTTCTTCAAAGTCAGTCCCTTCTTGTTGATTGTAGCCTTTTGCCACAAGTCTTGCTTTGTTTCTGACCACAACTCCTTCTTCACTCAGTTTGTTCTTGAATACCCACTTTGTACCAATAATGTTCATGTTGCCTTTGTTTGGAACAAGTTCCCAAACTCCATTCCTTTTGAACTGGTTGAGTTCTTCTTGCATAGCCATGATCCAAAATTCATTGTTCAAGGCTTCTTCTATGTTGGATGGTTCTACCTGTGATACAAAAAAGATATTATAGCAAAACAAATTCTCAGTGAGGATCTAGTGGTTACCCCTTGTGAATGTCACCAATGACATTGTCAAGAGATAGGTTCCTAGGTGTCCTCCACTCTTTTGCTTGTTCTGGTACTGGGTTTGGTTGAGTTTGCTGATGCTCGTGATCAATGTCTATGTTTCCTTCACCTGTTTCATCATCATTACACAACAATCTTTCCTTTTGGAAAGTGTTAGTTTCATCAAATCTAATATGGACAGATTCTTCAATGCACATTGTTCTTTTATTAAAGATCCTATATGCTTTATTGGTATTTGAATAACCAAGGAAAATGGCTTCATCAGCCTTTGCATCAAACTTTCCAATAGGGTCCTTGCCATTGTTTAAAACAAAGCATTTGCATCCGAAAACTTTAAAATAAGAAATGTTTGGTTTTTCTTCCATAGAAAAGCTCATAAGGGGTTTTCTTTAAAATGGGTCTTATAGAAACTCTATTGAGAACATAGCATGTAGTGTTCACAGCATTTGCCCAAAAGTGTTTAGGCATCATATGCTCATTCAGCATGGTTCTTCCAAGTTCTATAAGGGACCTGTTTTTCCTCTCCACCACTCCATTTTGCTGAGGAGTTCTAGGAGCTGAAAAGCAGTGTGATATCTCATGTTTTTCACAAAACCTTTCAAAAAAGCTATTCTTAAATTCAGTACCATTATCACTTCTTAAGGCTTTAATTTTCAAATCCTTTTTGTTTTAAATTCTTTTGGCAAGTACCTTGAAAACTTCAAAGGCTTGATCCTTTTTCTTGATAAACAAAACCCAAGTAAATCTTGAATAGTCTTCTACTATGACTAGTCCATACAGATTTCCACCAATACTAGCTATCCTAGATGGACCAAATAAGTCTAAATGCAAGAGTTCAAGCGGCTGAGTTGTAGAAACATGTTTAATATTTTTGAAAGATGTTTTTGCCTGCTTTGACTTTTGACAAGCCTCACATAGTCCTTCTTTGGAAAATCTTAGTTTGGGGAGACCAAAAACTAACTCTTTAGAAACAAGCTTATTCAAATGCAATATGTCAATATGTGTTATTCTCCTGTGCCATAGCCAAGACAGATCATCATTAGAAGTTAAACATGTAGAGTAAGGAGAAGAATGATCTACTTCCAATATGTAAATGTTGTTAGATCTCTTGCCAATCATGAGAAGTTCATCTGAGTCTTTGTTGCTGATGAGACAATGTTCTTCATCAAAAGCAATTTTGTAGTTCTTGTCACAGAGTTGACTGATGCTCAGTAGATTGAACCTTAATCCATCGACTAGCAATACATCTTCTATAACTGTGTTTGCCTTATATCCAACAGTACCGTAACCTAGTATTTTCCCTTTGTTGTTGTCTCCGTAAACAACAGATCCAGTTTCTCTTGGTGTGAAGGTGCTCAGGTTCCTTCTATCACCTGTCATATGCCTTGAGCAGCCACTGTCTAATACCAAATTGAGCTTCTGCTGTTCAGGCTTTCCTGTAAGAGAAAAAGAACTTATTTTGCAGTTGGTACCCACTTCCTCTTGGGTCCATGCATGTTAGTGCTACAGGTTTCTTTCTTAATCCATTTGTATTTGCCACTGGAAATCCCTTTCTTTCTAATCATGCAGTTGTATGATTTATGTCCAGGTTTCATGCAATAAGTACAAGTGAATTTAGCATGTTTAGTGTTTCCAGTTTCATGTGAACATGGTTTACAGAAATGTTGTGTTCCTTTAACTTGGAAATATTAGTTTCTAACTCACATATTTTCTGTTTCAACATGGATACTTCCTTTTTCAATACTATGTTTTCTTTTTCAAAAGCTTCAGCTTGATTATAAAGCTCACAAAAGGCAGAATGCAATTCATCATATTCATCCATAATTGAGTTTGTATCACTTACCTCACTGGATGTTTTTGCCATTAAGCATAGATTTGTCTCCTCATCTTCACTTTCAGATGTTGAGGATGTGTAGCCTTCATCCCAAGCTATGTATGCTTTCTTTTTCTTCTTTTCTTTTCTGATATTTCTGTCATTCTCAGATTTTCTCACTTCAGTGTTGTTGCTTCTTTTCAAGGTTGGACAATCTGATCTGTAGTGCTCAATCTTCCCACATTCATAGCATGTCACTTTAACTGAAGTATTATCTTGCTTCTTAACTCCTTTTCTTGGTTGACCAAATTTCTTTTTAGTGTTGTTCTTCATGAACTTTCTGAACTTCTTTACCATCAAGTTCACTTGGTCTTCTTGTGAATCATTTCCGTCTTCGAGAGGATTCAGATTCATTTCGTTCGGTCTACTTTGAGAGCAATTCCTTTGGCTCTTTTGTCTTTCTGCTCCTCATCTGCCATTCGAGTCATATCCATTTCATATTCTCTAAGTTTCCCAAACAATTCAGCACTTGCCATAGCAGCAAGGTTCTTGGATTCAGTTATGGCTGTCACTGTAGGTTGCCACTTTTTATTCAGCGATTTCAGAATCTTGACATTCACTTCTTCTTCAATGAAGTCTTTGCCAAGTCCTTTGAGATGATTGATGATGTGTGTGAATCTCTTTTGCATTTCCATTATAGATTCTTCTTGGAACATTCTAAATGTCTCATACTCTTGAATGAGTGTGTTCTTCCCAGCTCTCCTCACCTCAGCAGTACCTTCATGGGTTACCATGATAAGCTCCCATGCTTCTTTTGCTGTTATGCAAGCTGATATCCTGAAAAACTCATCGGAATTCAAGGCAGAGTGTATGATATTCAAGGCCTTAGCATCATTTTCAGCCCTCCTAATCTCATCTATGTCCCAATCCTCAAAAGGTTTCTCTATCTCTTTTCCATTTTCTATTTTCATTGGAACTTTGTAGTCATTTACCACAGCCTGCCAGATACTTCTGTGAATAGATTCCATAAAGATCTTCATGCGAACTTTCCAGAATGGATAGTTATCACCGTAGAACAATGGAGGTTTATTTATCGAAGCTCCTTCAGTGAAGGGTAAAAGATTACTAGCCATTACAGGGAACTAAGCAAGATTACTAGATTGATTTACTAGTTAAAGCTCTGATACCAATTGTTGGTCCCTATATGAATCTAGAGGGGGGGTGAATAGATTCAAGTTCCTTTCACAACTTAACTTTTTCTCACTTTTTCCTGATTCAATTTTATCTTGAATTACAAAACGTACCAGAGATATAAACAACGCAAAAACAAGGGAAAAATTGTAAAGCAAGAAAACAAAGAATTAAAAGAGATAAGATAGAGAAGAGAGTTTAGACAGAGATTTATACTGGTTCGGCTTTCGACCTACATCCAGTCCCAACCCAACAATCTGTTGCGATCGATTTTCCACTATAATGATTCTGTGTTCAATACAATCACACTGCACAAACACAAAAACAAATCAAATACTCAAAACTATATGTTCTTCACCTAAGAACATATCTTGATCCTTGATCCCTTCAAGAATCAACCTTTGAGAGTACCTCTCTCAAAAACTCATCAACTCTTTCAAGAGAATACCTTTCTCTTTAGAGTTAAAACCAAAAAGATTACAAAAGATAAAGATCAGATAGAATTACACCTGGTGTGTAAGCAATGATCAACAAAATCATCCACACAATTCAATCTTTTCACACAGCTTTCATCTCAAGAGAAATCTTTGAACCTTTGAAGAGATTTCTTGTAGAAACTAGTGTTTTGCTCTTCCTTTCTTCTTTGAAAACTCAAAAAGATCTTTCTCTCTGAAATAATTCAAAGAGGTTTCAATTTAAAGCGGTTTCAAAAACTTTTGAGATGAATTCAGGTGTTGTAATCGATTACTGGATAGTGGTAATCGATTACTCCAGAGAAATTTGCCTTCCTTGTTCCTTCAAGCACAAAGTAATCGATTACTATGGAGTGGTAATCGATTACTTCAGAGCAGTTTGGATTCCCCTGTTTTCTGAAACTGTTGGTAATCGATTACAGCTCTTGGTAATCGATTACTTCAGCTTAAAAACCTTTTAAAACTAAAGTTTTTGATTCCTTTCAAACAAAATGGGGTTCCAAAGCTTCTCTAGCTCAAATCACAAGTACAAAAACAAAGTTTCTATGGAACGATTGAATAAAAACCACACTCAAAGCCTAAGCTAAAACAATCAATACATTTTAAACTCCTATATACAATCTATCATAAAGATCAAAAGTACAAGTATATCAAAACTAAAACTAGGGATGGCTTCTTCAACTTCAAGTCCAACACTGTGCTTAGTTAACATGAGATTCAAGCCCAAAACGAAAAGAAAGATAGTAAAAGGCATGGTTGTCTCTACAAGGGACAACAATGAAGAAAACATTTGGCTTAATTGTAGGAACCCTACTACTGAAGAAGACATTTTCATAGAATAAGTAATAAAGGGAAACAACTTTTGTTGGAAATTGTTAATGATGATCAAATTGATATTAGTAATCATGACAACAATAAAGATGACAATGATAGTAATGAATGATAAGAAAATAAGATATATACTATCATATTCTATTACTTTCTAACTTAACCCCCCTCTTATGATAAGAAATATACTATATTAACAAGATAGAATAATAGTTAGGATAAAAAAATCATATCTTTTTGATATATTTAAACATTGGATTAGAATAAAGTAGAATAATTATTCTATCCTGACCATCAAATGGATCCTAACGTGAAATACTCTTTACTTCAACGCGGATTAGTCACATTATATCACAAGCTTATGCATAATATTATGTAAAATGCATAATGTCATGCAAAATGAGCGGGAAAAAGGGTGACAATGAAAGTTGTAAAAGATAGAACACAAGAAGGGGGGTTGAATTGTGTTTTAAAGAAAAATTTTCCCTTTTGTCTGTGAGTTTAAATATGTTCAGACGAAATAATTTTAATCTTCAAGGGTTGTTTTTAAGTAAGACACGTTATACTTTAATTATCCCCATTAGTCAAAATAACTTAGAGAAAATAAGAACATAAATATTTTTATACTGGTTCGTCTATATAAGACTACGTCCAGTTACCCAGCAACTACTGAGTTTTCACTACCAATCGTGAAATGGTTACAAGTATTATTTGCACTCAGCCACTTCTGACTATAACACGATATTCTTTGAACACAGCCTTCGCAGGCTAAACAGTAAAGGTATTCTTTGAACAACCAGCCTCCTCAGGCTAAAACACCACACAAGTGGATTTGAAAAAGATGTTTTAAACAAGAAAGATTCCTCTTCGCAGAGAGGGTTTTTTTTACAATGAAGTATAACAGATATAGTGAGCGAAATCATAGAAGATTGAATAATAGAAGCGTGTTCGCCAACTGAACTCTGAAGGAGTGAAGTCTTTAAATAGACAGTGTTTTCAGATATCCGTTAGACACAGAAATATGTCGTTGAACATTTTCCTGAGAGCTTTCCAAAAGGTGTCAGATAGTACTAGAATGATTGATGGCGTGTGCAGCGGATTTAGATTGCGTGCGCAGTACTTTTTCTGACATGTACAGAGACTTTGACAAAAAGGTGAAGACCTTTTCGAGTTACATGTGTAAGCGCAAATCCCTATACTGATCTTGGATGCTTCTAAAGAGTACTTCTGAAGATTTGAAATCATGGCATGAGTGACTCATACTTTGCTTCACTTCTTGGACAGACGATACACTTCTTCAGTCTTAAGAGATTTTGTCTTATCCTATCGTCTGATGACTTTGACTTGAGACAGACGAATGACTTCAATTTGAGGAGTCATCTTCCGTCTGTGCTTGTTTCGTCTGATTTGCTTGTTGATGTTCCGTCTGAGAAAGTTTCGTCTGTCTTGTAGAAATCAAAACTTTAGGTGTGTCAATCATCTTGATCTAACAATCTCCCTCTTTTTGATGATTACAGGCCATACTGATAACTTTCTCAAGTAGACATCTGCATAAGACAAAGTTAGTGATCACAGATTAATACAAGTCAGATTTACATCAAGACGATGTTTTCTGAAATAATACCTCTTTATAAAAAGAATTGTTACATCAATGTGATGTAAACTATATACAATGTTTACAAGGTATACAGAATAAACAATTACATGAATACGCTTTACAAATAAAGAATCAATACAATATAAAGAAAGAAAATAAAAAGCTCCCCCTCAGACGAAGGACTCCCCTTAGCATAGCAACTTCTTCCTTTTTAAGATATTCTCCCCTTTGGGCTGAGAATCATCAAAAACACGATCAAGAAGAAGGCTTAGGCCTCTTTTGAACAAGGATCATAACAATCTCCTTCAGCTGCTGCATCTCAGATGTAAGAGAAGCTTGATTATCTTCAAGCTCTTTGTTCTTTTGCTTCAGATGCTCGCAATTCTCTTCTAAGGCATCATATTTACGCTTTAGAGTATTATACTCATCAGCGTCTCTTGCGTCATCCTCAATAACCGTAACCTTCACCGTATCAGCAATCTCCATAAGCGGTGATTGAAGCTCTTCCACGATTGGATCAGACTCTTCTTCTTTGATGACCACAGTTAAAGGCTCAGAAATAGGAGTTTAAGGTTCTTCAACTAATGGTACATAGTTTTCTTCAATAAGCATAGTTGGAGTCTTCTTCAGACGCAGACTGAAGAGTGGAAGAGTGAGATACGCAGTGAAATCTTTTTCCCATTGCCAAGAAAACATTTTAGAGGGAATAGAGAGCTCAAGATTTGGATGCTCCTGTGATGGATGTGTATAAGCAAAGGCTTCTCCAGGATACACCCTGCCACAGATTGTGAAATCTTCATCAAATGAAGTTCCAGAACAGAAAGCAGAGGTGGCTTCATGATCTTCTACCATCCTTTGAATCTTAGGATTGATAGGTCTTGAAGCATTGGTTTGAAGAGATTTGAGATGCGAGTATGCAGCAGACGGAAGTCTCTTGGGGATGTGTCTTGCAAACTTGAAGGTTCTGGAGACAGACAGATTTTTCTTCTCTTTTCCTTTAGCCAAAAACTTGACCAAGCAAGGTCGTTTTCGGTCTAAGACGATTGAAAACTTGGTTTCATCTGAAACAAGAGAAGAGAATTGAGATCCCACCATGAATGGACAGTCTCTCGTCTCCTTCTTTGCTCTCCTTTCAATGTGATAGAAAGAAGTTGATCTAGCTTTTTCTTCCCTTCTATAAGCACTGGCCATCAGTTTGAATGCCATATTGTAGTCTTCAGGAAGAGCATGAGCAAACTCTTCGGGGTCTTCAAACTCGTTGAGGAGGATGGAGTAGCGGGGGAAGATTCCTGAACAATGTGGTCTTGTCCAGGGAAGAACAATTCCAAGAGTATGTCCTAGACCTATATACTCTGTTTGATTCATGGGAATTGTGAAGGGTACAGGATCATGATGGTCAATAGCGTCCAGATGCCAGTGAGAGCAATCTTTTGGCTTATAGATGGTGGAGCTAGGATCTCCATATCTGCAGTGGTGAAATGCAGGTGCATTGATTTCATGCTAAACCTTCCACTTGATGTTTTCTCTGAAAGGTATGTGGGGTTCATAGCCAAAAGCTGGTCCTTCAATCACCGACTTAGCTAGATGATCCTTGTACCTGTTTATTCCTTCTAAACCCTTGATGTCTAAGGAGGCCAGTTTATCCCAAGGCAGACGCTTTAGCCATTCACGTTGCTCTTCAGGAGTGTAGATGAAATCTTCTTTGAAATCTACTGGCTTCAGGGGTTTGTGATAGACGATGGGGTTGACAAATCTCCCAAGTTGAAATCCCTTTTTACCTCTGTACCGATAGGGATTCTTCAACTCAATGTAAGGAGTGTCCTTTATAAAGCAGTCTTCATCGTCCGCCAAGTAACCATTTTTAGCAGACTCAGACGGTTCACCATCGTTGGAGATATCTTCAATTTTCTCTTCAAGAATCCAGTTAGGCTTGACTGGTCTTTCAGCACAAGAGTTTTCAGCAAATCTTCTCATGACTAATTCATTGAGGAACGAATAGTCAGTTTTGTGCTTGGGTGGAAGATCTTCAGGGTTGATGACTTCAGCGTGAGATCTCACCCATGATGCATCCACCTTTATTATGTCAACATGTTCTTCATCAGACGAAGAACTTGCATCCTCAATAATTATTACTTTAGACGAAATCTCCATCGTCTGTCGGTGGGATGCTTCTTCAGACGCACCAGTTATCGTCTGATCAAAGGCAGCGTTGAGAGGAGACGCAACAATAGGATTAGAAACATTTACCTATGTTCGTTTTGGAGTGTTAATGCAGAAACCTTCATAGTTGGAGCTTTGTCATTAAGCATGGTCTCCAATTCCTCTGCCAATTGAGCATTGTCCTTCTGGATCTGGGCAGTTTCTTCACTATTCATGCCCTCTGAAGTTGCTGGAGCAGACGCAGCTTCAGACGATCCAATGCCTTTAACGCTTTCGAGAAAAATTCTTTCTCTTTCAGCTTGAAGCAACATAGAGACCCCCATAGCCTCTTTTAGTTGTTTTGCTTCGTCTGTTTCTCCAACAACCACAGACGCAAGCTTCTGCTTCATTTTCTCTTTGCCTTTGGCAGCCTTTTGAAGAGCAACCTCTCTGGCTCTTGCTTTTTCTTCGGCTGCTTTCTTCTGCTTTTCTTCTTCTGAAAGGATTCTAACAGACGAAACACATTTAGACGATATCATAGCCCCTTCATCTTCACTTGGGGATATCGTCTTCTCTTGCGTCTTAGCCGCAACATGCTTTATTCTGATAGTCCTCTTCTTCTTTCTAAGAGGCTCTTCTAGAGCATGTTCAAAAGGGACTTCAGATATGACCATGAGAGGAAGAGAAAAGGATGTTTGGGTTTGTGTTTGGTCTTGTGTTTGGGCTTGTGTTTGGGTTTTGGCGCATTTGATGCGAGCTCTGTGAGGAGGATCTTTGGTGATTGGTGAAAGGGGAACTTGTTCTTCACTCGCATTGTGATGAAGAAAGCTAGGGTTCAGATGCATCTTGGCAAAGGTGCTTCCTTTAACCTCCTTTCCTTCTTCATGCCAAACAACGCCAGTGGCATCAAAGCCTTGGTTGATGATGATTTTGGAGAAGAGAGTGGCGTAGGGAATACTGCTCTTCCTACGGATGTTCCTATTTCTCAACGAGCTTATCCAATGGTCAAGAATGATGTGAGGGAGACTCATCCTTGCTTTCCTCAGACAGTAAAAGATGCAAAACCTGTCTCGAGTACTCACATTATCTCGTGAGCCTGTTCTGGGTGTGAAGATGTTGTAGAGAAGGTTGTGGATGACTCTTCCTGTGGGATAAAGATTCCCTAATCTCAGAAACTTGGGATCTTCAGGGTCGCGGTACTTTCCGTAGAGAATCTTGTCCACGTGTTCTTCAGACTCAATCCTCATCCATGGCGTAAAAAAAGCGCCTTCGCTTTGCGGTTCCTAAATTCAAAGAATAGAGTCTATTGTGATAATATACTCCTTGTTGTCAATGGTACCTACAATACCATCATCAAATTCTTTTGCGTCACTCCAGAATTTCGCGTAGGCCTCCATCAGCCATGGCCCTCTCATCTCTGCGAAATCCATCCAGCCATTGTGTACCAGCATTTTTGCTACCCTGTCAGAGATGCTCTCAATGGTGGCTCTTGAGTTCCATTTGTTGGGCAAGAAGAGATCTTGCACGAAGAATGTTGCTTTGGTTGTCTTGATATTCTTGGCGGCCATAGTTAAGTTTGAAAAGTGAGAGAAATTGTGTGAGTAGAGTATTCAGAGAAAGTGTGAATGCAGTAAAGAATAAAAATGTGAACTTTAAGGGTATTTATAGTCAAAGATAAAAACGGATGTGATTCATCAGACGAAAGAATTTGAAATCGCCCCTAATTTGACGTGTCCCCATCATTGCCCTTTTAATGATTGATTTGACTTCTGCAATTCACAACGCGTGCTTTTCAAAGTCCTAGAATAGTGCAATAAATGACAGACACATTTATTGCTACTTTTAATTTGTCCCTGCACACTTAACTTTAAAATAATTAAATAATAACCTTGCGTCTGTTGAATTTTTCTCAGACTGATTCAACTTGATCAGACGCAATGTTTCATCTTAACACGAAAAGATATACGAAGGTACAGATAAAATGAAATGCTTCAGACAGAAAAACTTAATCAATTAAAGAGACAATTCCCAAATTTTCTTTAATGAAATTGAAGCAAGTTTTGTCTAAAGCTTTTGTAAAGATATCTGCCCATTGAAAATCAGTTTAAACAAACTGTATATCGAAAATACCTTTTTGAACATAATCTCTTATGAAATGAAATTTGATTTCAATATGCTTGGCTTTTGAATGTTGAATAGGATTTTTGCTGAGATTAATTGCACTTGTGTTATCACAAAATACTGGTATTTGAGTTTCAAACTTGGAGTAATCCTCAAGTTGATGTTTTACCCAAAGTAGTTGTGAGCAACACCCAGCCGCAACAATATACTCTGCTTCCATGGTTGAGAGTGCAATGGAGTTTTGCTTCTTGCTTAACCAAGAAATTAGTGATGAACCAAGAAATTGATATCCATCACTTGTGCTTTTTCTCTCCACTCTATCTCCAGCATAATCAGCATCACAATAACCACTTAGATTGAAATCACTACTTTTCTTATAAAAAAGAGAGAGATTAGTGGTTCCAATAAGATATATTAAAATGCGTTTAACAGCTTGTAAGTGTGATTCTCTAAGATCAGATTGAAAACGTGCACACAGACAAACACTAAACATAATGTGAGGTCTACTAGCAATGAGATAGAGAAGAGATCCAATCATACCTCTGTATACCGTTTGATCAACGGTCTTACCTGATTCGTCTTTGTTGAGACTGGCTCCAGACGAATGCATGAGAGTTTTCATTGGTTTGGCATTTTCCATTTTGAATTTCTTTAGAAGTTCCTTAGTATACTTCTGTTGATGAATGTATATGCCTTGTTTAGTCTGTTTGATTTGAAGTCCTAAGAAAAACTTCAGTTCTCCCATCATGCTCATCTCAAACTCATCCTGCATTAACTTAGAGAAATCCTTGCACAAGGATTCATTAGTTGCTCCAAAGACTATATCATCTACATATATTTGAACAATAATAAAGTCTTTTGAAACGTTTTTCTTGAAGAGGGTAGTATCAACCTTTCCTCTTGAAAAACTATTTTGAAGAAGAAAGGAACTCAGTCTTTCATACCAAGCTCGAGGAGCTTGTTTAAGACCATATAGTGCTTTCTTTAGCTTAAAAACATGATTTGGTTGAGATGAACTTTCAAACCCAGGAGGTTGTTTTACATATACTTCCTCTTCAATAAAACCATTTAAAAAAACACTTTTTACGTCCATTTGATATAGGATGATATTCTTATGAGCAGCAAAGGCAAGTAAAATTCTAATGGCTTCTAATCTAGCTACAGGAGCAAAAGTTTCAGTGAAATCTATACCTTCTTGTTGATTATAGCCTTGAGCTACTAATCTTGCTTTGTTTCTTACCACTTTTCCGTCTTCATCAAGTTTATTTCTGAACACCCATCTGGTTCCAATGATACTTTTGCTTCTTGGTTTCTCTACCAAAGTCCAAACATCATTTCTGATAAATTGGTTTAGCTCTTCTTCCATAGCTAAAATCCAGTCATTATCTTGTAGAGCTTCCTCAATATTCTTAGGCTTTATATTTGACACGAGAGCATATCCAGACGATTCTTATAGTTTTGATCTGGTTTGAACACCTTGATGTCTATCTCCAATGATAAGATCTTCTGTGTGGTGTGATACAAACTTTCATGTTCTTATGGGAGTTTGATCATCATGTTGATGAGCATCAGACGAAGAGGGTTCGTCTGTGTTTCTATCGTCTGCTCTTGTGTCTGTTCTTCCGTCTGACTCAGGTTGACCATTTGAACTTGAACTTTGACCAGAAGGGTTAATCTGCAAATTATCAAATGAATTTTCTAGGTCTGATATTTCCTTATCAGCCTTTGAGTTATCTTGGAATTTTACATGAATTGATTCCTCTACAACTTGCGTCTTAGAGTTAAATACTCTATAGACTTTAGATGTATTGGAATATCCAAGTAAGAATCCCTTCACCACTTTTGAATCAAATTTGCCAAGTTGATCTTTGGTGTTTAAGATGAAACATTCACATCCAAAAGGATGGAAGAAATGTTGGGTCTTCTTCCTTTCCATAGTTCATATGGAGTCTTATTCAATATTGGCCTTATCAATATTCTGTTTTGAATATAACAGGAAGTATTAATTGCTTCTGCCCAATAATATTTTGGAAGAGAGCTTTCATGCAACAAAGTTCTAGCCATTTCTTGTATGGTACGATTTTTCCTTTCCACAACTCCATTTTGCTGAGGAGTTCTTGGAGATGAAAAATTGTGAAAGATACCGTTTTCAAAACAAAAGGCATTGAACTCAGAATTTTCAAATTCTGTTCCATGATCGCTCCTAACAGACGCAATACATATTCCTTTTTCTTTTTAAACACGTTTGCAGAATATTTCAAAAACACTGAATGACTCATGTTTATGTGCTAGGAAGTATACCCATGTGAATCTAGTATAATCATCCACAATTACAAATCAATATCTTTTTCCTCCAAGACTTTCAGTCTGAGCAGGTCCAAAGAGATCAATATGTGATGTGAACCGAAAATCCTTCTCTTTTATTTCGTGCAGATTTTTAGGCTACAATTAATTTGTTTTAATAAGTAATTTAATGTGTCTCTAATAGGGTTTTTATGACTCTATTATTTTATTATTTTCATAAAGATTTATAGGTTAAGTTCAATGTATCTGCATTTGTAGACTAAGTTCAATGTACCTGCATATGTAGGCTAAGTTCAATGTACCTGCATTTGTAGGCTAAATTCAATGTATCTGCATCTCATACAACCTATAAATGGTTACTTTTTGTATTTCGAGAGAGATCAATATGTAACAGTTCTAGCGGTCTTGTCGTGAAAACAACATTTTTTGATTTAAAAGAAGCCTTGAGTTGTTTCCCATGCTGACAAGATTCACACAGACGATTGGATTTCCAAGATATTTTTGGCAAACCTTTTACAAGATCCTTTTTAGAAATTTTTGAAATATACTTGAGACTTAAATGTCCAAGTTTTTTGTGCCAAATATCTCGTTCATCATCTGCTGAAATCAAACATGTCACATTCTGATCACTAAGGTCAGAAAGGCAAACCTCACAAAGGTTATTCCTTCTTTTCCCAATAAATAGAATGGATTTGTCTTTATTTTTGACTATTCATTCGTCTGAGTTAAAAGCTACTTCATATCCATTGTCACAAAATTGACTTATGCTAAGTAGATTGAAGTTAAGACCTTTAACATATGACACATTTTGGATAAGAGGATTGGGTGTCTTACCAACAATCCCAATGCCTAAGATTTTACCTTTCCCTGAACCATATGATACAGATCCTTTACTTGGTCTGAGATCTTGGAACATAGACAGGTCTCCCGTCATGTGTCGTGAGCACCCACTGTCCAGGTACCAGTTTGAAGTCCTCTCTTTTCCTATTAAGGATTTCTGCAACAGGAATAATGAGTGACTTTAGTACCCAAATCTTTTTGGGTCCTTCTTTGTTAGTGAAAGAAGATTTCTTTTTGTTTAAGGCTCTTTTATCTTTTCTATAATTATTTGGAACCTTATTATAATTTCTTATCTTCTTTTTATGAGCAGACGGAACAAAATTGTTTTTCTTTTTGTCTAACTCTTCAACATAACCAAGTCCACTCTTGTCAGATGGAGATCTCCCATATTTTAAAATATTTTCTAGCACGGAGGATCCCTTAGTGAACTTTGTTAAGTCTTTGAGTAACGATGCATTTTCTTTCTTCAATCTTTCAATTTCAGAAACAAGATTATCCTTTTCAGACTCAGATGATTTTTCATCTGATATCTCTTTTTGCAATAACTCATTTTCAGTTCTCAAAGTAGCATTTTCTTCCAAGGTTTGTTTTAACTTGGCTTTGCATACTTTGTATTGCTTAGCAATAAAATGTGAGTTAGCCAAAAGTGTATCGTATGGAATTTCTTCTGATTCTGACTCAGACTCAGATGAGGAGGATGAAGAAGTTTCAGATTCTGTTACCTCTGATGAGACGGTGTCTCCAGCCATGAGGCAGATATTTGCAGTTTCTTTTTCTTCAGTGGATTCCTCTGAGCTTTCACTATCAAGGTCTTCCCAAGTCACTAGACTCTTCCTATCCTTGTCTTTGCGAGGATTCCATCTTTTCTTTAATTTTGGACACTCTGATCTCATGTGTCCAGGTTTTCTGCACTCATAGCAGATAACTTCTAAGCTCTCCTCCTTGCTTGAAGATTTTTCCGGGAGCTTTCTTTCCTTCTTCTTAAAGAAGCGTTGACCTCTCCCCTTTTTCATCATCATCTTCTTAAAGCGTCTGGCCATGAGAGAAATCTCATCATCAAACGATCCATCAGATGAATCAGATTCAGTGGTGTCAGCTTTCAGAACTCTGTGCTTCTTCTTTCTTTCTTTCTTTCTTAGGAGTTTCCTCCTTTGTTATGTTGTTGACAGACGGAAGAGCTATAGGTTCTTGAACCTTGATCTTGTCTCTCTTGCACAGAAGTACCTTATGTACTTTCAAGGCTCTTATTAACTCGTCAAGAGTTAATGTCTTCATATCATGCCCGACTGAGATGGCAGTGGACATAGCTTCCCATGGAGGAGGAAGACTATCCAATATCTTCATGTTGTTTTGCGCCTTGGTGAATGTAATATCCAGCGCAGTGAGTCCATTCAGTATCGTTTGGAATCTTCCAAACATCATGTCGATAGATTCTCCTTTCTTCATTGAGAACATCTCATATTCTCTTTGAAGAGTAGCAGCTTTCCTCATTCGCACATCCTCAGTTCCTTCATAGGAAATCTTGAGGGCATCCCAAAGTTCTTTAGCTGTTTTGTAGGCACAGAATCTGTTGTATTCTGTCCTTGATAATGCACACATGATGGCATATCTGGCTTTGTTGTTGAGTTCCATAAGCAAGAATTCTTCATTTCCCCATTCAACATCAGGTTTGACAATAGGGATGTTTCCTTGAGTTATGATGTTCCACAGTCTGTACTGAGTGGATTTGATGTACATCTCCATCCGATCCGCCCAGTAAGGATAGTCATCACCAGAGAACGTCGGTGGCTTGTTCATGGATGACCCTCCAGACAAAAACGAAGGTCCTTGTGACTCCATCTAGGATCTTTTCCTCTAGCAGCTGTAAAGCGTTCAACCCTTAGAGGCTGAGCTCTGATACCAAACTGTAAAAGATAGAACACAAGAAGGGGGGTTGAATTGTGTTTTAAAGAAAAATTTTCCCTTTCGTCTGTGAGTTTAAATATGTTCAGACGAAATAATTTTAATCTTCAAGGATTGTTTTTAAGCAAGAGACGTTATAGTTTAATTATCCCGTTAGTCAAAATATTTTTATACTGGTTCGTCTATACAAGACTACGTCCAGTTACCCAGTAACTACTGAGTTTTCACTACGAACCGTGAAATGGTTACAAGTATTATTTGCACCCAGCCACTTCTGGCTATAACACGATATTCTTTGAACACAGCCTTCGCAGACTAAACAGTAAAGGTATTCTTTGAACAACCAGCCTCCTCAGGCTAAAACACCACACAAGTGGATTTGAAAACGATGTTTTAAACAAGAAAGATTCCTCTTCGCAGAGAGGGTTTTTTTTACAATGAAGTACAACAGATATAGTGAGCGAAATCACAGAAGATTGAATAATAGAAGCGTGTTCGCCAACTGAACTCTGAAGGAGTGAAGTCTTTAAATAGGCAGCGTTTTCATATATCCGTTAGACACAGAAAAATGTCGTTGAACATTTTCTTGAGAGCTTTCCAAAAGTTGTCAGATAGTACTTGAGTGATTGATGGCGTGTGCAGCGGATTTAGATTGCGTGCGCAGTACTTTTTCTGACATGTACAGAGACTTTGACAAAAAGGTGAAGACCTTTTCGAGTTGCATGTGTAAGCGCAAATCCCTATACTGATCTTGGATGCTTCTAAAGAGTACTTCTGAAGATTTGAAATCTTGGCACGAGTGACTCATACTTTGCTTCACTTCTTGGACAGACGATACACTTCTTCAGTCTTAAGAGATTTCGTCTTATCCTATCGTCTGATGACTTTGACTTGAGACAGACGAATGACTTCAATTTGAGGAGTCATCTTCCGTCTGTACTTGTTTCGTTTAACTTGCTTGCTGATGTTCTGTCTGAGAAAGTTTCGTCTGTCTTGTAGAAATCAAAACTTTAGATGTGTCAATCATCTTGATCTAACAAAAGTGATAGTGGGAGTTAGAATTTTACTTTGACGAAGAAGAAGTACAAAACACACAGAGATAGGACAAGGATAGTTTTGCCATTGTTGTATAAGTGAGGGTGCATAAAGGAAAAAAGGGAATTGCAAGAAGAAAAACTCATATTTTATTGGTCCACCTAGTTTGTGTTTATACATGCACTAAAGTAGATCAGACCATGATACACCAACAATTTGTTGAGCCAATATGGTCGCCTTCATATAGTACGATATTGCATCTTTTGCAACAAACAAAAACAGCCCAATGTGTTTTTCTAGTGAGAATTGGGTTGTTTTTTTCATTATCCACACGCTATAGAAGTTGGTCTTGATGATTTAAGACTCAACATTTCCCCATACTGGGTTGTTTTTTCATTATCCACACACTATAGGAGTTGGTCTTGATGATTTAAGACTTAACATTTCCCCCATACTGGGTTGTTTTTTCATTATCCACACGCTATAGAAGTTGGTCTTGATGATTTAAGACTCAACATTCCCCCCTCCCCCTTTTTGCTATACTCCAACTAACTTTTTAAATATTCTTTTTATCATTTTCATCTTATTTGTTATATTCTTTTAGCTCACCCTTTCTTTTAAAGTCCCCCTTTCTTTTTACATCACACCTTCCCCATATCAGTCTCCATCTTCGACCGCTGATGTTAGTCACCTTTTCAAAATCATTAATGTTAGTATTTTATCCGACTGTTCCATCGGTATTTTTCTCTAACTAGTTGACTAGTCTCCTTCAATTACTTATGTCAATTTTCATCTGGGTAGGAATATGAAATATGTAGTTTTATTTTAGTCCCACATCATGTATACGAAGTGAAGTGGTGAAAGCTTTCCACCAATCAGTGCAGGAGAAGACCCGTCGGTGGACAGGGTAGTGCACAGTGCAGAAGACCCGTTAGTGGACAGGACAGAAGACCCGCCAGTGAAAGACATTACACTAGGTGACGATGTAAATCAAACCCCAAGTGAGAGATTGTTAGGAATATAAAATATGTAGTTTGATTTTAGTCCCCACATCATGTAAATGATGAGACGAATTATTCTTATGTATCTATATAAACAACTCCTTATAAAGCTTCTATGTGCATAATAAAGACAATGAATATTGTGTACGTATATAATTTGTCGAATCACGTTAAATTCTCGAGTCTCATTTTTCTCTATCTTCTTTATTTTCTTTATTTATTATTGCTTTGTTCTTAACACATTTTTTATCACTAATGTCAATATTATTCTCAAACAAAAGAAAATAATTATGTTTTCATAATACTATTTTGCTTTTTCCATTGAAGAAAAATACTTCTTAAAATGAGAAAAAAAAATTCCAGGAAAGCTTAACCTTGTCTATGTTAAGTTCTTGAAAGTTTTTTCCCAAAATGAGAAAATACAAAATAATGTCAAAAAAACTCTTTTTAAAATAGAGTTATAGTTTTGATTAATAATAAAGAAATTGATGTAGGTGTCCAAGGAAGAAGACTTGCCAAGTTGTTAAAGAAGAACATTGAAATGATAGTAAAAGAATAATATTACTGGTAGGGAAGAAGATCTACGTGAAGAAGGAACATGGGTGAAATGGAAGAAGAGTGTGAAAAAAGAAGAATGTGATTTTGAAAGACTGAACAAGAAAAAGAAGAGTGTAAAAAGCAAAAATGTTTTTTATTATTATCAATTAATTTCCATTTGTTTCGAGTGAATTTTAATTTAATTTTTTCATTTATATTTAATATGATTACTATATGTTATAAATTTTTTCATGAAATATATATTTTTCATAAACAATTACAATAATTAACATTTAGAGGATTATAACAAGTTTATTATTTTCATTCAATGTACATAAATTAATCATTATAAGTTACTAATTAAGAATATTTAAATTTAATATATTAAAAATTATGTCATTTTCAAATTAAATTTATTAATTTAAATAAAAAATTAAATCAAAAATAAAATTGAAAAACCAAAACTTAAAAATTAGAAAAACGCTTCTACTGATAAAAGAAATCTAGATAATCCAGCCCAACTTCTGTAGGAAAAACAAGAAGATCAGAAGAAGTCACGGCCCATCAGCCCGACTTCTTATGATTTAGAAACAAAGGAAGTCTCGGATATAATAAAAAAGTCACTTGAGTTTTAAATTTGATTTTTTAATCGATATTTTATTTCAATTTTCAGTTTCTTGATTATTCTTTTGTCAACATTTTTAGTGTATATAGTTAAATTTGATTTTTTAAGAGTTAACATTACTGAATATTTTTAAATGAATATTTTAATTTTGATATTAGAAATTAAAAATATTCATAGAAAATAAATGAATTTATTAGAAGTTAAAATTCAAAATTCCAAAAATTTGGAGGAATGAAAAATTAATTACCCTAATAGGAAGGAAAGACAGCAGGGAACTTAGCCCTATAAAAGGGTGGCACTCACCAAAGAGACCTACATCATACATTGGAAATTATTTGTTAATCTATAAAAGATTTGTTTGAAACTCACTTATGCAATTTTATAATATAATGTTGTGTTAATTTATGAAACTGTGAAAGTCCTAGCCAGGAAAGTTATGCTAGTAAAAATAAGAGTTAATTTCTCTAATACTTCTTGAAATTTAAAGAAAATTTACAAATAGTCATTGCTTTTTTATTTTTATACTAACTCCTTTAATTACTTAAAAGTATCACATTAATACTTTTTATACATTATATTATTAATAGTTGAAAAACATTAAATCTTGTTCACCTGTAAGAGATTTTATAGAATTTCACAAAAGTATACAAGAAATGTAATTCAAAATAATTTATACTAATTAATAATTTCCCAATAACTATAGTTTGATTCGTCAAAACCTTACTGTAGACCAGAGAAGAAGTGGGAACATGTTGAATTGAAAAGCTCAAGTAGTTTACAAGATCTCAAATGCAAACATGTGCTATCAAATATTGTAATGAAAATGAAAATGAAAATGGCTGTGGAAGATCTTAAATGCAAATAAATAAGATATGGTGTGCATCAAAAAGTGATCAAAAACAGAAACAGAGCATAGCATGATGATTTATTATTATTATTCTGAGAAGTGGCTTCAGCAATATTTTATTCTGCTAAAAAGAAGCAACAATTGATTGTGATGTCGCAAGATTCAGTGGAATCTATAAAACTTAATGTACCAGCTTCTATGTGATTATTTGTTCAATAATAAATAGTAATGTAAATAAATATTAATAACATTTTATTTTATTTTAACATTAAAAGAATTACATCTGCCTACATTATAATTGATTTGATTAGATTTTATTTACTAATTAAAACATGATATTTATGACTCTTTATTTTCTAAAGTTATTCGTTATTATTTTTGAATTTTATTTTTTTTCTTCGTCAGTTTCTGTATAAGCTTTTACAAAATTACTAGAAGCCTCGCACATGTAACTTTCTATCATCAATATTTTTTTTTTTCAACTTAACATAATACGACAAGTTTTTTTAAATAAATAATAAATCTTTTAAAATTAATTTTAAGTCCTCAATTTTAAAAATAGCACATAGTCTTATTATATCAACTGGGATGGACTTTGCGTATCATATTTAGTACACAAAATTTCGAGGAGGAGAGATACGCACAAAATAAGTTAAATAGTTAAAGAAAATTGTTAAATGTTCCTAGTTTCTATTTTTCTTTTAAGTTTGTATTTAGTTCTTCATTTTTAAATTATATAATTTTAGTTTAGTTTTTTAAAAAATGGATCAAAAATTTTCTTAGATCAATAATTCTTATATAAACGACTTTTTACATAGTTAAAAATTGTTTCTTACATCGGTTATTAACATACATGAAGTGAAAATAATTATTTACATTTATTATTAAAAAAATTATACAATTGAGTTTGAGTGAGGTAAATTTTTACGTATTTTAAAATTAAAAAAAATATTTAAAAATACATTTGTAATTTGAATTTAGCATATGATTATATATATACACATGTGAAATACTGTCCAATGAAAATACTCAATCATAAATGTGTGTGTGTATATATATATATATATATATATATATATATATATATAATAATTTTATTATACTTTATATCTAATGAAAACTATATTTTTTTAATAATAGTTCTAATTACAGATAAATTTTAAAAATTATAATATTTCATGTTATAAATTTTATTTTATTTTTATTTTTAAATATAAACGACATAAATTATAAACTATTTAATTTTTTTTAATATAAATTAAGTACGTATGACTGCATGATGACCACATTAATTTAATACCTTTGTGGTTAACTTAAGATTAACGGTGTCGGTGATGTGTTTTACTGAAATTAATTCGTAGTGCTTATGAACATGGATTATAATCATCCAATATTCGATCTTCATCCAGTGTTGTACTGCAATGTGAGGTTGAAAATTAGGATTGAAGACGAGAGAGAGAGAGAGAGAGAGAGAGAGAGAGAGGGGTGGTCCATTTATGACCCAGACTGGAATCAATAACCAAAATTTTGTTTGGCTTTGAAAGAACAAAATAGACAAAGAAACAAACTAATCCGCATAGAAACAATAGGTTATGTTGACTTTACCCTTGTATTCGGGATGGTGCAATACTCAATCTCAATTCCTTTAGAAAGCCTAAATTTTTAGTAAATTGTGAAAATGATAAGTGAGGTAATTTAATCTTTGAAAATTTTAAAAAATAAAATAATTTTAAAAAATATAATATATTTATTATTTTAATCCCTAAAAATATTTACAGTTACTTTAATTCATATATTACATATGTAATAATCACAACCACGACCTCCCTCATTTGCAAACATCAATCCCAACTATCCCACTTACCATTTTAAGTTAGTTATGTGTTAACTGCCATATAAATGCCACAATCCAAATTTTACAGGATATTTTATTCAATCTATGAAAAATTAATCAAAAATATACTATTTAAACATTGGAGTATCTTGCAAGTACCTCCAGATCAACTTAGAGAAGAGACTCATAATCCCATCAACCCTCCTTCGTGTTCTAGGTACCATCAACATCATTTGTTATATTTTAGTATGTATTTTAAGAGATTAAAATGAAAATAAATAATTAAATATAGAATCAAATTAAATGACAAATAAATAATATAATTTAGAAAATAAAATAACAATAAATATATTTCACTTATTTTAATAAGTGACCAACCCTTTTTTTTTAACCAAATCTATTGTATATACACGACGTCTTTTTAAAAAAGTAAACAAACAAAAAAATATATAATTGTCTTTTAAAAAAATATATAATTTTAAAAAAGATATATAACTGTATGTTATAGTGACTAATTTGGCTAATATCAGTGTTGATCATCAACTAATTTACTTAAAATATAAACATATTATACTTTTAAAAATTATTTTATTATTTTTAATCTTTTAAATAAATGGTTCGACACAAGCCGTAAATAATGATTGACACCTTGGGGTTTCAATAATTTTAAAAGTAATGTTTGAGATGAAGTGTAGATAGGGTTACTCATTGTGTATTGTTTAACCCAACCCAAATGCATGAAGTTGAAGGTGGACCAAAAACCACACATTATTCAAATGAGAGTCATTTTCTTAACATTCATTATCTCTCACGGCCACTAGTGGAATTGTTACACTTAATCACGCAACTTCATCGTGTCGCCGCAAGCTAGCTAGTTTCTTAATTGGCCATCTTCTGCTTTCATTTTCAATGCCAGCGTGAATCCATTGCCACTTACCTCACCCCTATGAAACCTATCTTCTTCTTCTGTTTCTTAATTATGCATCTAAAGGTAGTGAATATTATTACACTTGAAAACGTTGTGCAATAACTTAGATTTTAAAATTGATCCACGGCTACAAAGGGTTAATCTAGTTCGCTACAACAAATTCATCCCACACAATGATGTAGACTTTGATATTTCTTGTGGATATGTAGATTTTGTTTTTCTAACCATAGTAATTGGGAAGGAAATAAGTGCTTATCTTTTTGTTGAGGAGAGTATAACTTCCTATTTTCTCTTGACTCAGTTATAAACAAATTAAACTAATTTATAAAGTGATAAAGAAAGTTAATCTATATCATCTAATTTTACTAATTTTAATTATAAATAAACTTATTTTCTAAATTACCCGAAATTTGTAAAAATATTCCATATAAAATCGTAATTAAATAAAAGAGATTAAGAAAAGTGTATCATTAAATGGGACAAAAATAATTAAGATTTATTTATATTTAAGTTTTGAAACATATATCTTCAATATCAATAATCTTGTTAGTAGATGTCTATAAATAAGATAATATTGTTAGTAGATAATCTATAAGTAAGATAATCTATGAGTAAGTCTTATTGAGTTTTATGAATGTCTTGATCCCAGTAAATTTCCAGGGATCTAATTTATCTAAAATTTGTAAATATATGAAAAAAAATATAATTCACGAGTATGATTTCTGTTTATAACATTAAATTTATATTTAATCTCGTAAAATAAATGAATTTTGATTTTTATTCCCATAAAATAATTTCTTTATTTTTTTTTTATTCTTGTATATTTAAAAATATTGATTTAATTTCTATTATTTTGTTTAAGAGGAATTCTATTATTGTGTAATACTTATTAATTACTATTATTGCGAATTACTTATTAATTACCATAATCACTTGACATGCACCCCTCAACGTGCATACGTGGTACGAAGTGTCAGTGGTCGATATCACAAAAACTTTTTAAACATTATTGGTCTATCTTAAAATAAATATTAAAAATAAAAATAAAAAATAGAAAGTTTGTATCGCAGAGAAATGAAAATCGAAGAAAACATTTCATAAAAACCAAAATCTTACTCATTTATTTTATAAAGACTAAAACAGATATTTCAAATGGTAGAATTTAAAAAGTCAAGAATTTAAACAAAAACTCAATAATTTTATAATGAATTTAGATAAGTTCTATTCCTAAAGCAGTAAAGCACAGCGAAATGTAATTAATAGTTTATAACTACATTTTGGCTTCATTTTTTTGCAAATTTTCACATCATAAAAAAAATGAACAAATTCGCATGGAATACAATTTAAACAATTGTCAGTGAGTCAGTAACAAATACTTTATCTGGTTGTGTTGGTAAAAATGGTGTCTCTTTTTCATTGTTTTAATGTTGCTGATGAAGTTAGATGTAACGTTATTGTTTTGTCTACAACAACCACATCCTTATTGCATCCCCACTTTTTGTCACCCACTGCGCAAAACATCCCACACATACTAAGAAATTCATTAGAAAAATAAAAATAAAACTATGTTGTGTTTATCATCAGGATAATATATTGTTTGATTTTACTCTCAAGCAACTATGTGTTGGTCACCGAAAATAATATATTGTCAATTTTATACTCAAGCTTTTACATATTTATTTTTGGATTTCCTCTAAAATATTTTCTTATATGATTAATTTTTTATGTCATATCTTATCCATGTACACAAGCTCAAATTATTTAATTAACTTCCCTTCAATCTAGGCTATTTAATTTTGTTTACCTATTTAGTTGAATTAATTATACATACATTTTTAAATTTAAAATGTTTTCATTCACTTTTATACTATTTTTTAATATTTTACTTGAATTCAAAACATATTATACATCGATGGTTATTAATTTTAATATTACTTCATATTTTTTTTATTATTTGTATATCTATAGCTACTATTCTCACATAAATAACTGTTATTTACCTGACTGGATACAGGTATATAATTATAAGAGGTTAAATATTATACATATAAAATAGTTTTACATAGTCATTTAATTATAAATTAAATTTTATATAAATTTTAGAGTTATTATTAAAATTAATAAACTCATTATATATATATATATGTGTGTATAAAATAAATTTTGATTAGTTGATCATGAAAAACTATTTATACTATCAATACATGCATGTATTTTTTCTTCAATTATAATGTTTAATGAAAGATCGATCAAATAAAAATAAATTATTTTTGATACCCATTTAAATAGTTATTAAAATAAGAAATCCATGTAACTAAACGAACTACAAACATTTTTTTTAATATTCATTTACAAACATTTTTAAAAGCTAGAAGAATAGTCTTGCATATGTTGCGTGGATTAAATATTTTTTATTTTAGCGTCATTAATGATTGAAGCTATAATTAGGCAAGACGACAAAGTGTACGATCACGCATGCGTATTGATGATTTGACATTTTGAGTAATTTTTTTTATCATTTATATATTTACTGTAGCATATTATATTATATTTAATATAAAAAAAACTATATAATTGCTAGCTGGCTGGATAATTTTACAAGTTGATTTTTTTTAATATATTGTAAAGAAAAGATCGAAACAAAAGATACCACAAAGAACAAACACGACGATGGCAATGAAATAATCTTTGATCTGTTAATTCCAGAAACATGAAATTAATAAAATAGGCATGCATGACTTGAATTGTTATTATTGGTGCGAGTTCAATTCACTGCACGATAAAATTAAAAACATAAGTTTAAAATTAGCAATGAATAAATAAATAAATATAAAAACCAACTTATAAAGACATGACATGAAAAGTAGAATTTTAATGAGAAAAGTAGTTCAATTTAAGAGATGAGATTCGCTAATGTGATTTTTAATCAAACAGGATAAATGTTTTCTTCACATTGTAATTAGTGATATAACTATTATTTGGTGTTTTATTTATCAACTCGTAAGAGTGAACGATGGGAAGTAGTTGTTATATGCTACATGTGCTTTATTTTTTTACTATATCAAAGTTTCACAAGAACAAATGCGGGGACTTGAAGAAGAAAAAAGATTTTGTCAATAAGAAGAAGATTTTGTTGTAAGGGAGGATTGTTCCAGAAATCAGAAGATTCTATGCAATGAAGGATTGTTCTAAAAATCAAAAGATTCTGCTGAAAAAAGATTATTCCAAAAATCCAAAGATTCTAAATGTTGAAATATTGCTCCAAAAGTGATTCTAGTTAGAAGATTTTGGTGTACTGTGTTAATTTAAGTTAATTTAAAGTCTCACATCTATAAGTATTCAAAAGAGATGAGTGAAAAACCTATATAAGTGAGAGTATTAAGTTTTAATCACTCGCACCACATCCTTAAATCTATAATGAGTGTTTTAAATTTTAGGTAGTATGTCAAACACTTTGGGGATGGTTTATAATTTTTCCGTTCTAAAATTATACTTCGGGAAGGTTTGTAGTTTTTCGTTCAAAAATTACACTTTGGGAGAGTTTGTAGTTTTTCCGTTCAAAAATTATAAATAGTGAATTTTGTTCCAGTGGAACTGTGGACCAGGTCTTGAGGAACCGAACCACGTTAATATTTTTGTGTTATAGGAGGCTGAGTTCCCAACAACATGTTATGTATACTTTATTTTTCACGATGGAGATCTTATTGCTTCGTAAAATATTTAAACAATAAAATTATACTTTTAATCCATTATATATGTCATCCATTTCATTTTGTTATATACCATTCATTCCATTTCATTTTTTTATCAATCCAAATAAAGCCAAATTAATTACTATGGTTAGTACGTTTTGGTAATGAAAAATTGTAAAATACAAAAAATATACAAGATCGGGGTTAAATTGTGTAGACTGTTTAAAAAAAAACTTTTTCTCTAAGACGATGTGTTTGCGTCTGTTTTTTCAAAACTTGATCAGACGCAAGATCTTGCGTTTTCTTCTTAAGATTGATTTTATTATTAGACTGTTCAAATTATTATCCCCCAATTAGTTAACAGATAAAACAATAGAGAAGACAACAATATTTTTATATTGGTTCGTCTGATAAAGACTATATCCAGTTCTCTAGCAACACACTGAGGTTCCACTAAGAGTATTCTTTGAACCCAGCGCTCCTGGCAAAATACAGATATTATTTGGACACAACCTTCTTAGGCTAAACGAGTATTTTTTTAACTCAGCCTCCTCAGGCTAAACAGGTATTCTTTGGAACGCAACCTCCTCAGACTAAACAGGTATTCTTTGGGACACAGCCTCCTCAGACTAATACAAAGGTATAATTTGAAACACAATCTCCTTAGGCTAAGAGCACCACAACAGTGGATTTAAGATTAAAGAATAAGTTTAACCTCCACGCAGAGAGGGTTTTTACAATCAGTTTATTTTAAGTTTAGGGGCGAGTGAAATTTGCTTGAGAGCTTGAAGCTTGAATATGATTTCTTTATTGTGTAGTTCGCCACACTTCTCTTGAAGTAATGAAGTCCTTTTATAGGCAAGGTCCATGAGGTAGCCGTTAGACTCATCCATAAGACCATTGTCCTTTTCCCTCGAACTCTTTAAACGTGTGACAGAGATCAATCAAAATAATCAATGTTTGCATAGATTTTTTCTAATTTGATCAGAGATATCAACAAAAAGTATGGTTGTTTTTCGTGTTGCAGAGGTTTTGCACAGATCTCTATTCTGTCTTTAGAAGCTTTTATGAGTAACAGCTAGATTTGAATTGGGGCGCGAGTTACTCGGTCTGAACTTCATTAAACGAGGTAGACGAATGAGCAAATAGATGAGTTGTGTGTTGAATTCATTTATCTGTCTCCTTCCTTCGTCTTCAACTTCAGTCTTCAAAGTCTTCCTTCTTGAGCGCTTGACATGAAGTTGAGATGAGCTCTCTGTTTTGAACAATGAAGGTTCTTTCGTCTAATGTAGTTGTTTTGAGACTTTGATGACTTGAACATTTCATCTTGTGCATTTGTTCTTAAGGGTGCATCTTGACCATGCTCATTAATGATCTGTTTGATCATTCTTTTGTCTGCATCAGATGCCTCTTTAGTCTGCATCTGATGCATCTTCAGTTTGTATTTGATGCCTCTTCAGTCTGATCATTCTTCTGTTAAATCATTCTTCTATCTACTGGCGCACAATAGACTGTTTTATCATTATCAAAATTAAGATGTTAAGTCATCTTAATTTAACAAAAATATAATCCAAATTAATCATATAGATTTATATATAACATACCACCCTATTCATAAAATTTATTTAATTTTGATATACATATACACACTCATTTTTAATATGTAAAAATTATAATAAATTGTTTAGTTTCCAAAGAATTATAGTTTATATTACACAAACACTAAAGCAATAAATAAAACTTTCGTAAAAACTAATATTAATATACATCACATTTTCAAAGACTAAAATCCATAAATTTTATAGAAAAATTAATTAATAGGAAAATACCCTAATGGTTGAAATTTATTATAAGAACTTAAATTGAGTTTCATAATTGATTTCACGTCTGTATACTTTTATTTATATTTATTTTTATTTTAGCTTGGAATTTTAATTCATGCGTAAAAAAAATTGTAAAAAGATGAAAAATATATTTTGAATAATAAATACGTAAGAGACTGGCATAGCAATTATTTAAGAAATGTAAAAAAGATAAATAAATATTTGTAAAAAATATATATATATTAATTTTTTGTATTTATCACAATAATTTTTTTTCTAGAAAATGTTCTATTTTATTTTGTTTTACTTGTGACGATATTTCTGGATTGTTTACGAAATGTTCAAGTTTTTGTTGTTCTCCCTCGATTTATTGTATTCTGATTTTCTTGACTATTACTTTTTCCAGTTGTTGTTTTTTGTTCTGCTAAAAAAATGTTTTTTGATTTTGATTTTGATTTTAGGAGTCAAACTTTTGTGTAATTAAGAATTGAACCTTTCCTTGCTTAAAAATGGCTATAAGACAATGAAGAAAGAATTTTAAACTTGTAGGTATTTATTTAAATATGCTCTAATATTGAAGGGAAAAATTCATTTTAATCTTCCTTAGACCTATACTCAATTTATCTCACAGTATAAATGAATATAAAATAATTATTTCAATAACAAAAAGTAAAATAATATATTTAATTATAAAATTTATTTAATTCTTATTTAATTTAAAATATAATTAAAATTTTAATATATTATATATATAAAAATGTTTAATTAGTTTTTTTAAATAAATTTAATACCAATTAAATTATTGGAATATGCACTTTTAAAAATTTAAAAATTGAGCCCCAATATGCTCCACTCTTTACAGCGAAAGAGTGAAACCCATACCATCCATCTTGTTGCCATGACTACTTTTGGTTTGCCTGCTCTTAGTTTGAGAATCATCTCATCTTATGAACTTGTTTTAGTCACATTTTCTTAAATAGTCAACTATAATACGTGAATTGTATTATTTATCTAAACCAATGTCTAAGCTATTGCCAAATTATCATGCGCACAGCTTCTGCATAATATATAGAAACCAACATTATCATGATTAATTTTTAAGAGTTTGATTTTTTTTATAATCAATGTAAAAGAATTTACACTGTATATATCAATTAATTTAAAATTATCGTTACTGTACTATAACTCTTAAAGTAATTTTTATTAATTGTATTATATATATATATATATATATTTATATATATATGTAATAATAATAATGATTTGTGAGATTTGATAATTAATAATATTTGTATGTACTTTTGCTTTCTCGTGGCCCTGAAATAACCCATCCACAAAAACCTTTAATGATGCCATCACATCTCAACTTGATGGACCATATGGTTATTACTTGCTTGTTCTATCTGGTGGAGTTTATAGATTGAAGAAAATTGTACTTTGAAATAGAGTTTTTAGGTTAAGAAAATTGTAAGAGTTGATCTCATGAGTCATGACTATATATTGAACAAGTTTCAAATCAAATATCTAATCATCATTAATTCCTAGTAAATAATTTTTTTTCTTTTTTGCATCAGTTCTTCTACATGATTATAACAGATTTTAATTTTAATTCCCCTATTTGCAATCTAATGTCCGTCAACATCCGTTAAATCTACGAAGGTTATTTATCATATACGTAGAATTTATAATAAGCTGATGTAATAGAATCATATGAGGAAATAATAAAAGTATAGAAACAGATTACCAAAAACCTTAAAATTGATACATATAGAGAGGGTAGAAATATATTTATACATATTTTATGGTTATTTTATTGCTCTTGTCCACATAATAACTAGAACGACAACCACATTCTCAATTTTTATTCCCTGGCTATATATATTATTTTCAGTTGTTCATATTTGGAGTCTAATAGAATATTCCTTGCCCTAAATTAAACAAATTAATACCATAGAGTGGGTGCGATATTATAACTACTAATTAATGAGATAGTGAACTATTGTTTTAAAAAAAATAATGAAATTTCCCCTTAGTTAAATATAAAAAAAACTAATATCTCTTTTTTGATTGTTTTCTTTTCTCTTTTTTTTTTTTGAAATGAAAAACTCGCATTCATGTATGCTAATTAATAATTTTACATATTCAGCTGTTATCGCTTCAGAACTTCAACTAGGGTCAACTAGAACAGTAATGGAGTTGGGGAAGTCCTTATCAATCAGACACTTCACTCATGTGGATTTGGCAAATAACAAAAAATAAATAAAAATCAAAAAAAAAAGAGAAGAACGACCTAACGTAGATACCAAAAGACATAAACCAAACCTAAAAACCAAACTCTATATAACCTCTAAAAGTCACTAAGAAATAGATGCAAAAGATCGACATTGTATGTGAAACGATGTTTTTCGTCTATACCATAGAATGCGACTTCATTCTTTGGATAAGGACCTCGCGGAGTTTTGCAAACACAAACTAATAAGTTTTTTTTCTTTAATTTCTCATAACCATGAAAACGTATCATGAATACATGTCAATCAATCATGGTCTCCTTAGTAACCCAAAAGTCACTATAAATGAGGACCTCAAAATTGTATAGATCATTAATTAACTTCAAATGTATATACATGGAGAAAGAAATGAGCCCTAAGAGCTGTCTAAAAGCCAGAAAAACTAATCTAACTAAATCGAGTTTATATGAACTCCCGTTATGTTGATTAGTAAAAGTAAAAGAGAAACAAAAACAAAGGGTACTTCATGATGAATTTCAATTTGATTATTTAATACTATTGTATATGTTCAGAAGTTTAAATTGAGATTATTAATTAAACTAAAATATTGAATTTGTACTTTTTATTATTGTATTTAATTATTTATGATGCCAATTAGAAGGAGAAACAAAGAGAAACAGATAAAACAATATTAAACAAAATGATTGAATGTGTAATGAATGAAGTTATACTAATTTTATATGTTGACTTAATAAAAAAATGTACCTTTCGTATTAAGCTTAGAAGTGGTTTGACGTCATAAAAGAATAATCAACTAACACTAATTTTCCATTAAATTAAATTAATGGATTCGAATATTAATTAAAGTCCACAAAGCTTGTGTGTCTATAAGTGATGATGAGAATTCCTTTTGTATATTTTAATTCATGAAGATGACATGCAAGTCCAAAAAATCTAGTTGCATTTTTATGCATGGTTCATTCCTTCGTCTTTCCTTTGAGTAAGTATTATTTTTATATTATTTGAAAGAGAACAATATGAATACACTTTTGGTGTACGAAGAATATGATTATATGAATACACATTAGTTAAGAATATTATCTTTCTGACAATGAAACGCGGCAAATATACAATGAATAGTAAAAAGGTTGAGATTGGATAAGATCTGAGAATATAGTTGGAGAGATGTGAATATATGTGTCTGAGCTGCATGCATGCATGTGATAGTTTGATAAGCGTATAATAGAAGATGATCTGTAAATAGCCACTTTGCATATGCAGTTTTCAGATCGGTGCCTAGCAACTTTTTGATTGGTTATTTATTTATTTATTTAATTATTTAGCTATATAATTTATGGTATATCAGATCCCATGATTCATTGTCTCACAAGATAAAGAAATATATTAAAAAAGAGAACGAAGAATAGGTGTCGCCTCAGCCTCTTATTCATTTTTATGACATATTTGTGTGGATTTCATAAAGGCCACTTTATTATATTTGATCATATTATATTATTAAGTAGATCTACATCTACATCACTTAGTTTGTTGAATAAGAGATATCCACTGCTATATATATATATATATATATTAAAAATATAAATATTATTTATTAATGTTGATATATTATAATAAATATTATATTTAAATCACATATTAAAATATTATTAGTAATATTTTTTTATATTTTTTAAGAATATTTTTTTTTGTATTTTTAAGAATATTTTATTAAATAAATATTATTAGAGATACTGTATGGCAACATTTTTCAATATCAATACATAAATATAGGTAAATACCAGTAATATAAAAGTTCTTGTAATTAAATTTTTGTTCATAAGTTATTTGTCATTCTTATGAATGAAAAAATATTAGTGATTAGATTGATTTAAACTCTAGAAACACCTCACTACACATATAATACTAAAAATAAAAACACACAATAAACAATAATGATAAATAAAAGAGTAAACAAATGAGTTTAAAGTAATTTTTGTTGAAGCATGCTTGTCGCTTATTTTTGTTGAAGCAATTTTTGTTAAAGTAATTTTAGAGAGAAAATGTCTCCTTATGCTGATAAATAGAATTACTGTATCTAAGGTAAGCAACTGTGTCACTAAGAAACAAATAGATTTAGGTTAAAGCACGTTAGGTGTTATCCTCGTAGAGAAAATATCTGATTGTACTGAATAATAAAATTTGTGCGCTTCTATCTCAAGATATATCAATCGTTAAATCAATCGTGTCAAACGAAAGATTCTTAGATCTTCTTAACAACAATGCTTTTTTTTTTTTTTTCTTTTTTTTTTGTATAAATATACGTGGAGAGATAAATTATTTGCTGTTTCTTCTAGCCAAGTAAGCAAATGCGGTGCTAAAAAAACAAATAGATGTATTTACAGATTCAAGTGATCAATGAAAGAGAAAAAAAAAAGTAAAAAAATGAGATTAAAGGACCATATCAAAGTTCATGTCTGACTTCTAATTCTAATTCTAAAAAAAAACTGAAGTAGATAAAAAGGTCCCTGTATCTAGGTTACTAGAATAAAATTAGAACAGTTAAACATTTTTTTTTTCAACTTAAAAAATATAAAGTCCATAAATAATTGAAACTGAAAATATTAAAAGGTGAAATTATTTTTTGAAATAGATTATAAAAATGTATTTAATTATTTATTTTAAATTTTAAATTCATAAAAATATTTATTCCAAGACAAAAAAAAATTAGTGCTGAATCATGTGTGTCAAAATCTTAAAAAGATTGACTTAAACCCTAGAATTTATTTAAAGACAAACCATTTCAGAGTATATGTCATATTTTATTCATTGCTATGACTAGGGGCGGAGCCAAAGCCAAAGTTAGGGGGGGCAAATTTTTTTTCCATTTTTATTTATTTTTTTCTCTTTTTTTTTTACATTTTAATTTTATTATTTATATTCTTAAAGATTTATTATACATAAACTCATTAATATCATAATAATATTTTTAATATATATTCATAAGCTTTTAAGTGTTATATATTACCAATTAAAAATTATAATTAACAAGAGTGGAGTAGGATAATTTTTTTTATTATTATTTTATCAATTTTTATTTCAATTTTATTTTTCTTTATTTTTCATTTTAGTTTATTATTTTTTAAATTTTTTATTTAATTTCTTTAAAATGAGATAGTGTACTTTTAAAAAGTATGTCAAATTTATTTTAATTTATTTAATTATAATTTATGTGTAAGATAATAAAAAATATATTATTAATGATTAAAAATTGTGTTGTTATGATCAATAATTTTTTAAATAAATATATAATATGAAAGTGAAAATTTAAAATTAAAGATGAATATTAAAAGAATTTAAACTAAAAAACATTTAGATCAGAGTTTAAAATTAAAGATGAATATAAAAAAGTTTTAAACTTAAAAGTCATTTAAATAGGAAGATGAATATTAAAAAATTTGAAACTAACAATTATTTAAATATGAATATGAATATTAAAAATTTTAAAATTAAAAAATATTTAAATAAAAGTTTTAAACATGTATGATTTTAAAATTAGATATATAATTATAAATCAAAAATTAAAAACAGTTAGAAATTAAAATTTATTATTATTATTATTATTATATTATTATTATTATTATTTATTATTATAAATTATTATTTATATATATAATTAATTTTTATTTACATATATTACAATTATTATTTAAAATAATTATTTTAGGAATATTATAATTATAATTTCATTTAAAATTATAAAACTATAATTACAATTATTTATTTAAAATAGTTTTTATATATATATATTATAATTATTATTAATATATAAATTATTATTATTTATTATTATATACATATAAGAAAAAAAATTAAAAAAAAAATTTGGGGGGGGGGGGCAACTGCCTCCCTAACATTGCATGTGGCTCCGCCCATGGCTATGACAGATATACATTTAAATAGAGATATAAGGTTAATCGGGTAGTTAGGAAGGGGATTTGAAACCTAAGGATAATGGGAGGAAAAAGAAAAAGAATTTGCGGATTCAAATTTTTCATTGGCATGTTAATATAAAAAAATGAATACACTAATGTTTATTGATAAAACAACATTAACATCAAATTTTAAAAAAATGTCACCTTAATATATTTTTGAATGAGTTGATGTTAACACAACTTCTTTTGATAAATCTATAAATTATGGAATTAAATCATCTGTTAAATGGGCTGAAATTTTGTGGATGAGTGTTAATTACTTACCGATGGAAACAAAACATAAATAAATAATTTTAATTTTTAGAAGAAGATTGAGCTGCAGCTGCATGACTTTTCGTGAGGAATTAATCTCATGCTACCTTAAACTAATTTTGACATTTATTTCTTAACTCATACTTTGTAATTGTAATTCAAATATCAAAGATTCATAATAAAAATTCCTGAAAATTCCTTACAGTTTCTTGTTTTTGAAAGAGACATCAGCGCGCACCACGATTCCAATTCTATAGAATTACGTCAAGGATTACTAATTTCACACGTTTTTTTTATATATATTTTATTGTTATTATATATAACTATTAATAATGGAAAATATTTTCTTTTCTTTTCTCTACTTTTAATAGAAAGTTTTACCTTTTTAAATATTATTATGTGTTTTTATATATTTCTCGTAAAATCTAAAAATTAATTTAATTTCATATTTTATTTCTCACTATTACGTGTACAATTTTTTTAATTTATTTAAAATATTAAAACTATTAAATTCATTATTTTTATAACTTTATTTAAATCAAACATATATCTACTCATTTTTTTACAATATTATTCTTCTTTCTTCATTTTTAATTACCAACTTCTTTTTCCTCTATATCTTTTATTTATTTACATAAAATTTAGTTCCGCAAAAATATACACTAATACGCGAAAGTGTATATGATTTTTTATTGTTATTAAATTATTACTATTATTATTATTATTATTATTATTATTCACATGATCTTTAATATAAAAATAACTCTTCTACTGAATTTTTGCTAGAATTGTTTTTAGCACAGTCTTATTGAACTTTTTCTTTAATTCATGTAAAAAGCTGTTTGGTTCATATAAGAATCGAGTTATTTCAATTATATTCTGTTTCTTTTTTTTAAATTTCAATTTCCTGAAGAAAAGTATAATTCATAATTTAAACATATAATAGATTCATTCGCTTAATTTAAATCTCTGGAGAAATTTGAATAAATAGTTCAATAAACATGTAGTTTTGTACTGTCAATTAATTAAAGATCATTCATAACATGATTTTTAATCTTTTATTAAGATAATTATCATAACCTTTAAAATTGGATAATTATTATAAAAATGAATAAATATGTTAATTTTTGTAATTGAAAAATGAATTTTTTTTTAAATTTATTATGTATTTAAAGTTTAAATGACTTCCTAAACAAATTACATTAATAATTAAAAACTAAAATAATTCAATAATAAATATATATAATAAGTATAATCTTATATTTATTTTTATATTGTTATAATTGTATAAAAAAAAGTAGAAGCTCCTTTAAATTTCAGTTTTACATAAGAATATTTATCTCTTCAAACCAAAAATACATTTATAAACCAAAAATATATGATTAAATTTATTTTTATTTATAAGTAACTTTTAAGAAGAAAAAAAAGGGGGGCCAAAAACACATTCATATTGAAGCTGACCACTCATTATGCTGTGATTGTGTGACATGAAGCCACTAATCAAAGCCAAGTCAGGATAGCATTAAACCGATAGTGCCTAGGTCAAGAAATTTTAATATATTCTGAAAATCATTTCAGAGACTGAGGTTCCATTTGTTACTCATTTATTAATATTTTTAATGACAAATAAGTGACTAATTGTGTAATCCACTTTTAATTTTTTTTTATTAGATTAATAAAGGATACGTTTTATGAGTTAAACCTATAAAGAAATTAAATCACTATTTCTTAGTTTGAAACATGAAAAACTACCGTAAAAAAAGAACTTAGCTAAAAGGTAAAGCATATTTTTTAATGTATTTACTTTTAGTGTACACTAAGCAATAGCACCAACCAATTAAAAATTAAGATTTTGTATGTCATTCAAACTCTGCCACTAAATCCATTCTAATATTGGTTATGAAAAAACATAATTACGTGAAATTCATTTCAAGAAACTGTGTTTCCTAAATAATTTAAATATTTTTTTAGACGATCAAATTTATGTTAAATATTTTTTACTCCCTCAATTTTTTTTGAATAATCCAATTTTAACCTTTCATAATTTTATAATTTTTATTGAATAATATTTGAAGAATTAAAAATAAAACATCATTATTTAAATGTGTACGCGTTAAAAATTTAATTACTCAAACATAAAAATAGAAAAATAATTAGGTGTTTCGTCATTTTAATTTTTAAATTTAATCATATATTATATTTTTAACCCTAAATTTAAATACTTTTCGGCGATTAAAATAATAAATATATAATTTATTTTGCTATTCTTCGATTTTAAAAATTAAAATACTCTGTATTCTCAATTATCAAATAAGAGATATACTAGAGAATTAAAATCTTGTTAAAAAAAAAAGACTAAAAGTAATTATTTTAAATAAATCTTTCCTAAAGTTGCAACACGGTAGGTAATTAAAAGAAGAAACGTTTAATAAAGTTTAATATTAATGAATGATAAATATGAATATTTTACACTGTTAATTAATTTAAAAAATTAATAATTTTATCGCAGATGATTATTCGTATTTAAATTACATTATATAAAAGCTTACACATTGCGATGAGTGTTTAAAATAAAACTCTCTCAAATAATTATATTTTCATTATTTACACCCCTATTTGTTTTCATTGATCTAAAGCGCGTTCAAAATCGAGAAGGTATTGGTTGGAGACGAAGCAAGTTTAGAAAGCGAGAGCAATTTGTATTTGTGTGAAGAGTGAATTAAAAAATAAATAAATAGTCTTTTTTCTCCCTAAATCAAATAAGTATTTTCACGTTAATTCTAGAAAGAAATAAAATCATAAAAAAAATTTAAATAATATTTTATTATTAATTTTATTTTTTTTATAAATATTAATGAGTTAGTAATATGGATGCCGTATCAATATTGATTGCAACTTCAAGTTTTCAATTGTATTAATATATTTTTTTTTATCTCATTTCATATATTTTTTTATTAATTTAATCTATTATATTTATTAATGCATCTAATTAAGTATAAAATGAGATTAAATTAAAATTATTTAAATAAAATTAAAAATTAACAATAATATTAAGTAAATAAAATAATAATTAATATATCATATTATTCACATTGACATTATCAAATAACAGATACTAATAAAGATTAAAATAAATAATAAAATATCAACTTAAAAATATTTTTATAATTTTACTCTTTTTATATATTAAATTAAAAATACGTATCTATTTACCAAAATGATTATTTAATTTCCAGCAACGAACATCGTTCCACCACGTGGTGTAATACAAGTGGAAGGAATAATAGATCCGGTTGCAGCAAGTGGACGGTAGCAGTACAGTGAACCAAAGGAAAACGACGTCGTTTGATGGAAGCACTTGGTGGAGTCTTATCATTCATATATATTATTGATATTTATTCATATTATTATGCATATAAATACGTGTGTTTGGGAAGAGTTAAGTATGCCAAATTTCTTCTAGGCCTTCAACTTCATCCACTACGTGGTGTTGTTGTTCTTCTTTTTTTCTCTTCTCCTTTCTTTTTCTTCTTCTTCTTAGTTTCTTTAATCTCTGTATTTGATCCCATTAACATATCACAATGTGTGGTATTCTTGCTGTGCTTTGCTCTGATGACTCTCAAGCCAAAAGAGTCCGCGTCCTAGAACTTTCTCGCAGGCAATCATCTTTTCTTCTATATATCTCCAATTTCCAATTCACTTTTGTTTCTAAACATTCTCATATTACTATCATCTATCACAAAATCATAAAAGTATAACTTTTAAAAATACTCAAGTTAATCTCTCTATATACAAAAATATTCATAAAATTTATAATTTATAATCGATCAAATGAATTTATTGACTTTAATATTATGAAAGTAATAAATTAAACTGTTTTATAGTGAATAATTTTTTAATTCTATTATATATTATTTAATATTAAGTTTATCACATATGATTTGTCGTGTGATATTTAATTTGAAGAAATAAGTTATTATACTTTAATTAATTACCAAATTAGTAAAATATATATATTTTTAAAAAATAATTTTCTAGATTAACATAAAGAATATATATGGGACCCAGATGAGGAGATTCATTTCCTCGTTTCAACTTTCAAGTGGTACTTGGTCCGTCAAATACTTTAAGTTAGGAAATGAATTAATCATGGTGGAGTTTGAAATTACAATTGCTCTTTACTCTATGTCCATCAGTCATATCTAAGATACATGAGATAGATTAGATAAGTGCCCAACTATGAAATAAAATACATTCTTTCTTTGTTTTAACTCAAAAACTAAAATATATTCTTAGCTCACTGATTTTTCACTGATTTTTGTTTATGTATATAAGATAAAGAAGTGAGGTATATGGGTCCAGGTTGACAACCAATTATTGGTAATATTTAGCAGGAACCATCCAAAATTTGATGACGATTGAAAATCAAATAATTAAAAGGGATTGATTATATTTGTAGTAGAATTATCCGATTTAATTAAGGAAAATGATTTTTGTTTTGTTTGTTTGTTAAACTAACACATCAATAAAAGAGTGGAATAGACGTGTATTACTACTCTAAAAATTTAATATTATTAATTAATTTTTATAATACACCCTAAACAGTAATAAAAAATAATTTTTAATGTTAAAATAATTTTTAAAAAAATAATAAATTGGATATTATTGATTTATGTTTGTGGTTGTTGACGTCACAGATTGAAGCACCGTGGCCCTGATTGGAGTGGGCTCCACCAACATGGTGATTGCTATTTGGCACATCAACGGTTAGCCATAGTTGATCCTGCTTCTGGGGATCAACCTCTCTTTAACGAGGACAAATCCGTCATTGTCACGGTAGGCCATAACCTAAACATTAATAATACTTGTCTACCATACTTTTTTATTTATTATTATTTTTCTATGTTATTATGACATTCGCAATTTTAACGATTCAGCAAGGGGGAATCTTCTACAGTTTTATACTATCTTATGCAAAGTGTTCTGTTTATTGTTTTTGTATCTTGTATTATTACTAATTTAATTAATGGATGTTGATCATGATTGATGATAAATGTTATTATAATATTTTCTAAACAGGTAAATGGAGAGATTTTCAACCACGAAGAGCTTAGGAAACAGTTGCCTAATCACAAGTTTCGAACTGGAAGTGACTGCGATGTTATTGCTCACCTGGTTAGTTATCTTTAAGACCTATATATAATGATTTATAAAGTGAAAATTGACATAATTTTAATTTTGATTAAAGAATTAAAAGATTATATATACTTTTATTTTATTATAAATTAGATTTTATATGGTTTTTAGAAATTTTATGATTAAAATTAATAAATTTATTTTATATTGTTAATTTATGATTGATTGATGCGTGAAATGTTTTATATTATTAGTAGAAGAAATTTTTTTCTTGATTAAAATTAATCTATTTAAATAAAATTATACCGTCAAGATGTTAGCTAATGTTAGCTAATGTTATGATATGTACAGTGAGAGAGTATTCTATTATGAAAATGATATATGCAAACGTAAGATCATTATATGTTATATTATATGAATGTTGGGCATTAAAATATAAAAGTTACGTAACTTTCTTAAGTGGTACTTAAAGTAATTTATGATCTTGATCATACTAATATAATTATGCGGTCAAAATTTAATATTATTTGTACAGTCACGTAGTAGTCAAGATTGTAATTATAAGATTTTTTACAGTATCAATCAATTTAAAATTCCAGTAAATATAATTTTTTAAGGATGATTATCATAAAAATCAACAATCTCCTTGTTCATGTTAACATGTTAAAGCATAGACTATCTTTTTTCACTCAAACGCAGTGTGATTATCTATTAATCAAGGAGTTTTCAAGAACATTTCTTTCATTAATTTGTAATTTATTCATAGTCTAGCTTAAAATTTTCATCTATTTTATCTTGATGAGTAGGCAATAATCATGATTGAACATGCAGTTCTTATCAACCTTGTAATTGATGTTAAATTTTTCAACAGTACGAGGAACATGGAGAAGACTTTATTGACATGCTGGATGGTATCTTCTCATTTGTTCTGCTGGATACCCGTGACAACAGTTTCATAGTGGCTCGGGATGCTATAGGGGTCACTTCCTTGTACATTGGTTGGGGATTAGATGGTAATACTCATGTTATAACATGTCCTACTTTTGAATTGAATTCATGTGTTTTTGGTTTGTTCTTGAATTTTGAATTGAATGGACAAAGTGTGACTAATTTGGCACCTCCCCTGTATTCAGGTTCTGTTTGGATTTCATCTGAAATGAAAGGCTTGAATGATGATTGTGAACATTTTGAGTGTTTCCCACCTGGTCATTTGTACTCTAGCAAAGAGAGAGGGTTCCGTAGATGGTACAATCCTCCTTGGTTCTCTGAGGCTATTCCTTCTGCCCCTTATGATCCTCTAGTTTTGAGACGCGTCTTTGAGCAGGTATCATCCCTAAAGGACATAAATTTTCATACAGTTTATTAGATATATTGTCGGTGTTATTCTTCCATCAGAATTGAAGTTTTACCCTACGAAATAAAAGTTTATGTTAAAGGAACATAAACTTTTAATAGAAGAACAACAAAAACGTCAATCAAGAAATAAGAGCATTAGTAACACACTTTTTAGTACATATTTTTTGTGTGATAGGTTGGAATTATGTAAAAGCTACAAAATCAAAAAAGAGAATTATTAAATAATTGTTAAGACCCAAAAAAGTATATGATTTCAATTAATTTCAGCCCATCACAATGTGTTCAAAAGAATGTGTTAGACCCAAAAAGATATTTAATTTCAATGAATTTAATCAATCATAGATAGTTTGTTTAAAAGAATGTGTTGGAGATAGTGTGTTGTTAGTATTTAAGAAATTGTATCCAAGTTTTCTTGAGCAACTTCATCCAACTCTTGTGTTCCATTTTTATGAGCTACATATATAATGAATCAAATGCTCAAGATAGTAATAGTTAAATAATTTCAGCACAGACTTCATTACATAGTAAACTATTGTTTTAATGCATCTTGAGCACTTGAATTGCTTAACTGTGGTCATGCAAAACTATTGCTTGAAAACTTTTTCATGAGTAATGCTAAGACAGTGAGTGTGAATGCATTACAGGCAGTCATAAAAAGGTTGATGACTGATGTGCCTTTTGGTGTACTACTCTCTGGAGGTTTAGACTCTTCATTGGTTGCATCCATCACTTCTCGCTACTTGGCCAACACAAAAGCTGCTGAGCATTGGGGATCAAAGTTACATTCATTTTGTGTAGGCCTTGAGGTGTACATCTAATCAAAACTATGAACATTGCAAAGTTAATATGGCTTTATTTTTTTTTAAAAAAAAAATGAAAACATTTAATGTTGTATTAATCTTTTATCATCTCATATTTGAGTAGGGCTCACCAGATCTGAAAGCTGCAAAAGAAGTTGCTGACTATCTAGGCACTGTGCATCATGAGTTTACCTTCACTGTTCAGGTAACTACGTTAAATAGTACTTTTCAGCTCACATTTGTGGCTTTTCTATTTATAAATGCTATGATTGATAAATAATTGGTATATGGTGTGTGCACTATGCAGGATGGAATAGATGCCATTGAGGATGTTATCTACCATGTTGAGACATATGATGTGACTACAATTAGAGCAAGCACACCTATGTTTCTCATGTCTAGGAAGATTAAATCACTAGGTGTCAAAATGGTTATCTCAGGAGAAGGATCTGACGAGATCTTTGGAGGGTATCTTTACTTCCACAAGGCACCCAACAAGGAGGAGTTTCACAGAGAAACATGCCGCAAGGTCATAGATTTATCATGGTCATTGCTACAACAATATAAGGGGTTGAAGTACAAGGGTTAATAGAATCATAATAGTTGTTTTTTTTTATTTATTTATTTATTTTTTTTAATGCAGATTAAAGCACTCCACCAATATGATTGCTTGAGAGCCAATAAATCTACATTTGCTTGGGGTCTAGAAGCCCGTGTACCATTTTTGGACAAGGCGTTTATCAGTACTGCAATGAATATTGACCCTGAGTATAAAATGGTATGAGTAAAAAATGTGACTTAATTGCTTCATCACTTGAAATTTTTGTAAGACTTTTTAATCACGCTGGTTTCCGATTTTAATCATTGTTCAGATAAAAAGAGATGAAGGACGAATTGAGAAGTGGATTCTGAGAAGAGCCTTTGATGATGAAGAGCATCCGTATCTGCCAAAGGTACTATCATAAATTTTATTATGTAGTTTACTGCAATGTCTATAGATGTTTGGAAAGTTAATTGGTGGAACTAACATATATTGGATTTCATGCAGCACATTTTATACAGGCAGAAAGAGCAATTCAGTGATGGAGTTGGCTATAGTTGGATTGATGGCCTTAAGGCCCATACTGCAAAACATGTATTGAATCCCAACTTTTTTTTCTACAATTGAGTGATGGAGTTGCTAATTGTAAAATTTATGTTGCTTATAATTGGTTCTTGACACTTTTCCAAAGGTGACTGACAAAATGATGCTTAATGCTGGTAACATCTACCCTCACAACACCCCTACAACCAAAGAAGCATACTACTACAGAATGATCTTTGAGAGGTTCTTCCCTCAGGCAAGTTAATCAATCAACTCTTAATTTGAAACCTGAGACTACATAATTTCTTTGAATTTGGTTTTTTTGCCTGACTCAACTTGTATTATGCACTCTGAGTGAAACTATATTAAGTCAATTGTATATGATCATATTACTAGTAAATGTAGGATCTCTAGCATAATTCCAAAAGTGCTAATTTAAATATGTTTCTCAAATTGGTTTTGCAGAACTCAGCTAGGCTCACTGTTCCTGGAGGAGCAAGTGTTGCATGTAGCACAGCTAAGGCTGTTGAGTGGGATGCTGCTTGGTCCAACAACCTTGACCCTTCTGGTAGAGCAGCACTTGGAGTGCACATTTCAGCTTATGAAAACCAAAACAACAAAGGTGTAGAAATTGAGAAGATTATACCTTTGGAAACTGCTCCTCTTGGGGTTGCCATTCAGGGCTAAACATGTCACAAGGAATAATTGGGGGAGAATGAAGATATTAACTAAGCTAATAGTGAATGAAAGATTTGCAAGCTGTGTAATTTCATCTTGACAAAGCTTTATATATAAGGCTTTCTCTACAAGTGTTACGTTTTGTATTATGTTTAAGTCCTAATAAAAGTGTTTCTTTCATGGTTCATAATGAATGTAATGTCCATTATTATGTATTAAATAGATTACTGTATTTTATTTCACTTTTAATTAGCTGAAGCTTTTTGTTCATGTTAATTTAAGTGACTTTCAGGTCTCGTGACACTGAAAAGAAAACTGTTCCCACGAAAAAAGAGAGTATGAAATCAAATTATTTGATATGCATAAAGATGCTGGAATTACAATATAAATATATGAATTTAAAAATCGACCTATAACTAAATAATATATTATTTATTTATTTATTTTTTAAATATTTATTATTTGATCATATCCATCTAGATGATGTTTACTATCACATCGTATGCTAAGCCATATATTAGTTTATTTTTTAATCTTATTTTGTATATTATTTTTTATTAATGTACTCCATAAAAATAAAATAAGATCGATTAAGTTGATAGAAAAAATAAATAAAATAAAATTAATAAAATAATTAAAATATGAGATGGCAATTAAGATGTCATATCATCAAAATTAACATTATTAAATGATATATATTTACCGAATAATAAAATGTCAATTTATAAATATTTTTATAATTTTACTGTATTAAAATTAAAATAAATGTTTAACTCAACAACCAAAATGACAATTCACAGGATCTCCTGCACATGTGAAAAAAACAGTACTAGTGTCCCTGATCAAAGCCATTTATTTGCACTTAGAAGGACCAAGTTTTTTGCATTGAGATGCAAGATACACTAGTAATTTACCCTGTCACTTTCTGGTGGAAACAGGAATAAAGCACCAGCATAAAAGTAATTCATAAAAAAGAAAAAGAAGAAATTGGCACAAGTTGGAAGCCCACTTGAAACAAGCTGCTATAGATTAAAAAAAAATAAAAAATAAAAGAATCAACGAAACTTGCTAGCACATTGTTGAAATTTGCACAAGAAATACAATTAAAAATTTATAAAAAATAATTCTATTCATAGATAACTGATATATTAAATAATACATGATATATTAGATAATGCATAATTAAATAATTATTTAGTTTAAACAGTAATTTATCTATGAAATAATAATTGAACAATGCAATACAAACAGCTTTTGACTGTATGTAATACAAACACTACTACATATAATAATAAATTTTTCCTCTAGGCGGAAAGTTCAGGGATGAAATTCTAATATTTTAATTTTTAATAATTTTAGCAGATAAAATAATTCCATCATAGATCTTCTATGTTTATTTATCGATATAAAAACCAAGCTACAAGAATGAATATATATATATATATATATATGTTTAATCAATTTACATGAAATAATAGTACATGAATAATTTATTTATCTTATTTTATCTTTTAAAATTTGTAAACATCTTTTTTTTAGGAATTTTACATTTTAAAGAAAAATTTTTATTTTCAATATATGGCTCTCATATATATATATATATATATATATATATATATATATATATATATATATATATATATATATAAAAGTGAAGAACAATCCTCACCTTACAAATCAATTTTATAAGGTTGAGTTAGTCTCATTATCCACTCCGGTCCGGTATAACCATCAATATAGTATAACTCAGGTTCGGTACAAATTACATAAAAAATTTAATATGATATCAAAGTTTATCTGATGTTGTGCCACCCTTTGTTAGGTCTCCATGTTGGGTCATCAATAGTCTTCACGCACGAGTCAAAAATCTCGGCGCGAGGGGTGTGTCAGAAATCTAACATCCATATACGAGACAAATCTCAGCGTGAGGGGGTGTGTCAGAAGTCCCACATCGTCCACAAATATGGCCTGTCACATAAGTGAGAAACAATTTTCACCTTACAAACCGGTTTCGTAGGATTGAGTTAGGCTCATTACCCATTCTGGTCCGGTATAACTCCTAATTATTGTGTAATATATATGCTCCCCTTGATGGGGAATACTAGATATATAATAAAATGTTGATTGATTACATTAAATAAGGATATAAAATGTTGATTGATTACAGACACCATTCCTTAGTGCAAGTTTTTGGATTTTGGATATTGGCGTCACAGATCACATTGTTTCTCACATGTCTCTTTTAACTAAACCTAAACCTTCCAATATTAGAAATGTTACTTTACCGAATGGTGCTACGACACAAACCACACACATTAGCACTGTTATTTTTAATCCCAAACTTACTTAAAAATGTCTTATGTGTCCCATCTTTTAATTTGAACTTGGTTTCAGCCAACAAACTTACAAAGGACCTAAATTGCTGCATTTTGTTCTTTCCTGAGTTTTGTATTTTGCAGGAATTAGCTCGGGTAGACAATGTGGTGGTCTATACTACATGCATTCGCCAGAAAATAAATCGACTGGTTTCCAAATTTCTCAGTTGTCTGATCTATGGCATTTATGTTTGGGTCATCCATCAATTTCTCGTTTTAAATTACTGTCACATTTACTCCCTGATCATCATGAAGAATTAGGAAATAATTGTACAATTTGTCCAAAGGCTAAGCAGACACAACTACCTTTTACCAAAAGCTCAATAATAACAAAATTTCCTTTCTCACTCTTACATTGTGATGTCTGGGGTCCTTATAAAATTCCTACTCATATTGGTTTACGCTATTTTCTCACCATTGTAGATGATTTCTCACGTTGTACATGGATTTTTCTCATGCATCATAAATCAGAGACACAAACTTTATTAACCAATTTTGTGCATTTTGTCAAAACACAATTTCAAACAAGTGTTCAAACTAGAGTTTATTCCCATTCGCACTTTTCTTCATAATATGAGAATCGAACTCCAACATTCTTGAATTTATACTCTGCAGCAAAACGGAATTGTAGAATGAAAGCATCGACATATTTTAAATGTTGCTCGTTCTCTCATGTTTTTAAATCAAATGTTCCACTTGAATTATGGGGGAATGTGTTTTAACAACAGTTTACCTAATAAATAGAATCCCCACGCCTTTGCTATCTAATAAGTTACCATTTAACCTACCGCCTTCCCTTGCACATTTGTGTGTCTTTGGTTGTGAATGTTACGCAACCAATACTCATCCTAAACAGAAATTTGATCCCAGAGCCTCTACTTGTGTTTTCATTGGGTACCCAACTAGTCAAAAGGGATATAAGATTTTTGACTTAGCCACCAAGAAAGTCTTCGTTAGCCAAGATGTTCATTTTAGGGAACATATATTTCCATTCTGTTCCCAATCAATTCCCAATTAATCAACTTTGCCTATATCTCCACAGGTTTGCCTTGATACCCTTCCATATGATTCTCCAAATATTTCCTCAAATCCTCAGCCAAATCATTCTCCAAATCTTTCCCCAAATCCCACACTAATATCATCTCCACATAATTGTCCAAATATCTCCCAAAATCCCACGCTTCCTTCTTCTCCAACTAATCATGATTCACCACCATCTAAAAGTAATTCAGATATGTCATCCCCATCTCCAACCTCACCTTCCACACATCCAGTTTCTCCATCACCTTCCGCCACCACAAACAACTCACCTCCTTCATCAGTCTTTCCCATTGATGAGCCTCTTCGTCGTTCTACTCGCCAAATTCAGCCACCCGTGTGGAAAAAGGACTACCAAATGACTTCTCACGCTCATCACTTTTCGACGCAACCAGGTTCTTGCCACAGTACAAGGTATCCACTATTTTCTTATTTAGCTACTTCTAGTTTCTCTCCCAATCACCGTGCCTTTTTAGCACTTTTAACAGCACAGAAAGAATAATCTTCCTTTGAGTAAGCTGACCGTGATCCACTCTGGCGCCAAGCCATGTCCGCCGAACTTGCGGCATTAGAATGTAACAATACATGGCAATTGGTCCCTCTTCCTCCGGGGCACAAACCCATTGGTTGTCGTTGGGTTTATAAAATCAAGTATCATTCAAATGGCATAATTGTGCGCTATAAAGCATGTTTGGTTGCAAAGGGTTATACCCAAATTGAAGGTATCGATTATCAGGAGACTTTTTCTCCCACAACCAAACTCACCTCTCTTCGTTGTTTATTGACAGTTGCCACTTCGCGGAATTGGTATTTACACCAACTTGATGTTCACAATGCGTTCCTTCATGGAACTCTCCATGAAGAGGTGTATATGACTCTACCTCCCGGCCTTCGCCGACAGGGGGAGAATTTGGTATGTCGGCTTCAAAAATCTATCTATGGTTTGAAATAGGCATCTGACAATTGGTTTTCCACTTTTGCAAATACTGTTAAATATGTTGGTTACATACAATTAAAGGCAGATTACTCACTTTTTACTAAATCTCAAAGTGTAAAAGATAAAACACAAGAAGGGGGGTTGAATTGTGTTAAATAAAAATTTAATTCCTTTCGTCTGTTGGTTTTAAACAGAGTCAGACGAAACAGTGATTATCTTTAAAGATTGATTTTAAGGACAAACGTTATACTTTGATTATCCCCGTTAGTCACAAGTTCAAAGAAGATAAACACAGTTATTTTTATACTGGTTCGTATATTCAAGACTATGTCAAGTTACCCAACAACTATTGAGTTTTCACTACCAACCGTGAAATGGTTACAAGTATTGTTTGAACCCAGCCACTTCTGGCTATTACAAGATATTCTTTGAACACAGTCTTCCCAGGCTATTCAACAAGGTATTCTTTGCAACCCAGCCTTCTCAGGCTAAAACACCACATAAGTGGATTCACAAGTTCCTCTTCGCAGAGAGGGATATACAATTACGAGCAAAAGTAGCAGAGAGCGAAAGCACAATGTCTTAGCAATATAAGTGTGTTCGCCAACTGAAACTTGAAGGAGTGAAGTCATTTTATAGGAAAGATTTTCATATGTCCGTTAGAAACAGAAGAATGTCGTTGAGCTTTTCCAAGTGCAGTCCAAAAAGGTGTCAGAGCGTAATCAAGTGATGGGATAGCGTGTGCAACAGATTTGATGGCGTGCTCAGTCCTTTTTCTGACTTGTACATAGATTTCCCAAGAAAAAGGGCGAAGCCTTTTGGTGTTACATATGAAAGCTTGAATCTCCATACTGAGCTTGGAGGTACTCATGAGTAACTTAAAAGATTTGAACTTGGCACGAGTTACTCAGTCTGAACTTCACTTTCTTGACAGACGATGTGAAACTTCAATCTTAAGGTTGGCTTGTAAGCTTCGTCTGAAGAGTATCGTCTGAGACTTCCGTCTGATGGCATGGCTTTGAGACAGACAAATGACTTCAACTTTGAGGGGTCATCTTCTATCTGTGCTTGTTCAGTCTGACTTTTCTTGCAATGCTTTGTCTGAGATGTTCATCTGTCTTGTAATTAATCAAAACTTAGAGACGTTAATCACATTGATCTAACACAAGGTAAAAAGTTCACTGCCATTCTTATTTATGTTGATGATATCTTGTTGACTAGAAATGACTTACATGAGATAAGCTGTTGAAAAATCATTTACTCCAACATTTTATGATTAAAGATCTTGGTGAATTGAAATACTTTTTGGGCATTGGATTTTCTCGTTCCAAAAAGGTATCTTTATGTCTCAGAGAAAATATGTTTTAGACATTTTATAAGACGCAGGATTATCAGGTGTGAAACCAGAAAATTTTCCACTGGAGTAGAATTTAAAATTGACAGATGAAAATGGTGAAATTCTTCATGATCTGAGAAAGTATTGGAGACTGGTTGACAGACTAATATACTTGACAGTAATCTGGCCGAACATAGTGTATTTAGTACGTACACTAAGTCAGTTCATGAACACGCCTCGGAAGCCGCACTAGGAAGCAACATTGCGAGTTCTCTGTTACATTAAAAAGGCGCCAAGTCAGACATTATTTTTTCCATCTGAAAATAATTTAACACTTAGTGCTTATTGTGATTCAGATTGGGGTGGATGCCGTACTACTAGGCGTTTTGTTTCTGTTTATTGTATTTTTCTCGAATCATCACTTATCTCTTGGAAGTCAAAGAAACAAACAAATGTTTCGCGTTCGTCAGCAGAAGCGGAATACAACAGAGAAATTACCAACGCTTGTCTGGAGTTAACATGACTTAAATATATACTTCGAGATTTAAATGTTGATTTACAAGCCGTCTTCATTGTTTTGTGATAATCAAACAACCTTACATATTGTAGCTAATCCAGTTTTTCACGAGTGTACAAAACATATTGAGATTGATTGTCATATTGTTTGGGAGAAATTACAACTAGGGGTAATTCATCCTTGTTATATTTCTACAAAGATGCAGTTGGTAGACATTTTTACAAAAGCACTTGGCAGAGAGCAGTTTGAATTTTTATGCAGCAAGTTGCGAGTTCTTGATTTGTACTCTCCAACTTGAGAGGGAGTATTAAGGAAATTATATATATTAATTATTGTGTGACATATTAGACATATAATTAAATGTTGATTGATTACATCAAATAAGGATATAAAATATCCTAACATATTTGTAGGGATTATACAATTATTTTATTTCTCTAATTATCATGTATACTATTCTGATTATAAATAAAATAAAATCTATTCCTTTCACTTTCACTATTCCTTTCACTTGTACAATACAATTATAATCAAATCTCTTATTCTTAATATTTATTTATCTTATTTTATCTTTTAAATTTTTTAAACATCTTTTTTTAAGGAATTTCACATTTTAGAGAAAAAATTTCATTTTCAATAAATTTTTTTCAATGGGATCAAACAAATATGATCAAAGGGATCCAAACTAAATATTTACAGCAGCTTGTTATAAGGCAATAAATGAATACCACGTAAACACATTGAAGAATGTTTATTTCACCGTCAAGAACTGTTAGAAATCCAAACATCCACGCACAAGTCAAATTTCGTGCGTGAGGGGGTGTGTCAGAAGTCCCACATCATTCAGAGATATGGCCTGTCACATATATATAAGTGAGGAACAATCCTCACCTCCATCACAAGATGTTCTACCCGTTATTGACATTGACTTACCAACTCCAGTCCAACATTCACTTGATCCACTATCTTCTCCTACTCGTCACAATGTACCTGAAACACCAATAGACCAACCTTCTTTTCCCACGTCAGGAAGTCCAGCATCAATTGCCAAACCTCCTCCAACCGACCTTCCTGTTCGACGATCTAGTCGCACATCAACCCCACCTTCTTGGCTTCAAGACTACGTGACGGAATCCCAAGCCAATCATTCGACCACTACCTAAGAATGGCTGAACAGAACCAGGTATCCTATGCATAATTTTATTTCTAATTCACGTTTTTCTTCTACACATAGTGCATATCTTGCTAACATCACAGACACCAAAGAACCTCACACTTATGCTCAAGTTATCCTTGATCCAAATTGGCAAAAAGCAATGGATGAAGAGCTTTCTGCCTTGCAGCTAAATAAAACGTGGACCTTGACGCCGTTACCTGCCGGACAGAAACCCATTGAATGTAAATAGGTCTATAAAATAAAGTACAAATCGGATGACAGCATTGACAGATATAAGGCACACCTTGTTGCAAAGGGATACACTCAGATTGAAGGTGTTGACTATCAAGAAACCTTTTCCCCAACAACAAAATTAACAGCTTTGAGGTGTCTCCTCACCATTGCGCAGGCCAAAAATTGGTTTATTCACTAACTGGATGTGCAAAATGCCTTCTTACATGGAAAATTGCACGAAATTATTTACATGGAATTACCACCCGGGCATCGTCGACAGGGGGAGAACATTGTATGCCGACTCAACAAATCCATCTATGGTCTCAAACAGGCATCCCAGACATGGTTTTCAACATTTTCTCATGTGATTAAATCTGCAGGATTTCAGCAGTCCAAGACGGATTACTCTCTATTCACAAAACAGGATGGCTCATCATTTACTGCCCTTTTGATTTATGTGGATGATATTCTTTTAACAGGAAATGACCTGACACAAATGCAGTGTCTTAAAGACTGTCTATTACAACAATTTCACATTAAAGATCTTGGAGACTTGAAATATTTTCTAGGGATTGAATTTTCCAAAGCTGGTATTTACATGTCATAGAGGAAATATGCGCTTGATATTTTACAGGATGCGGGACTCACAGGTGCTCGCCCAAACAAATTTCCAATGAAGCAATATCTAAAACTCACACCAGACGATGAAGAGTTGTTAAAGGATACAGTCAGATATAGACGACTCGTGGGACGACTAATATACCTCACAGTTACTCAGCCGGACATAGTGTTTTCTGTTCGAACTCTAAGTCAATATATGCAAGCTCCACATAGACCTCATTGGGATGCCGCAATTCGCATCTTAAAGTACATCAAAGGATCGTCGGGACAAGGATTTTTATTGCCATCCAAGAATAATCTGACATTGACAGCTTATTGCGACTCAGACTGGGGAGGTTGTCGTTGTCGAACAACTTGGAGATCAGTTTGATTTGATGATTGTATCGGTCCGGAGTTATCCCATATTGATGGGTTTGTGCCAGACCGGAGTGGGTTATGAGTCTAACTTAACCCTACAAAACTCAACCCTACAAAACCGGCTTGTAAGGTGAGGATTGCTCCCCACTTATATACATGTGACAGACCATATCTCTGAATGATGTGAGACTTTTGACACACCCCCTCACGCACGAGATTTGACTCGTGCATGGATGTTTGGATTTCTAACACACCCCCTCACGCCGAGATTTTTGATTCGTGCGTGGAGACTATTGAAATGGATGGTCTGATAAGGGGTGGCGCCCAATATTGGATAGGCTCTGATACCAGAGATGTGCGAACTTGGTTTTGAAGAGGGGACATGTAGTATAAGCCTTTGTGTTGTTTACCTGAGCCAATCATCCTTCCCGTGCCCAAGTCCTGCAAAACGCAACCATGTGGAAAAAGAACGACACAACAATTTAGTGCACTGGTTATCTTGCTAACAGACATGAGATTTAAATTAAAAAAAGGAACACAAAGAACATCTTTGAGAGTGATATTGTCACTGAATTTAACCGTGCCCGAAATCCATGGTTTCGCAACAGCAGAATTAATAGACGAGTTGTGAGCTAACATACTCGCACCATTTATAAACGCTTCACTTTTACCATAATTATTGTTGAGCGAATAAACAGCCTTTGTCAATTGCTGAATTTGCTATACAGTAAAGCATTGTACAAGGTTTCTGTCGGACTTGTTGCTGGTGCCTTCTTCACGAGACTATCAGAGCACCAAGATCGGCGCTTTGATACCATGTTAAATTTTGATTTGATGATTGTACCGGTCCGGAGTTATCCCATATTGATGGGTTTGTGCCAGACCGGAGTGGGTTATGAGCCTAACTCAACCCGACAAAACCAGCTTGTAAGGTGAGGATTACTCCCCACTTATATACATGTAACAGATCATATCTCTGAATGATGTGAGACTTTTGACAAGAACGACAACATGTTATTATTATATAAATTAATCAATAACTAATAATTATATATAATTTTTTTATAATTTAATAAATTTAATAAATTTAAAAATTTTAAAAATAAAAGTGACACAAAACTGCTCAATAAAAACGGTTATCAGAACTGTGTTCATCGTAATTTGTGTAATGAATTAACTCGTACAAAATATGCGTGATGAGTTTCTAAAGATTTAATTTCACATGATTTTGAAATTAATGATGGGTGCCCGACGCAGATTCAATCTTCAGTCAATATATCTGATTTTCTTGTTTTCATTTCATTTTTAATGTTTCTTTTATTTCTTTTACTGGATATTTTTTATTTAAAGAATAACTCCAGCTAATTCTATTATTTTATTTTATTTAAAATTAATTGTCATCATTTTAATCCTATATTATTAGAGTTAATTTAACTTGTTTCATCGACCATATTATAATAAGATTAAAATTAATCTTATAAATTTTTTTACACGTAACGACATAAAGATTCAATAAAGTAAATAAATTATTATCTTTCATCAAAATTAAATTGATTGAATTATGATTGTATGCCAATAATATTTATATGTTTCCTTTGATGTATCACAAATTAACTCAACTTTAATTAAATATACTTTAATTTTTGACTTTAATATTCATGATATGTTATTACACAAAATTATACATGTACATAGCATAATATAAATAAACAAATATATGAAAAAACAAAATATAACTTTGACAAGTCTAGTAAGAATATAAGAAAGATAGTCATGGGAATAATGTTCATTCTCTTTATATGACTAGAAAATGTTTTAGACGACAATCTCTTAGTTACTGGATTTGTTATCATTAAATTTATATTAATATGTTCAATTGATATTTTTTATTTTTGTATTTCTTCTTTAATTGACAAGTATTTTAAATACATGTGTTTTGCTCCCTTAATACTTGTCATTCTTGGTGAAGAAGACAACCACAAATGGCTTTGCTATATTGTGACAACACTAAGTTTCAAGATAAAATTTCACAACCAAAATGCATGAATTATGCCCTTAAAACATGTCAAAAATTTAGCCTCAATATTAGAAGTGGCAATTATAGACTCTTTTCCACTTTTCCATGAAATAACCCCATGAGCTAGTAAAATTACAACCAAAAGTGGATTTCCTGAGGTCTATACATCCTGCATAATTGAATCTGAGTAGCCAACCACTTCAAGATTATCTGATTTTCTATAATCCTTGGTGTCTTATAAATATCTAAAGATCTTATTTGCAGCTTTCCAATGATTTATTCCGAGATTACTTTAATACCGGCTCAACATTCCAACAAAACTTATATTTGGTAGAGAGTATGCTTGAACATACATCAAGCTACAAACCACATAAATATAAGGAATACACTCTATTACCTTACGTTCCAAATCATTTTTGGTACGTTGTATTTGGCTAAACTTATCTCCCTTTTGAATTGGAACTATTCTTGAAGAGCAACTTTCCATTTTAAATCTCTCCACCACTCTATTGATATAACCCTTCTAAGACAATCCCAACACTTCTCGTGGTCTTTCTTAAAATATTTCTATTCCTATTACATAGGATGGCTCACCCGTATATTTCATTTTAAACTTATTAGAGAGAAATTTTTATACATCATATAAGAAGGCAATATCATATGTAGCAAGAAGAGTGTTATCAACATATAAAACTAATATAATTAACTTGCTCCCATTAACCTTTATGTATATACACCTATCACTAATGTTCTCAACAAAACCATATGATAAGATAGTATCATTGAATTTAAGATACCATTGTCAGGAAGCTTTTTTTAATCCATATATTGATTTCCTTAAATTACACACCAAGTTTTCCTTTTCCATGGTCAACAACCTTTCGGGCTGGTCCATATAAATCTCTTCTTCTAAGTTACCATTGAGAAATGTGGTCTTTACATCCATTTGGTAAAACTTTAGGCCATAATGAATCACCAAAGCCATAACAATTCTCAAGGAGTCCTTATTTGAAACCGGAGAGAATGTCTCTATATAGTCAATTTTGTCCTTTTGAGTGTAACCTTTGACGAAAAATTTAGCCTTATACCTTTCAATGTTACCTTTTGAGTCTCATTTGGTCTTAAAGACCTATTTGCATATAACTTTTTTTGAACCTTTAGGCAATTTGACTAGATCCCAAACTTTATTGTCATCTATTGATTTCAACTCTTCTTTTATAGCATTGTGCCACTTTTCAAAATTGCTACATTGCATGGCTTGCTTAAATGAGACTGGATCTTCATCGATGCTTAAGTCACATTCATGCTCAAGTGAGTAAAGCACATAGTCATTTGAAATGGTTAGTCTTCTCTACCTTTCAGACATTCTTAAAGATATTATTTGTGGTTCATCCATAATTTTCTCATTAATGACCTGTACATCATCGGTCAGTTCATTGTCCATATGTTCAATTTGTGGGTTTAGAACATTGAGTTGTCACACTTGTTGTGTAGTTGTGTTACAACAAAAGGAATAACAACTAGTAGGTGCAGAAATTTCTTAATGATTTTCTGATTTTCTTGAATATCCACCTTTCATGATTTTTCACTCCCACTAAAATAACCATTTTCAAAAAATCTACCATTACCCGACTAAAATATTCTCGTACTAAGGTTAGACAATAAAATACCTACCCTTTTAACTTTTTAGGATAACTAATAAAATTATTACCGATAATTCTTGCATCCAGTTTTTTTTTTTTTTTTTTTATTATACATCCTTACTATTGCTTAGCAGCTCCAAACAAACATAAATATGCCTTAAATTAGATTTCATCCCGTCCATAATTCATAAATAATTTTAAAAACTGTCTTATTAGAAACCCTGTTAAGCAGATACACAACAAACTTGAATGCATACATTCACAATAATAAGGATACAATTTCCACAAGAGTACCGTTCCGCCCTTCTTTATTTGTTAATGAAATTAACTAGATAAATCAATCTTTCAGTTCACTGTGCATAACTGTATGTTCTACTTTTGATAATATTTTTTAAGTTTCAACTTTATGATTATTATTTCTAAAATTGTAAAGACTTTGTTTTTTTTATAAGATCACAGCCACACAGGCTAAAAAATAATATCTATTGTTTCCTAATCATCGTCATTTATAGTTGAGACTGGATAAATTAGATCTACATCATTAATTTGTTTTAAAATAATTATTATTTAAATTATGTAAAGGAGTAAGAAAATGATTAGAACTATCTGTTCAACATATCAATGTTCATATTGATATTATTATTGTTTTTTAGATGAGATATATGTTGGTTATCAAAATTAAATTGAAATACAAATTATCCGATATTATAATCAGTAAAATGTTAATTAGACTAGTTCTTTTAATTATTTACCTCCATAATAAGTTGTCATTCATTCTCTACAACTTCCATTTGTTACTGTTACATTGAAAGGCTAACCAAACAACTGCAAAACCAGCTGAAAAGTGAAACCATTTTAATAATATCTTTGGTAGAAGTTTTACTGTATAAATATAATTCACTCTTTACATTAATAGAGCAACAATACAAAGAAACTTTTCATTTCCTTATTATACATAATTTCACAATTGCATTCGATAAAAAAGCACGTATAACTTCACAATTACCATGAGTTGCAATCATGCAACTCTCTAGAGCTTACTTGCAAAGAAAAAAAAGAAAAAACAAATACAATAAGTCAACATTGTTAATTAATTAAATTAGCTAGTAAAATCAAAACTTAGTAAAATAAAGCAGTATAGAATAGTTCATTCCAAGTATCAGGCAAGCCTGGAAGACACCAATGGCTGCAATCAGCTTGATTTGGGTTAGACCTCTTCTGAGGACTCAATTCACCACTGTAAATTGAAGGGTGACCATCCTTTCTCAATGCTGATAATGTTGTAATGTCCAAAAGATATGCAGAATTTTTCATTTCCCTAATAACCATATCCACAACCTTCATTTGTTGAGGATATACACCAGGGTATGTTGTGCCACTGATTGGGGCAGTTTCTCCATAACAATTCTTTGCTGTCATTGTTCCACCCCCATTCCATTCATTTGGGCTGCATACACAGTAGTGTCACCTAATTTTAGTATGCTATGCTCAACTTTTTTATATGAAAATTGAGACAAGTTTGAACCAACTAAAATTAATTTCTTTAAAATTTATACATGTCAAAACCCCATAATAAATTGAAATACCATTGCCATCCTAATATGATTATAGTCATAGAACTTATTTGATTTATCCATTTTTTATTTTATTTTTACTGAAAATAAAAAATATTAAGAAAATATGTTACGTTGTAGTCTTGAAATTTTTTTTCTAAAAATATTTTTAAAGTAGAGACTGAATTTGAAAATGAAAAATATTTATGGAAATTTAAAAAACAACCATAATTATAATAAAATTAAAATATATTTTTAGAATTTTTAAAATTTAAAATAAAAATAATTTTCAGAAAAATAAAAATATAAAATAAAATAAAAAAAGTTTCCAAATTTTTTTTTTTTAAATGACTAGATGTTCAATTCTAGGGTGTTAATTCTCTTTGTCATTAAAAGAATATGCAATATATAAAAGTAAAACATAGAGTAAAATTATTCAAATAAGTAGGATAGTTATTATTGTTATTAACTATATTACAAAATCTTAAATTAGGATGATTATTTCATTGAGTAAAACCCATTATTATTATCTAGAAAAATATTATAATGTATACCCTTTTAAGGGTTCCTCCAAGGCAATGTTATTGTATAAATTTTGAAAATAACACATGCAATTATTCAATGTGACTTGCTAGATAGACAATGAACTTAAGAATACAAACTGTTGTTTTAGATTTTACTATTTATCAATGCTTATTAATGTCAAAGTCTAAATAGATCAATGCTATTCAAGTTAGTTGAAAATTGGTAACAGGCCACAAAACTAAGAAGCTGTATCTTTCTCACAACCACAGTAATGCGTGCATACAGTGTTGCAGACACTGGACATGTCCATGTGCTATGTCACAAAGTCTTGCCCCATCGGATTATGTAGTACATTTAATTTTAGTCTGTATCTGATTTAAATTAAATATATACGGTGCTATAAATGGTTGGTTTGTGATATCTACTCATGAAATATTTATTTTTTCGTATGGAAAAATGCTTAGTACTATTTCATGTGTATAGATACTATAATGGGATGGTGTATCATGTGTGTTTTATTTCACCGACACTTTTTTTTATAGGACATCACGGTGAATCGGTGATCCTAAGGCAAGTATCAAAAACAAAACTTCTCAAAATCTGATCAGGTTGTTGTAGAAAGGCAATAAAAGAGTCCAATACAAACTCATGTGACCTGAATGACTTTGAGGGCAAAAAAATGTACTTTTGCATTATTTTGATAAACTAGGTTTGATAAATGAAAAAATGTGGAGCTAACAAAACTGCTATTTAAGTTTGGTATCATAATGTTGTAAGGAAATGCTAGCAAACACAACTTTTGTAGTGAGTATTAGTAATATTTTTTTGTTATCTAAATATAATTACAATTCATAGTTAAAAACATGTCAGTAATAATGTTTTTTGGTATCAAATAGATTTTAGTTCCATTTCAACAAAAGTGTAGCTAGATATCAAGGTGAGACAGAGACAGCACCAACAAGATCATAAATTTCAACCTCGAGATAGAAGAGTGGACTTTCAATAATCTTTTCGACCGAAAAATCTTGCAATCATGTATATGCAAGTTGTCAAGACCCGGGTAAAAAGAAGGGTCCCATTCTCAACACATGGGAAGATGAAAATGTATTTTTTGGTTAATGTGTCTGATTAATGATGAATACTTAAATTGAATTAATCAGGACTAAAGAATAGTTTCACCCCAACTTAACAGTGTTAGTAATAAATCTGAAATTATTGTTTCATTGTTTTGGTACTAGTCCATATGTATTTACTGAGGCTAATGGTCAACATTGAATATTTTTTTTAAAATGTTTGGTATCTTCCATTGTTAATTATTATTTAATAGAACTAAATTTTTCTGTTTCTTGTATTTTTCTAACAAAGTTTCCTGGTGTGATGAGGTGCAATATCAGTTAAAATAATAGAAGTCTAGTACTCTTCCAACACAATAATGCAAGAGAGAGAAAACTGTTCAAGATAATAAAGAATCAGAGATGTGAAGAGTCCCTACTTGTAGTGTGTAGGAGAAATTGCCTGAAAGAACACTCTGATTTTGCTTCTATCAATGTTGGTGTCCACCCAATTAGCCCATGTTTTCATACCCCTTTCCAGGGCTACTAAGCGATCTATATCTGGGTAGTATTTGCCTCCTAGTTCTACATAATCCCACCTGCAAATTTGCATTAGAGATTGTATTACTCTTTTGTTAATCATTAAGGTTAGAGAATTACATTCCAAACTTGCTAATCATGGTAAAAGTTAAAATATAGATGGTATTGTATTTTTCCGATAATTATTATAAAAATTAATCATCAAAGGTTTTCTGTGATTTTTTAATATGATTTTTTAAAACATTACTACAAAAGCTTACAAAAATGTTAAAATCTAAGTGGAGATTGAGTTTATTTTAATATTTTCTTGAATAAACTCACAAAAGGGCCTACCCTTGAAGCGATCCTTGATGATTCCACCAATGCCCTGTGTTAAAAGACAGCACATCAGCACTCTTCCAAAGGTCACTATTTCCATCTACCTTTTCCAGCCTCAAAATTCTCTTCCCTTGGACCATATCCACCTCCACCAAATAAGGAGTTCTGTGGAATGAAATGCTTACACCATAGTCCTGCACATACCATCTCAAACCCAATATCAATCTTTTCTCTAAAATGCTTTTTTATATGCATGATCTATGATCTATGTAAGGGTAAAGAATACGAAGATAATGTGATAATGTGGCTGCAATTTTCATCAACTTGACGAATTTAATGACTGACAAATCACACTTCGGGTCCCTTACAAAGAGATTTTAAGGAGACAGGTGCTTTTAATCAACACTGTCTCACAAGCACCTTTTTCAACAGATTATTTGTCCTATTACAAAAATATGACCCTACCAACCATAATTTTTTAAGAAACTTAACCAAGTGGGAAAACAAACTATTTATTGCGTCAAAAACCTTGCTTCTTGTTTATCAACCACAGACTGAGTCTTACCCTTAAAATATTTGGATAAGTGACATTGTAGGCTAGAGTGCAATTTAGATAAACTTATCAGTAGAGAAAAAAATATGAAAATAAAATAAAATAAATTTATTTCGTAAGTTAAAACTAACTTAGATCATTTTACATAAAATTTTGTGATAAAAAGAGAAATCAACTCTTTGAAAAAAAAAATGAGAATTTTATAAAAGTTGAAATTTATTGAAGAATTTTAATTTATTTTACTTTCTTACTTTCTTCTCTTTAGAATTTTATTGAAAAGTTTATCCAAGCAAATCTGAATCAGCAAATGGAAAAATCAAGTATTGTTGTGAGTACTCATTTACTTCTCAGAAAAAATTGTTTGTACTCACCAAGAATCTGAAGATGGAGAGAGGATCTCCCCGGACCAAGTGTGTTTGTGCCTGTGGTGCTGCAGCTGTTAGCATACAAATCAAAGACTGCCATTGGTTCCTTCCCAACGAGTCACCAACAAACATCACAGTTTTGCCTTTCATATTCAGCAGAAACTCCATCCCATTGAACCTACCATCGCATATTATCGCCACAAAACTATTCATGTTATGCTTCCCATTACCACTCACACACACTACATTACATAATACACTATATTATAAAACGCAGTGACATTAGAGAACTCAATACTAACCCCATTAATCCTACCAAATGGCATATTAATGCTACAAAACCATTTAGATTATACTTAGCATACACACAAATACACTACATTATTATTATTATACACATACGACTTTATAAAGTGCAGTGACATCAGAGAACAAAACACTAAGTCATTAACACATTAGTTTAGGACATTTTCTTCTTGTTGTTTGTACCTTGGGAGCTCACAATTGAGGGGCTTCCAACGGTATTTGAGGTAACCAGAATCAGGTCGACCATACATTTGGCAATTGAATTCAGGGTCTATGATTGGACAACCAGAAGATTTGTAAAGAGGGTATGTTTCAGTTTCATCACGGATCCAACTTCCCACGAACAATGAACAAGTGCTTTGGTTTGTTTTGATCATTGGTTTCTCATCAGGGTGAACATTGTTATCATGCTGATATTTCTTGTTTAACAACACAGCAGAAGAAGCTACTTGGCATTGAAGGGAAACTACTAGTACTAGGACAAGAAGAGACAAGAATAAGCCCAAAACAGTGCAACAATTTTGAGAGCAAAGAAGGGCCATTAAAGAATCTACTGAACTAGTAAGAGAGAAGTGAAGAAAGGTGAGAGTAGAAAGGCACAAACAAAAAACCAAAATATGAAATGTATATATAAAAAATGGTGGGGTAGAGGGGATTAACTTGTGGACTGTCAGAAAATCTAAAGAAAATTTGGAAAGGGAGTTTTGTGGTGTGCACGTGAAGGTGGATGAACTTGGTTAGGATGTACCATTTTAGTGCAGTTGAGTAAATTTGAATAATCAAGTGGAGTACTGTGCTCAACCAAAAGTTTATTTTTACTCTGAGAAAAGATAGTTAAATCATGTTAAATACTAAAAATAGTATTTATTAAGGTAAATTGTTATAGTAGCTTTTGAAGTATTGAATACTTGTTAGAATTTTTACTGATTAAGTATAACTTCATGCTCTGATACAGTAATAAAACTTTAATTATTAGATTTAATTTTATATAAATCTATTAATTTAGATTAATATGTTAATTATTTATCATTATAATTATTAATTATATTTATCTAACACTTGTACTGTATATATTATTTAATTTATTAATTATTGGGCTCTCATTTGATATTTGAACTGTGATGGGTTAGGTCATTTACTAAAGCCTATTGTGTGGTCTTTGGTCTCATCTGGTGAGTTATATTAATGATACACATCTCTTCATTAATCTAATTCATTGTGAGCACTTACTAAATTGAGAGACAGATGATAATATACAAGGAACAAGTTCTCATGGATGGTTCAGGTATCCCTTTTATGATTCAATGATGATTAATTCAATTCAATGTTGATTAATTTAACATGTCATTATCCTGTATTTATGTATCCTTAAGAGAATGGGTTTCATCCTATTATTTTTAATTTATCAATTAGTATCAGAGCCTCGTAGGTACAAATTATGGTTATTAAATTTCGTTAACCACGTGAATCCCAACATGTTTTTTGTTGTTCCTTAAAATTTCTTGAGGGGTTTTGTTCGTAGTAATATCGAGAATGCACATTCTTAGTTTGATAGTGTTTTGTAACCTATACAGTGAGACATTGATGTTTTTCTTAACCCTCGAAACTCATTCCTTTAATTTGAAAAGGTTAGGTTTTGTTTGATGAAAATTAAAATTGGTTTAGGGCTTTTGTAGAGGTTGAAATTGCGAACAAAACTCAATTAATCGCTATTAAAATGGATTACAAATTATAGGGAAAATTTTGGGTTGAAAAATTGTTATTTTTTCTGACCTGTTTCACTAAAACCGGGTGAAGATGGTGAACGGCGCGTGCATTTACGCGCGGAGAGAGATTTTTTTTTCTTATGCTTTGTATGGTATGTACATAAGTTTTTTATTCTTTTTTTCCTAAATTATTGCAATTTCTTAATTGTGTATTGTGTTTCTGTGGGACACAATTCCACAAAATTTGCATTGATGAAATTATTATTGCATTAATGTTAATAATATTTTATCAATATTTTACTATTAATGTGATTTTATGATTGATATAATGTGCTATTAACATAGATATTATAATTAATATAATGTGTTTTTAGTTTTTTTTTATGTCAATTTCATTCTTCCAAGTATCTTATCGGTACTGGATTTCTAGTGACATAAATTGCATATTATGTTATTTGTTACTATAATTCTCTAATTAATATAGTGTGTTTCTGGTTTCCATTATGTCAATTTTATTCTTCTTTGAAGTATCTTATCGGTGCTGGATATCTAGTGACATAAAATGCACATTATGTTATTTGTTATTATAATTTCTCTTATTGATATAATATGCTTTTGTTTTCTTTTATGTCGACCTTATCCTTCCAAATACCCTATCGGTGTTGGAATTTTAGTGACATAAAATGCATATTATGTTATGTGTTATTTATTAATTAAATAATTTTTTATCTACTGTGATTCAGGACCCTTAGGCGGGATCGTGTTAAATAAGAAATTTTGTACATAGGCCTATTTTGCTGTACAAGAGGAATCATTTAACTCTCTTATTGTGCAATGACACTGCACATATTAAATGTTTTCTCTTTGAGTAACGCCAGCTTCTTTGTCTATGCAATTGACTATTGTCAAGACTCTGAATGGAACCAATTTTGAGAATTGGAGTGATTCCTTAGATCTCTGTTCATCTATCTCTAACGTGGACTTAACATTAAGAAAATAAGATCCTCTTACCCTCACTCATACATCTTTAACTATAACTTGTTTTGAGTCGAATATGATTGATGTTGCTCCCAACACTTGGTTCTCAATGGTGACATAACAGAGAATGTCTAGATGGTTCAACCTAATGGTTTTGTTGAAACAAGAAATGAACATTTGGTCTGCAGACTGAAAAGGTCCACTATGGATTAAAACAGGCAACCAGGTATTGGTACTTAAATTTTGATCAGGACGTCACTACTTTGGGATTCAAGGAAAATGCCTCAGATCAGTGCATTTACCTGAAGACTAGTGGGAGCAATTTCATAATTCTTGTGTTATATGTCGATGACATTCTTCTTGCTAGCAATTGTGTTAAACTATTGACGGAGACAAAATCGATGTTGAGTAGTCATTTCGATACGAGGTATTCTTGGACTATCTCAGAATGGATACCTTGAAAGGATCCTTAAGAGGTTTAACATGCATTCTTGCTCCCCATCTCCTGCACCTGTTCAAAAGGGTGATAAATTATCTAAAGCTCAATGTCCACAAAATGATATAGAGATAGATGAAATGAAAAAGGTTCCTTATGCTTCCACTGTTGGTAGATTGATGTATGCTTAAGTTTGTACTCATCTCGATATCGCTTTTATGGTTAATGTTTTAGGGAGATACTTGAGCAACCCAAATTTGGGTCATTGGAAAGCTGTGAAAATGGTTTTGTGCTATTAGAAGGGAACCAAGAATCACTCACTAACCTATAGGAAGTCTGATCAACTTCAGGTCATTGGTTATTATGATTTTGTTTTTGCTAATTGCCCTGACGACCAAAAGTGTACTTCTAGTATTTTTCATGATGATAGGAGGAGCTATCTCTTGGAAGAGTGTAAAGAAAACTCTTACAGCCACTTCTTCCATGGAAGCAGAGTATGTCATTTGTTATGAACCTACCTGTTAGGCTATGTAGCTCAAGAATCTAATTTATGGCTTTCGCATTGTTGAAAGTATATCTAGGCCACTTGTTGTATACTACGACAATACTACTGTTGTATTTTTCTCTTTGTTAAACAGAAAATTCTGGAGTTTCAGACTCGCATTGAACATCTTGCCATAGAAAATATGTTAGCTGATCCACTAACTAAAGACTTAATTGTGGGGGCTTTCAGAAGTCATGTAACCCTAATGGATTTTGTTGAGTCTTTTGGTGTATTGAGTTAGTGGAAGTATGAAATTTTGCATCCTTTTATTGAGATATTTATAAGACGACGTCGCTACGATTTATATCTCTTTGAACATCTTGGATGCTGGGACCATTGAATGGTTACCTATTATTATGAGCATTTAACATGTATGATTTACTTCCTTATCGGATACTATTTCTGCAATGGCAAGACTTATAATAATTAACATGTTAATTGATGTGTACTGTCATTCATAGTTAATATTGCTTCTATAATGACTTTTGTTTTAATGATTAATCAATATTATCCAAGTGAGAGATTGCTAGATTTAATTTTATATAAATCTATTAATTTGGATTACCATTGTTAATTATTTGTCATTATAATTATTAACTATATTTATCTGACACTTGTACTGTACACATTATTTAATTTATTAATTATTAGGCTCTCTTCTGGTATTTGACCCATGATGAGTTAGGTCATTTACTAAAGTTCATTGTGTAGTCTTTGGTGTCATCTGGTAAGTTATATTAATGGTGTCCATCGTCATTAACCTAATTCATTGTGAGCACTCACCGGATTGAGAGTAGTTATTCACTCATGAACGATTTAGATATGCCTTTTTTATGATTCAATGATGATTAATTCAATTTAATATTAATTAATTTAATATGTTATTATTACGTATTTATGTATGTTTAAAAGGATGGAATTCACCCCATTATTTTTAATTTATCATTAATATTTATACTAATTTTACCTTTCGTTGCAGTTCCTGGGAGAAACATTTTTGTATTTCTTCTGTCTCATCATAGAAGGAAAGAAGTTAATTTTTCTAATTACATTGCAGCATTTTCAGAAAATAGGGGTCCATGAATACTAAGGTTAATTAAGTTGGTCAATAGGTAATTACCATGACGGAAAACGGAGACAAGTGAAAAGTAATGTATAAAAATTTTTACCTTTTCAATTGGTCTAATTTTTGTGCATGTTATACAAATAACATGTGGTTTAAATGGGTTTGGCTGGTAGAATTTGCAGGAGCTGGAGTAAAACTTTATATTATTTAATATTTGTTAATATTTTATTTATATTGTTATTAATTTTTTTAACATGTCTGGTTGAAACTTTATTTTTTTTAAAAAAAAAATCATTTGAATTGATATACTTAGTATTAAGATGTTATTTGTTAAAATTTCACGTAAATTATTATTGTGAATTTTTTAATTTTATTTTTTTAATTTTATTTAGATTTATTCATTTAATATTACTTTTCATATTTAGGCAGACAAGAAACCCATTTACTGGTTCATATATTTGTTATTGACCTAAACTGAATCTTCACGCTATTTTAAAAAATTTAGCTGCCGGACAGACTCGCATATCAGTATGAAAAATTAAAATAAAAATAACTTTTTTAACGTCAAAAAAGGGAAAACCCAAGATATCTAACACTAAAAAGTAAACAGCATCGTTGCGTCCTGTTTTTTTAAATTTTGTTTTGTTTTCTTTCCTCATAGTTCGGTGAAGATGTGACTGTATGAAAATTTTGATCCCTTTTTATTCAAGACCAAGGTGATGTGTGCATATGAAATTTTTCACCATTAACATTTTATTTTTTTTTAAAAAATATAATTTTTCCAAAATAAAAAATACTTTAGTACACATCTCTAGGAGAGGATAAAAAAAAATAAAGTCCTACACAAGTCTTGTGTAAGACATATCGACTTGCCTATAATACTTTTTATTATTTTATAATAAAATATTTATTTTCACACATGTTTAATCCCTTCAAAATATAAAACACGTAACAATCGAAAGAATTTATGTTCACTTAGTCCCAAGAAAAAGACTTTTGAAAAATAAAATAAAATTATCCAACTAAACTATAATAAATGGGACAAATTTGTTATGATAAATTCAGTATTTTATGAAAAATAAAAATTATTTAAATATTTTGATCATTTTCCCAGATAAAATTTTTATTTTTTAATATGAAGAAAGGTTATTAAAAAATCAAAAAAAAATTTTCAAACAACTCTAGTAAAAACCATAAGAAAGAAAATAAATCTACTCACAGAAGCTTTACGCATAGGTAGATTTGGCAAAGTCATGTTATCTTATAAAACAAAGTATTCTTCCAATGCTATTGTAACATTATAATTTTACACTGCCATCTTACACTTCAAAATAACATATCAAAAGCAAAATTCAAAATTAGAGTTTGTTTCTCAATTTTATTTAGTTTTTATTGTCTTCAAAGCTCAATACTCCACAATATTAACTTGACATTACAGTTTTTGTTTCTTTATCTCTGTCTAAATACCAGATTTGGTTTAGTTAGGCAGAGTTGAGACATGCTCCACCACTTGTAGATCCATCCCATTATTTTCAATCTCCTGCTTCCTTTCAGTTTGGTCCACTTCAGAAGCTGAACAGGTCTTTTCAAATTCAATTTTACATTTAAGAGTGACAGCATCTTTTGGTTTTGAATGTGTGTCTGCAATTTAAAACATCAAAAGTTATCATTAGATAGTGAGTACAGTGTGTTATCTCCTTTGGCCACAAAAACAAGTATCAAATAAATGTGTCAATTGCAAACCTCTTGTTAAACCAGATTCAGGTGATGGGATCCTTGTCAACAGCTTCTGACACATGATGGTTTCCTGAAAATCTAGGAAAGAATAGTCCAAGAACTGTGACCTCTCAAAATTTGACATCTTTGCAAAGCCAAAAGAGTTGGTCCAAGTATTGAGCACACTAGGAATAGCAGGCAGAACTAGTCTCTTCACTCCCAGCAGCATGAGTTGCTGACAAAAGAAAAATTCAAATGAGAAAATGATCTTAAACCTGAGAAAGTAACTGGAACACTAGTATTTTAAATTCTAACATTATAATTATTTAATTAAATTGCTTATAATTTCTCGAACTAATCTCAATAGACACACAGAAAGTAAGTGTATGAGAAACATTTTAACTATGTTTATAAAATCTAAAATCTTTGTTAATATATTAACAATGAACAAAAACAACTGTTACACATTGATAATTGAGTTAATGAGGAGAAAAAATTATTCAAAGATTGAGGAGAATATTTTGCAGCATCTATGGTGTTTGGGGAAAAAGGATAAATGCATGTAGGGTTGCACTATTGAAGAGTGTCCTTTAGACATAAAAGGTAAATTCTTCCCCTTCTCATGTCTTATGACATGCCATGCTTTATGAAGCAAAGTGTTGAGTAGTCACGTAATTTAATTTACTAAAATGGAAATTGCAAGTTGATACATATGAAACCTTTGGTTATATCCAAATTCGTGATAGATTTTCTAGACTGCTTTAATAAAACAATGCATCAGTGTTTTCTGTTTTTTTCAAATAAAAAAGGCAAATGTGCATGCATTATACATTTGCATGATTTGTAATTATGTTACCTTCTCAAGCTCATTCATTAAAATGCGACACATTCCAAGTCTACGATATTGTAGTCTGGTGCCTACAAGCGGTAGCTCTGCTATCTCCTGCCCAAATATCCTATAAAATTAAATGGAAGCAAGTCAAAAGACCATAAAATGACTGGGTGTATAAAACTTCAACTCAAACAGGAAATGTAAAAACTACTGCTAGATACTTGATAGTAACAATCTTATACTCACCTAATAGTTGCAACACTGATCATTTCCTCATTTTCTTCCAGAAGTACTGTGTAGAAACCCTCGAAATTCAATCGACTAAGATCTGACCTGCAAATTTTCAAGATACAGATATCGGACAATGGCTCAAGAGGATATAACTAAATAATGTATACTTGTGAACAAATACATTAGAAAAAGATATGAATTCGAAAGCACTCAATAATGCACATTATCTGCTGATTTTAAATGACCCCACTAGGATTGCATCATGTACCAAAGTTACCCAATAACACTTTCCCCAACTCCAAGAATGAAAATCATTTGACTTCAAAAATAAGTTCACACAAGAAAAATGAAAGTCCCACATAATTGTTTCTACAGTTTCAGCAATTCCAACAATTCCATTATGCTTGAGAGAAGACTACATGATTCTAATATATCTATCTAATGCATATAAGGATCTCACTTAACATAATTTAAAAATAGTTATTTACTATAAAAATAAGTATGCAGCTAATATAGAAATATGATCAATGGGATCCAAGCAAAATATTTACATTAACTTGTTATAGGCAATAATTATGAGTATGACACAAACAAATTATGCAAAGAATTCTTTTAGTCATTATGAACATGAATTTAAGGTTAAGAATTCAAACCTGGTGTTGAATACAACATCATCAACAATATCCCTATTAGTGAAGGGGTTATTTAATGGCTCGAAACATTCATGCATCACTGTCAGTCCTACACTAAGTTTGCTGTATCTCTCTGCAACTAAGCCATTCTTAGAACTACTCGCATTCTGAGAGTTGTTGAACTTCATTAGTGTCCATGTTAAGTTATTCGGACCCACTATAATTGGCTTTCCCAGCAGATTTTGGAGACCTACATATATCTGCGGAAAAAATACACCAAATAAAGGTTTAATGTTGTTTTGATAAAATAAAAAAATAAAAAAAAAGAAAAAAGAAAGTAAAGTAATGCTTTTAAGGAATGTAGAATCACAACAAAAAATGAAATGAAAGAAAGCTTGGAATGAGATAAAATGATTTATTAATTCTATATGCAAATTTCAAAATTTTCCTACTAATAGAAAAAAAGAGGGAGGTGGATTTGATATACCTGTTCACACTCTTTTCCACACAACCAATTTTCCATACATCTTCTGGATTCATCTTTTTCTCTACTTTTCAGGCATCCAACGTGATCTACATAGGGTTGACAATAAGATAGCATTAACATTGCAATGTTGAAGATGAGCAGTGATCCATAAAATAAACACTCACAAAAAGAATGGATGAAATATTGAAACAAGAATGCAAATCAGCTTACATTTATGTTCACATTGAATGCAAGTAAGGCAAAGTACATTCTCAGTCCCTTCTATTTTGGTTTGGCCACAAATCCCACAACGACATGATGGGCAAAACCAGTCACCATCAGGGATATCCTGCATATGCAGAGGGAAACCATAACCCGATGAAAGAACACAAATGTAAGACCAGTTATTCATTTATGAAAGTATTGAATTGAAGTTACCACATAGGGTGAAAGGGAAAGGAAATAGAACAAGAAATAGCACATAATATGGCAGTTGAGAAGGGAAACAGTTAACATACCTCCATACCAAGACATGTGCTATGAAATGCAGATGGACATTGGTCGCATAAAATAAGTTCACCGCCATATTGACAGACAGAACAAATATTGTCATTTTCTCCTTTGCACAGATTAATGCCTGGTTTCTTCATAGCTTCCCTTGTTCTATGCTCTTGCATTACTTGTTTCATGCAATCAAAGAGTGACCTACCATCCTTCAAACAGATACTAGTAGAAGGCCTGGAGTGGCTACTTCCATCAACATGATTTAAAAAGCCACCAAGGCTATATACTCCCTCACAACAGGTACACTTGATTCCTTCACAAGTTATCTTTCCCCAAGTCACCTTATCGTTGTTGTCTCTTACAGCCCCAGCCCCGCAACGGACCTTACATCTTGTTGTCACTGCCTTGTTATCTATTAACCAAGACAGAAGATTTAGAGGTCTTTGGTGCAACAGACTAGGAGTAGTTACCTTCTGCACTCTTTTGCTTGTTCTTAGCACCCGTGTAGGTAGTGCTTTCCTGCGGCGCTTTGGCTTGCTGGCCTTTGAATTCCTGGTGCGTTTACGGTCTCTATTCTCATTTGATCCAGCAAGTGAAGCAGTTTGTAGTTCAGGTTCTTTTTGAAGCAATTGGGACAAAATTTGGCATAGATCATTGCTATCATGACCAACACTTTCCTCATTCACGGCTGTGACATCCAGCGATATCCTGCCAGAATTAGTCCATTCAGGAACTTTTTCTTTAATGTATAGTCTGCATGCACCTTGAAGTGAGCCCAAACACTGGTTTCTTGGAGACTTGTACAAAGTTGTCCTTCTTTTCTCAGTTGGGTAGTCAAATGTCCATCCTTCTGCTAACAAATGCTTCTTTGCTTTCAACTTCCATTTTCCTTTATCAACCCAATCTTTCTGTGATGCATTCAAGCAATATTTCACAACAGCTTCAGGACAAAATTCTGGTTCAAGATTGACATGAGAAGGTTCGCCATCTGGAGGACACACATCTAGATACTGATCATTTTGGGGTTGATCTGAAAGCAGTTGTGAAAGATTAGTGTCATTCATAGGAAACATCCTATTGTGATCGATTTGAGAAGGTTCACCATTTGGAGGAGAAACATCTAGACACTGATCATTTTGGGGTTGATCTGAAAGCAGGTGTGGAAGATTAGTGTCATTCGTATGAAGCATCCTATTGTGATCAATTCGAGGCTGTGCAGACTCCACCTGCATATATACCAACGCTTGCACAATATTATTGAAAACCTTCTTGTCATCATCTTGTACAGCAGGTGGTATGTACCTATACCGGCCTAGTCGCCCTTGTTTATCTTTCATCCACTCAATTTTCCATCCAAGACATGCAAGATGTTTCCATACTTTTTCCTTCAAAAGATCCCTAACAATCTTGCTTCCATATCCTCGTAAATATTGGTCAATCACATCAGGACATAATTCAACATCAGTCAATATCATAGGTTGCCATTCTGTGGACATTTGGCGTCCACGTTTTCTCTTCTTTTCAATACAGCTAGCTTCTGGAGTTGCTTCACCAGCATCAGGCATGGTGATCTCTTGAGCAAGAGATACAGGTTCTTCCCCCAAAATAACTTCCATCTTGGATGCTTCTCCTTCCACCAAAGGATCATTACATTCTTCTTGAAGGGGAATGGTGCCACCACATTCTTTATCACTGTCCAACAAGTTTGCCGCATCGCCATTTTCCTCAGCACTATCAGATACAAGAATGTCAGCACCAATTACATTTCTATGTCCAGGACCACAATGAATGTTGCCAGCAGGTTCAACTGACTCCGGTGCTGGTGCTCCATTCAAAAAATCCTCCGAAAGATTTAAGGCTGGAATAACTTCTAAGAGTGTGAGAGCATAGTAGTCACCAACCACCTCCAGTACAAGGTCTCTCCACAAATCCTTCACATTACAAGTCCAGTGCTTTAAAATTTCAAATTTCTTACTCGCACTTATATCATACCAGACTTGCCTCACTGAAACTGGAACAAAGGATTCCTTCTCACATTCCTCAATCAATTCAAGGAACACCCACTTCCCTCGTGCCTCCCAATTCTCAGTAGCTTCATCCCAGTCCTGTGTTAACCGCAATTGATGAGTTCCAACCTTCATTTCATCACCCAAATCCGGGAAGAGAACGCTCCTCTGGTCCATTCCATTGCAGTGATCAAAAAGAACTCCTTCCCACCAGGCATCTTGATAATTCACATCAACACAGACACCAAATGGAAGGTCACTCACCCCAAACTCGAGCGGAGGTGGTGGTGGTCTAATGAATCCATGTTCACTGCAGTTATCTCCAGGAGAAACAAGACCATCCAAAACAGGTGAAACTTGCACCACATCCATGAGAGGCTTTAATCCACCATCATTTAGGAGGTTGTCATATTTTACATGCCTCTTCTGCTTCCCGCATCGGACTACTGTTCCAGGGTGCCAAGAACCCAGAAAACCCTCTTCGAAACTCTTCACCTGATAATCACCAAATAAAATAAAAAAAAAATTGGAAAACAGTTAATTTCTTGACCTCAAAATTTTCAGATGAAGGGATCACCACATTCACATTTATCACAAGTTGAAACTCACGCAAATAACAATGAGAAAAATTCAGGACTTGCAATGTAAAAGGAAGTAAAAAAAAAAAAACAAAAAAACTGATTCAAGGTGATGCTACCAATCCCATGAAAACTGTGCCAAATTTCTGTTTTCACCATTTGCATGAAGGGTTCATGAGAATGCAAAGCAAACAGTGAGAGAGGATTCAGTCAGGAAACAGAAAATCAGAGAGAAAAAAATCGTGAAAAAAGTATCAAAACCGAAAATTGACCAACAGAGCATCAAAGGATCATAAACACAGTCATAAACACAAACACAGACACAAACAAAAAATAAACTAAAAAACTCAAGAAAACACAAGACCAAATCTCTAACACACCAAGAATACAATAATTCAACAAACCACAAAAAAATGAAAACCTAAAGACTCAAAAACTAAAAAGATTACATCTTTAACCGATAAAAAACAATAAAACATTTGAAAACAGCATTACCTCTACTCTCTCGTTAAGAAGAAGTTTTCTTTTGCTCAGCCCTTTACCACTCATGGTATCCCCAGAAGACTTATCACCACCGTCAACCTCCATTGGAAACTGATACGTAAAAGAAAACAGAACACGCGCACGGCGTTTTCAAGAAAAAACGACACAGAAAACAAAAAAAGACAACCGAAGCGACAACATGAGAATCCACTACGTTGAACAACCAAACCCAACACTCATCTTCTTCACGAGAAAAAAAAACTCACTCACTCACTTATCGTTCACTCACTCCAGTTCTTTTCTCTGTCCACTGTTTGTGTTTAGACTGCGTTATGTTGAGAGTGAGTTGTGTTTGATCGCTTACACAAAATAAAAAACCTGGCAAGGGATGGAAATCGTCTGTTCTCTAGAAATGCTACGACCTACGTTGTTATTGGTACACGTGGTTACTTATGCATGATATGCCACGTGATATCAATACAGGGACGGTTGAGAGAACATGGTTTTCTACAAGAGTAACCAGACAATAAATACATTACCCGTTGAGAACCTTTTCACACCGTTTTCTACTGCCAATCCCCGCAGAGTATTCTATCTTTCTTTTAATCTATATTCAAAATTTAATTTAAAAAATGTTTCATTCATTCAACTTTACAGTGAAATCTATTCTGTGCTAATATCCAACTCAGGACCTATCTTATATTTTCTTTTCTTTTTTTTCTATTTTTTTTTTCTTGTTCCAACGCTAACTTAACAATTATCTTATCATTTTTCTTTGGTTTGTTTTCACTCTATCCATGCACTTGAAGTCATTCATTTATTTTGTACATGTTTGTGAATAATCTAATTCTTGACGTTTATATCTTTCACAAATTATAAAACTGAAACTATTAATTAATTGATGTTTATAAAAGTATTGAAATGAATAAAACTATCAATTCAGAGATTTTTTTCTTAATTTTAAAATTTTCCAAGAACCAAAATAAGATATTTATTAATTTAGAAGTATAGAATATATTTATTGCTTAATTTATTTTCTTATATTTAATTAATAGTGATATTTATTAATGGAAATAAGTGTATATTTATTGAGCTATTAATGAAATAGTATATACTTATTGGTTGAAAAAATATTTTTTAAAAAATATATATCGCTTAATTTACCATTTAATCTCATGGGTATTCTTGACATAAGTTAAAATTTATGACAAATTAATAAATTTAAATATTTTTATTGATTTTGATAAATTAAATATTTGTTTCTTACAAATAAAAACAGGAGAAATCGTGCAATTATGTTTTCTAGTTATTTTTTTAAAAAAAAAAAATACTGCATACCAAATATTCTCAAAACCTCATATATTTCTCAAAAACTAAAACTTCCCCCTGCTAAATGTCCCCTAGTGATTTATAATTATTAATAGTGTAAAATCTTTACATTAAAAATTAAAATATATATTTATATCCTTTTTAATGAGTATTAAAGTTTAGCAGAAATACAAGAACAATGGAAAAATTGTATTATTATCTAATCATAAATTATAATATAACCAGAATTTTTTAAAATTTTATAATAATTACAAGTAATGTATAAACATTAACTATTAAATCCAATACATAAAAGAAAAAACTATTAAATCCAGTAAAAAAAAGACATTAACTATTAAATAACATGTGACGCAATAAAAAATTATTTATGAATGATATTTAGTTATTTTCTTTTTAACCTTATTAATAGTATTACCAAAACAATTCATATATAAGTTTTCTTAGAATTTTATATTTATTTCTCTTTTAGTAAATATGAAGAATTTAATTTGATGACATTTATAGAATTAAATAATTATTTAACCATAACATCTAAAAATAAATTATAGTAAAAAGAATTGATTTTTAATGTATTATAAATCTTAAATTTGCATGATATTATTAAAGATAATTTATATTTCGAAACCTATTTGGATACAGTTTCGAGAACTATGATTACAAAAGTGAATAATTTTCGAAAGTAAATAAAATAAATAGAGATATTCGTAGTTTGGTTTAATTTTTGGTTTGGAAGTCATCCAAATTAAATAAGAAAATTTACTATGCTTCGACTTGGTTAGGTCATAAAATCTGTTGGTTTAATTTTTGCAATTTTAAAATATTTATAATTTCAATAGCTCAAAATGTCAATTTAAAATTATAATTTCAATAACTCAAAATGTCAATTTATATTACCATATTATACAGCAACATTCTCCAAAAGTTATTAGGACTCACGACATATTTATCTTTCAATAATAATGAATAAAAAAGTAAAAATATACATTTTTTATGCTAATTAAAATAATATAACCATTCAAAATGTAACAGTGCATGGTATTAGTTAAACAGGAAAGATATCAAAATATTGAAAGTCCCTACCAAATAAATTAATAAACTAAATCTTAAATGTAATATTACCTTTTTTTATTAATAATCAACTTAAAACGTTTATATTATAGTTATTAACGTAATAAAATTGTGTTAATAGAAACAGACTCTAAAATAATAGTAAACAAATGACCTATAATTTAAACAATAAGATTAAAAATAAGATGTTTACTGCAATTTTCCTTTCACCGCATCAAGATGGCAAGAGCTTTTCTTCTCCAAAGCTTCCATAAGATACAAATCCACTCTATGATTATTCATACTTTCAATGATATTTTTCAAATGTTTCCAATTCATCTGGCTCTATTTCAAAAAAAGTTTGAAAAATTGTTTCTAACATGTTGTCCACTGTTACTGGAAACTCTACCCTTCATACAACTTATACAACGCTTTTTTTTATCTTGCTACAAATAAATTCAGCATAAATTTGGCAAATCCTAACTTAACAAAATGAAACTTATTCTAAAGATCACCACAACAACAAAAATCAATATATTCATAATTGTAATGTTCCCCATATTTAGCTTTCATTTTTTCGGACTATGCCTCCAAGCAATTTATTAAAACTCTCAATCCATTTTAAAAAAGCAGTAAATATTGTGCAATGCTCATTGAAATATTAAGAAAAAGTTACAAAATTTATCTATAAGTGACATTAAAAAATATTCTCAAGAATTTAGTAAAGCGGTTGTATTTTTTCTATCCTTATTGTTTATAACACTATTATTCATTAACATACATTCATAATATTAAAAATATTTGATATACAACTGTAATAAATAAATAATTATATAATTAGTTATAAAATATGAAAAGAGAAAAATAAATATATATATATATATATATATAAAATATATAGAAAAAGAAATATCATATATTTTTTTATAAGCATATTAATTACAGTTGATTATGAAGACAATAATAAAGTTTGTCGTAACACTGTCACCCGAGCCTTTTTAAATGTCTTGTGAAATTTCATACACTTTCAAACATTACGAAGATAGTATTCATCTAGTAGAAACATCCAATTACACATTAGATTGGTCACCTATTTTAACTTCTTTAACGCAACTTTTAAACATATCCATCCGGCGATGCCCAGACATATGTAATTGTACTCTTAATTTTGCTAATTGAAGACTGATACTCTTTTAATCCATCTTTCACAATAAAATTTAAAAAATGTTGCACAACACCTAAGCACCTAACATGTATGTGTTATTCTTTTAACATATTTATGTTTCAAACCTTTATTATATTTTTCAAATAAGATATTGCAATATCATTAGAGCTAACAATGTCAACAGTGAACTCTCTGAGCACTTTTCATTTTTCTTATTAATTGTTTCTCCTTGTGATTTTTAATTGGAAGAAAAATTTAGAGTTATTTTATGCAAAATCTAATTATCACCTATGAAACATGGAGTAAAAAAAAAAAAAAAACTCAAATTTTGCTTAAAAGTTTAGTAAAGTGTGAAACATTGTTTTTAAACATCCACAGTTAAACAACATTCTTAACTAGATATAAACTTGACAAAAAGTATATTCAAATGAATGCTAATTAAGTCTTTATTTATTTGTCTGATTTTGTACCTTTGAAGATTGCACTTTTGTCAGAAGACTTTTCAATCATAAAATCCAAATCAAAGACACTTTGATGAAGTGGAATATCCTCACATAGAGGTAATATAAATTGAGAATTATGTCAATCTTTTCCTAAGAAAGGGTCAAATCTTTTGTACTCTTGTGATGATTTTTTGTGATTAGTTTGAGTTCTATATAGTTTTACGGTCATGTGACACTTTTGAATACCTTTGACAACATCAAGGTATGGTAAAAAGGAAAAAAAGAAGAAATTTAAGCTGACTTACAGTTGTGTGGACAATTTGGACTACAAGAAATAGGAAGATTTATAAGAGACTGAGGTCACATCATGGAATCAGCTTAAAAGTAAGACACGAAAAACTTCAAACTCTTTTATTGGAATGGACATCTAAACCTTTATTATGTATCTGTATGTACTTTTAGCAATGTCCATGAAATAAGGGTTTTTTTTTTATTTATTTTTTTTATGTTTGTCATAGTTGGAGGAGGATATTTATTTTACATGTGAAAGGTATTGTAAAGATTGTATCAGGAAAATGTTAGTCTCACAACTCATTTCTAATTCACTTGTACATCTAATTAATACAATTTTTTTAAAATTCTTTATTTATTATTTTTTGTCTCTTAGTTCTCTAAGAATAACACAACAAAATACAATAAATATGTTACCCGCTGTGAATGTTTTCTTTAACACTCTCTTTCATTCTTTCAATTTATTTATTAATTTTAAGCAAAATATTTAATTCATTTAATTTTATTACAAAATGTAATTTCCTAGTTCCAGTGTCCAACTTAGGACCTATATTCGTTTTTATTTCGTGTGCGTGTTGTATTCTCGTTTATGAATCACTCTCCAATGGAAGTTGATGGTTGTATTAAGTCTTCTGGAAATACTAGGAGTAGAAAAGGGTTGAGGAAAAGAAAACTTCTTCTTAATTATACAGTTGAGGTGATGATGTTATCAAATTTTATTTTTATTATTTTTTTTTAAAGATGTAATCTTTTTGGTTTTTGAGTTGTTGGTCTTCGTTTTGTTGTGAATTATTGAATTATTATATTCTTGGCCGTGTTAGTGATGTTCAGTTTTATTCTTGCTGTCTTCCTATCTATGCAGTTAAACTTATATATTTTTTATTTTCCTTTGCAAAACATCTAATTCATTTAATATTAATATTAAAAATAGTAATATATTAATTGAACTACTAAAATATATATTTTTCTATACATGCTAACACAATTAAAATGTACAATAGGATTCACACTGTGCAAGTTACGATGCTGTTGAACTTATTTGTTTATTTCTTTAGTAAAACCTCTAATTCATTTAATATTAATATTTATATACATTAATTGAATTAGTAAAATATATATTTTTCTTCATAAGTAAACACATTTAAAATTTATATACATAATAAAGATCCATGATATTCATTCTTAACTAAATTACACCGACTTGATATATCCTTTTATATTAGACTATGTTCATTCTAATTTTTATTTCTTCAATAAAAGAAATTCTAGAGAGAATGTATGTGTATGGTCCAGTGCAAGAGGGTGCATTATTGGGCGCAACCTAATTAGGAATGAGTTATTCGTGTCTTAAAGTGAGTCCTGCTTGTGAATATATATATTATTGATATAATTAATTAGTAGATTATTATATTTAATATTTATATTTTATTAATTAGATCATTCACAGTATGATCACAATAATTGACTTCAAGTGAAGATTGAAACAGGAAATAGAAAAGATAGTTGAATATTGAAACAGGAAATTCGATTTTACAGTAAATTTAATTGAATTAAACATTTTACTTAAATTTTGAATCATTGAAAGAAGGAAAGAATACTCGGCCGAGGATTGGCCGTAGGAAATGGTGAAAAGGTTCCCAACAGTCATATATTTATCATCAAACCGTCCTCATGGCATGTCATGCATAAGTTATGACGTGGACCAATGAGAATAGGTCCTTAACATGTCTAGAAAACAGACAATCCATCATCCCTCGTTAAGTTTTATTCTATGTAAGTGATAAACTCAACTCAACACACTGCAACCTAACACAACAGTGGACAAAGAAAAGAACTGAAGTGAATGAGGGAACCATGAGTGAGTTTTTTTCTCATGAAGAGAATGAGAGTTGGATTTGTTTGTTCAACGTAGTTGTTGTCATTTCGGTTTTCTTTTTCTTGTTTTGTGTGTCATTTTTCATTGAAAATGCTGCGCGCATGTTGTATTCTCATTTATGAATTAGTCTCCAGTGGAAGTTGATTGTAGTGACTAGTCGTCTTCTAAGAATACTATGAGTAGAAAAGGGTTTAGGAAAAGAAATCTTCTTAAGGAGAGAGTTGAGGTAATGTTGTTATCAAATGTTTTAATGTTTCTTTTTTTTTAAAAAAAATAATAATATATGTAATCTGTTTAGTTTTTAGTATGTGGGTCTTCATTTTGTTGTGGATTGTTTTATTTTTATTTTCTTTTGGCCATTATAAGTTTGTCATGTTTTATTTTCCATCTCTGTGTAATTCTAATTTTTTAATTGATTTTATGATAATAGTTAATTTATATATAAAAACAATTATAAAATTCATTTATATTAGAGTGATATGAAAATCCATCATCTTTCATATTCAATATTATTTAATAATAAATTATGGAATCACATTCATGTTTATCATATTCACGATGGTTAAATTAATTGTAGAGATATAATTAGGGTTTTATTGGTTCAATCTTTTTTAGCTTAAAGCTATTTTTAATTTAAAATAAAAAATAAAAATTTAGAAAATCTAGGGAAATATTGTTTGTTATTTTTTTAATTAGAAATTCCTTTAATGTTAATAGCTTTTTGATAGTTTTTTTAGTAATTTTTAGCTTTATTTAAAATTATATAGCTATCAAATAAAAAATATTATGAAAAATTAATTTTATTTGTACAAACTTATTTTTGTAATAATAAAATATTAAAATGCATATATTTAAAATTTTTAATAATAATAAATAAAATGATATTGTGTAAAATTAATTTAATTTACATATAATTATTTTAGTGATAATAAAAATAAAATGCTGAGATACTAAAGCTTTCAATTGACACTTTTTTAGATGGTAAAAGATTTCTGTACTGCATTAGTGGAGTTTGTCTCATGTTTCTATGTTTAACTTGCTATAGTCTCTCTCTATATACAGAGAGAGTTAGAAGAAGTTAGGATTTAAATAGTGATCCTCTCAACAAACTTAGCACAAACTAAAGAAAAGTTCCTCTATATCCAAAAACTAAAAAAAAAAATCTCTTTCTTTACAATATCTTTTTTACAAATTCAAGCACCTTATATTTTTAGGAGTTTATATTTTAATGAGTGTTTAATCCAGTTTCTCCTTTTAAAAGAGAAGAAAAGCTTTAAAAAAAAAAACAAAAAAACTTGTCAAACACTACCCTAATAGCAAAGTAATTTCCATTAGGAAAAATAATATAAACTATTCTACCTAAAGATATAATATAAACTATAAAGGTACACAACATTTTAAATATCATTTTCTGCTAATTTATAAGTGCAAAATCGTATAAATTTTCTCCTTCAATTTACTAAATATAGTTATAAGTGATAATAAATGTCAACCACAAATATTTTAAAAAAAATTGTGAACAAGAAATTTAGCATTTATACTATAAGTAGTAATTTATCCTAGTTACAAGTTTTTCTATTTATATTATCATACAAAAGTGTCATTTTAATTTCTAAATTTTAGAGACTGAATCTTAAGAAATGTCAAATTAATCCTATATTTCTAATTCCACTGATGACGTGAAGAATAGGAGTGGGTTTCTAATTTGACTTGGCCAGTTAGCTGTATGGATTTGATATTAAAAATATAATATAAATATAATTCGAACAAAATAAAAATCACTTACCACAAGATGCTTTATATATATATATTTATAAATAGATTTTATAATTAAGTTTTATTTGAAGAAATAAATTGATCTATAATTCTTTTAGGAATAGGACTACATAATTATGGTTCATTTATATCTCATTGAATTAAAGTCAAAATTTTTTAAATTAGTCAGACTAGTTAAAAAAAATGTTTATTATAAATCACAAGCTTACAAAATAAAAACAAATCAGAGTTAAACGCTAGATGACCTGTCCTAGAAACAGCCTGAAATATTTCTTTTATCTATCTTCTCTGTTGGCAGAAGGAAGAAATTGTTTTTATAGCACAAACATAATTTTCGATTCTGTCAGACACTATCCTTTCACTAAATATTAAAATAAAAAACGATTGTAAAATGAAATGTATGAGCTCAATTTGGTTCACTAAAACTACGTAGTGGTTTGTACAGCAGTTAATGTGTCGTGCATGAATTGACAAATGCATGGATACTCAATAAATCAAGACAGGTGAATTGATACTTTTATTGAATTTTAAAACTTTGGTTCCAGAATAGTATATAATAATAAGGATAGTATAATAAACATTTATTGTGTTTCTTTAATCTCTGAACAATGTAGATAGTAATCGATAAAGAAGAAATTCAATCACTCAAGTAATTTCAATGAGAAGCAATCATATATTTATTAAGGTTCAAATAACCTGGAGAAGTTACATCCATTTTATTAATCAAAGCAAGTTAGGATTTTACTATTAGTGGATCGATGTTTTTATAAATTATATAATTGCTCTTAACCAACCTTAAGTAAGAATAAATACACCTGATCTAAGACAGTTTCAAAATATACTATATATATATATATTAGCTAAAATAAATATAAGATTTAAACAATCTCTCATCTACATGAACGCTAAATTAACTGTTTGGGATGATATTATTAAAGAGTAGAAAAACATATATGTTTGTACTTTGGACATAATTTGTAAAAGTTTTAATTGCATAATTTGTAACAATATGATTAAATATTACAATATGAATATATTTATTAAAAAGGAAATATGTAAAAGATTTGACCGTAAATATTTTTAGTCGACAACATTATACATAAGATTAAGAACAATGCTCTAGATTTTTAATAGATGTTTGAAGAAAATGCATACCTTTGAAAATTTGTTAATATTCAGAAACCAATATAGGTAATGATTTAATAAAATTGAGTTATTTTTTCCTGATTCTTAAAAATTACTTTAAAATTAAAATTTAAAATAAAAATTTTAGAAACAAAGGATTAAGATTTTTTATAATTTCCTTCCAAGGTCAAAAAAAAAAAAAAAACAGAAAAATGCCCAAACTCTGTTATCGGTATTGTATTTAGTAGGATTTAAATAATATCCACATAAAAATTTATTTATATATATATATATATATATATATATATATATATATATATATATATATATATATCAACTCTAGAGATTCCGCTGGAGTATTGATAAATATAAATAATAAAATAATTTTAAAAATATTACATCTTTTATCATTTTTGAATTATATTATTTATTTATATTTACGAGGTTAAAATAAAAATAAGTGATTAAATATATATTACAAAATAATATGATGATAAATATATTTATAAACTAACATCTTTAAAATGTGTTTTTAACAAAAAAATTCCTTTATATCTTTAAAATGTATTGTTTTAATTTTTAAATTTTTATTTATAATATAAATAATTTTAATGAATTAAATTTTAAAACAATTAATTTAAAATAATAACATTTTTTACACAGTTATACGTGTTTAAAAAGGTTGCGAAAATGTTCCCAATTTGATTGAACAATACATTTCCTTGTTTTGTGGCCTATATGATGGTAACTAAAAGTTTTCGTTATTTTAAAATTTAAATTATTAATATTGATGTAAAATTAATGTTCTAAACAGAAAAATATAATACACGTATAATTTTTAAAATTTAAATGATCAAAATAAAAAATATCTAAATTTAAATAAATAAAATAATATTTAAATTTGATTTTATGTCAAATATTTATTTCAATGGACTTTTTCTAAAAAGAATCATTTTATTTGGTTATGTTCTCATAGTTATACGGTTAGATTTGAAAATATTTGTATAAGTGTGTTTTCGTAGTAAATTCAACACCCGTGTGTTAAAGACGAATCAATAACATTCTTTAATCTTGGGATCACTCTGTTCTTATTTCCCAAAACATGTTCACGAAATTTTGATTTTTTTTTAGCTTTCGACATTGATGGTTTTGATTTCTATTGATATTTAAGTGATTTTTTTAATTAGTATATGTTTTAGATTCTATTATAAATTTATACATATCATGTATATAAAATTTGGAAATACTATCTATAAAATATCCATAACAATTTACCCAATAATACTTTGTTTTGCCTATCTCTAGGATATATAATTTATTATACTTCTTAACAGTGGAGAAAAATAAACACTTAAGATATTATTGTCTAAAATTTTATATAATTTGTTACGTGTATATGTAACATACCTCTATAACGAACTCATGTGTATTCTCTGTAATTCGTATAAGTGTAAAAGTAGTAATTAACTTGGGAATTTGCTAAATTGAATATTAAAAGATTTCAAAATACTCACCCACTCTTCAACAGAAAGATTGACTCTTAAAAAAGAATAGATTATAATAGTATTACCTCAATTCTCTCACTAGAAGAGAATTTTTTCTTTTTTTATCAACTATTATCTACGTTTAGTATTCCCACAAACTTGTCACTTCAACATTTACGGAGAAACAACTATGAACGAGAATGCACACACCCGTTTTCAAGAAAAAATTACACATGAAAACAACGAAACAACACGAGAATCGAGTAAATTTAATAATCACCTGACAAAATAAAAACTGGTAACAACCTATAATATACACGTGGAACTTATGCATATGCATGATACGACGCACACGATGAAGGTCTAGAGAACATGCTTTTGTTTTCACTAATCTTTTGCTTCTCGTAACAACTCTCTTTAACAAGGAGAAGTTGGGATAGCGTTGGATTGATGTGAGGATGGCGGCTAATTTTCTAAAATAGGAAAAAAACTTAAAAGTTATTTATGTAAATTATTTATTAAAATGAGGTTGTTTGGTTGAAGATTGTGATAAGAATTGTACTATTTTAAAATTATTATATTAATTTTTTTTCTAATAATATACTTGTAATTCTATAAATTTATGTTATTTTTTTTATAATATATGTATAATATTTTTTACATGTTAAATAAATAAATTATTTAAATTATGTAAATAATACTTTATAAATTTAATAAAATAAAATTTCAAAACATATTATATAAAAATTATTTATATAATTCATCATTAATGGATAAAGGGTACATGTGAATAAACTTTACAGTAAACTAAATAAATTAAACATTTCCAAAAAAGAAAAAATAAATTGAAGAAAGAAACCCTCAGCAAGGAATTTGAATTAGGAAATGGGAAAAGTGATCACTGACATCAAAGTATTAATTATACATATTTGTCGTGTTATTCTTAAAGAATTGAGTGGGAAAAAAAATAATAACGAAAGAATACTGTGTTTAGTGCATATCTAGTTATGCATACTCTCGGCAGTATATGTTTAAAAATATTATAATTTACTCTTTAAAATAATTAAAATTTTATCTTAAATATAACCACTTAGATTATTTCTGAATGTAAACATGACGCCAATAAATTTTTATTTTGAATATACTTAATAGTATATATTAAAAAATTATATTTTAAAATTTTAGAAAAAAATGGAAAAGAATTATTATAATAATTTAGTATTAATCATTTAACGATCCATCAAAATAAATTAATATTGTAACACTCTACTTTAACATATTTGGTATTTCGATTGCTTGACATTTTCAATTTACTGTATAATTATTATTTTAATTATATTATTGTTTATAAATAATTTTATTTTTGTATTTAAAATGAATCATTACATTTTTAGTATATATAATTATTTATGAAAATTAATTTTGAGTTAGAAAGATAAATTAAATTCAGTTATATTCTGGCCTTTCTAAAGGTATTTACTTTTATAATCATAATTTTCAAATTGTATCCAAAATTATTTTTAAAAAGTTAATTGTTAGGAGTGTCAAAATTTTAAGACATATAGTACTTCAAAAGTCAATTCTTTTAGTTATAACTTTTTTAATGTTATGATTAAATAATGTTAAGTCTCAAAATATCATGGACAAGTTGAAATTTTTTTATTATAAATTAAAATATTTTAATATCTTAAATTTTGATAATTACAATATAGACGATTTAAAATTTTTGTCTATATAAATATAAAAGTTTGAAGAATTGAAAAGTTATTAACACTGTAAACATTTTGAATCTTTGAAAATTCATTTTCAACAATTTTCCTTCTGTTCCTTCGTGTTTTCATTGTAAAATCTTTATTTCAAAGAGATTAAACATTTAAAGTTAGACTTACCTCTTTTACCTCTATTAAGTGTTTAATATAGTTTGAAGAGGTTATGTACAAGAAATATTTGTATCATTTTGTATTCAAGAATATTTGTATTTAACTTGAAGAAGCTAAAACTAAAAAATACTTATATATTTGATCATGTAGTGAAAACTTAATAATTGATAAAGAATTAGACACAATCTTAGGTGAAGGCAAATCGAATGAAAATTCATGTTCTTCTTTCTATTTATCACTAACCAAAAAGAATTATTTAACTTAGACACTTTTAGTTAAGTATTTACCAAAATTGAGTTGTTTGCCACGTGACACTTTATACATCGATTATGAAGCAATTGATGTAAAAAACTGACACTTTCTACATCGATTGTTCATCTAACCGATGTAAATGAATGCGATAGAACACATTTTACATTGGTTAGATAAACAACCAATATAGAAAGTGTCATTTTTTTATAACGATTATTTCATAATCAATATAGAAAATGTCACGTAATAAAACAATTCTATTTTCATAAATAATTTATAATTAAAATCATTTTATTAAATAGTTAAAAAAAAGCCTAATTTAAACTTTTTATCAACTTATTTTCTTTTGGCAAAAGTTTCTTTAAAAAAACAATCCATTTAAAATTTTGTTAACACATTGTTTGTCTTACCAAACAAAATTGTTTGTTTAAAAAAAAAAACTTGCAAAAGTTTTATACAAGATTGAACCACTTACATGTCTTTTATCTTTACAATTATAATTTTGAATGTTTGATGCGATAATTAATATCGGAAACAGGATACGAGATCTATCTCCGATAAATATAATTGTTGTGGACATGTATTAATTTTTTTAGTATTTACTGAAAAGGAAATAAATATAAAATTTTGATAAACCTTACATATTGATTATTTTTTGTGATATTATTATTAAATTTAAAAAAGAAAATATTTAAATATTTAAATATTATTCTTAAAAACAAAATTTATTCCATGTCTTATTATTTAATAGTCAAATTTGTTTTCACTATTTATAAATTTTTTACTTATACTAAATTTATTGACTTTAATAACGATATTCACACAAATTATACAAAAAAAAAATTATTCACAATTAATCAATAGTATTAAATAATTAAAATTTTCAAAAAAAAACTATATAAAACTTGCTTTATAATTAGATGACTACTATGTCAGTGTGACAGAGGAGTTGAAAGTTTTGTGAATACTATTTTACTGTATTTGGGGTGCAGTTTTTCAAAGAAAAGAACTCCTAGGAGACATAAATACACGATTTTCATCAATGTTTTTTTACGGCCTTTTCTCTTTTCCAATTTATAAGAATAAAAATACCTAATTTATCATAACAATAGTAGTTACATTTATTAATTTTAATTTATTTCAAGATTACACGTAACAAATAAATGGTATAATAGGTATAATATTTTGAAAAAAGATAATTCCTTCAATAAGCATTCACTATTTTATAGATATTTATGAGAAAATGAATGTGTATTATTAATAAATATTACAATTAATTAGATCTTAAAATGTTTAACAATATATATGCCTCATGTTTCTTATAACACGAAAGATTATTATTTATTACTATAAAAAAAAATATATACGTTTACGTGTTTACATTTTTATATAATTAAATAAAACAGACAGAGACAACATATTTAACATTTTTAATTTTTTAAATAAATTAAGAAACTATAATATAAATGTGAGAAAAAAATATTACATAAAAGTAAAATAAAATATTATGTAAAAATAGATATAAAATTGAATTAAAATTTAAATTTTATTGACAGTAATGTGAAAAAAAATAACTTCGTATAATTAAAAGATAAAATTATACAATAAAATTAAAGATAAAAATTTATTAAAAAGAGATAGCACCCTTGTTAATAGTTAAAGATAAAATTTTCAGTAAAATATTTTCAAATTGAGAAGAAAGATTCAATTATTAAAAAAACTATATTATCCTAGATTTAAAAACGGTTGTTTCTGATGTTTAATGTAATTAATAAAAAATATAAATTTTCATAAAATGCTTTTGATAGATGTTTTCACAAAATTGTTACTTAATAGCTCATTAATTATAATTATATAAAGTTTCCAAATATTTTCTTATTCAATATAAGGGATAGCTAAATTTATTAATTCGATATACATATATATTTTAAATATATTTCTTATTATCTAAAAATAAAAATATCTTATAAAATATATTGCTTTTAATTTTTTAATACTCTAATCACTATATTTATCAAATACAAATTTTTATTTTAAAATTCCTTAAGACATTAATTAAAAAATTAAATTTCTTGAGAATATTAACATATAAAATGTTTTAGTCGAAATCATAAGAAAACATAAAGTAAAGAGAATAGAAAATTCTGTTACATTAGAACCAAGTAAAAACACATTAATGATTTTTAACATAGTTTATGGCGTACAATGATTGTACTAATGGACAGAGTCGGGATTGAAAGGTTCTTGAGGACCAAGTTTAAAAATTATAGATTATCTAATAAACATGTAAGTATCGATTTTATACAAAATATGATGTGTGTTTTTCAAAATTATCCAAGAATATAAGATAGAAATGTGATTACATAGAAGACAAACTAAAATTAAACTCTTTTTCATGAGAGAAAATAAAATAAAATTTATCTTAATTTGTAAATGTATAAGTATTTTTAACAAGATATTATGAATTTCATAAAGAAATATTTGTTAAAAATATAAATATTTTTATTTTATTTTCTTAATATTAAACTTAAATTAATTTTTGGAAATTAAAAAATTTGAAGATATTTAATCATATAAAAATGTTACGTTTCAACTTTTTTTTAAAAAAAAACTATTTTTTTATGATTAAACTCCTCTAAAGTAAGGGAATTAGGGGAATGTACTTTAAATGATGAAATATAATCTCATACATTTATTAACAAATTAATGATTAAGATTTATAATAAAACCATACAAATATAATAAAAATTAAAATTTATTATATTAATTGTTTTTCCAAATCAAAGAATGCACGTTATTCTAAAAAATGCACCCAGGGATCAAATTCATTTATTTAAATAGATTAGATTTGAAATTAAAAAAATTGAACTTAAATACAATAAAAAAATTTATATGTATTTTAATATTGTGAACATTCTGGATACCGTGGCTTTCACTGATTTTCAAGTAAATAAACTGTTAGAATGTAAAAATTCTGCTTTTACTATGTATACTATCCGGGGAGATCAAGTAAGCAGAGGGAGAAAAAAAATAAAGTATATCACTTACTTATATTATAACAAGAGTGGTTATTCTTATTTTTTTTATATTAATTATCTTTAAATAACTATTATATTAATTATCTTCAAATAACTAAGAATAATTAATAAAATGATTAAATTTCACCTAAAATAAATTACACTGTACAATAAGATATTTAATATAATATTAAATAATGTATTAAATATCTTGTTCAGGGATTACATCAACATATTCCCTTCTAATTTCTGATGACCATACGCATTTTGGAAATAACTAAAATGCGTTTAAAAGAGATTTATATTAAATGTCTTGTGTCAGGGATTACGTTAACCTGTATCCTTCTAATGTTCTTCTGACAACTATATGTGTCTTGAAAGTAACTGAAACGCGTTTAAAAGAGATTTTTACACTAAATACTATATTAAATGTATTGTGTCAGAGATTATGTCAACCTGTGTTTTTCTAACGATTTTCTGACAACCATACGCGTCTTGGAAGTAACTAAAACGCGTTTAAAAGAGATCTTACATTAAATATTATATTAAATGTCTTGTGTCAAGTATTACGTCAACTTATGTCCTTCTAACGTTTTTTTGACTACCATACACGTCTTAAAAGTAACTAAAACGCGTTTAAGAGAGATTATTATCACGCTTTACAGATATACCTTTCACACTTCGAAGATGATTACATCTCAAATCAGATCAATCAATCTAAACACACCATATCATCCATTAACATCTTCCATAAGAACATAAATTATTTTTATTTAACATTAAATTATGAGTATAACTTTTTTATTTTAAATGAAATTTTGAATAAAATTGTAGAAAAAAAATCCATGATAAATAATATCAAATTACAAAGCGTGATAACATATTTTCTCCTTAATTATTATATATTATTATATGTTCTTGATAAAGATAAAATTTCTTTTTATTCTTTTTACAAAACCAGAAAACAATGGTATTTAAAAATAATAAAAAATAAGTATAGAGTTACGACCTACGAGTAAACTAATATTGATTTATTAGGGTTTTTTTTTTGTTTCGACAGAAATATTTGTTCAATTGTTTGAGTTTTTTTTTTTCTCTTTCATTCACTCCCAAGATAAGTAAATCCGTCTTTGGTAACATTGAAATTAAAATTTATGATTTTTTTATCCAATCTCATGAATAGATCAATTCTGGCCAGTTATAATCATACAAACATATATTGTAATTTTAAATTTTATGAAAAATATTTTGACAAAAAACTTGTCCAAACATATAATTTGATTAAAAATGATTTTTAGAATATGTCTTATTTTACGTAGAAGAAAAATGTTATAATAAATTAGTTATGAGTATTATTATCTATATTAACTTTTATATATTATCTCATAGATCATTTATACAGAACTCGTTATACTAAAATTTTGAAATTTAGATAAGAACAATGCTAAACAATTTATACATTTATTAAAAATAAATTTCACAAAGTTCATATTTTTTTTATTTAACTCTCATAAAAAGTTTAGTTATCATTTTATTAAAAATAAATAATTTAGATCCAACAAATCTAGAAAAATATGTATTTCATTTCTAAGTAAACCTGAATTTTCAAGAATAAATTTATCAATAATTAATGTTTTTGCTCGTTTTCTCTCTCTCTTTTTTTCCTTTTTTTCTTTTTTCACTTTCAGATAATTAAACAACATCATATTAGCCACGGGGAGTTTAATATAAACATCTTATTGTTAAGGGGTTTGATATATATAGACAACATCACATTAATTTCAGTCAAAGGATATTATTCTAAGTTAACCAAAATAAAATAAATTTATACAGACAACAGATTAAACATAAAATTATATAAATTAAGTTGGGTTCATTTATTATAAATTAATATAAGTGAAATATTAAATAAATTTAGACAATAAAGATTTTTTACTATCAACATTATATTATAACAAATTTAATATTACAATAGTAATAAAAAAAGACAAATATTTATTCATGTTTATTTAAACGGGTCATTTTTCTTTAAGTTAAAGAGTCTTTTTAATCTATAATTATTAATAATAGAGATTTCTCTTCCTATAATTATATTTTAGTTTCTATTTTTACTGGACAATTTTGCTATTTTAAATTTATAAAATTATTTATTATATTTTTATATTTGAATCATTGTTACCCTTAATAAAATTTAAAAATATTTTATTTTCTACAACTCAAATTTTTATGCTTTTTTATTTTATTCAAAAAATTGAAACCACCAAATTTACTATTTCTACCCATTTTACTTACCTAAAAATGCAAACATACATATACGACAATGTATATGTTTATGCTAGTAATTATATAAAAAAATAATTTAAAAAAACTTATCAATGTATATGTTTTTCTAGTAATTATAAAAAAAATTAAAATGATTTAAAAAAGTTTGTGAAATATTTTTAACACAATTCAACGTCTCTTCATATATTTTTGTCTTAAAAATCTTAGTCATTAGTAAAAAACTAGATGTAATATTAAGAGTATGAACAAGGATGAAATATCTCATGTTATATCTTTATTTATTATTCTTTATGTTTCCATTAATTGATGATGACTTGATTAAACCATTACCCTTTGTAAATAAATTTCAAAAACTCTGCTCTAGAAAAATTGAGTTTATTAATGAAACACATATTTCTTGTATTTTTAAGAATCTCGTCTATGATCTATCAAACAATACAGAAAAGTATTTTATAAAAGTTTGTGATTTTTTTTTTTTACATAATTCAACTTTCCTTTTTATGTTTTTACATTTACAAAATAATATCAAGAGCTTGTTTTTCTTCAAACTTCATTGTTTTTCTTCATTTTGGTATTTGTAGTTTAACCTAGTTTTGTTGAATTCTTATAATGTTTAAGTGTTTCCTCATGTACTGTTTGATTCTAGGAAACATTTTTTATTTTCATTTCATATTTTCTTTTTTTGAAAATTGTTATCATTTCAAAATTTTTAATATTGAAAAAACATGTTTTAATTTTATTATAATTATGCGTTTTCCACCACATTTTCATCATTCTCACTTTTTTATTTTCCAAATTCACGTGAAAACAATGAAAATGCTATTTTTTCGTTTTCAAATTCAACCTTTATTTTCAAAATTCAAGAAAAATATTTTTAAAATTACAACCAAAAATATTTCTTGATCATTTCATTCTAGGGAAAATGAAAATAGGAAACGATAAACGAAATAGGCCCTTAGTTTTTGTGTTGTTAATTTAGGTGTTTCATTGAGTTGTTATGTACTATATTCCTGGACTAGTTTTAATTTTCCAAATTTTTGTGTTCTTAAATTTTTCACATGTGTTTTCTTGTTCTTAAGTAAATTCTAGTTTTAGAATTTTATGTTACTTATGTTTTGGTGTTATATGACTACTCATCTTAAGCCCAATTGTCATTATTATTGGATTTGAACCTTATTAGTAGTCGTTATACTTATGTACCTCATTTTGGTTAAGTATTGATTTCAGTGATTGGACCTAGAATAGTGAATTATAAGAAAAGAAAAAAAAAAGAAAGAAGACCAAAAGCATAGAAACATAAAACAACAAACAAAAAAAAAAGAATGACCAAAGAAAAGTGAGTAAAAGAACATAAACAAAAAAATAATAACAAGTCAAAAGAATACGAAATATTGCTTATGATTCTAGAGAACTTATTAAAACCAACAATTGTGACATATACTTGAATGTTTTGACATATACTTGGACATTTGTAAATTGTTTCTAAGCCAAATTAGACTCAAAGTATGTAGTTTTAGCTTTGGTCTTCGCTTTTTCAAAACTGTTGCTAATAGTGTTTTTCGTGATGGTTTATATGTTAGAAGTGTTACTAATACTCGTTTTTAGTAATAATTGCGAAACAAATATTGTGAATTATGCTTTTAGTGATAGATTCTAGCATACAAATATTATTAATTCTATTTCACCTACAATATTCTATTTTTGCCTTATTTTGTGCTAATTTTTTTTTTATCTCATTCTAATCTTTTTGATTGTCTCATTAACCTTTATTTGAATATGCTTCATTTTTATTTCAATCTTTATTGCTTTTTTTCAAAATTCTTTGGTTTTCTCTAAGCAGTAGTCATTGATCCTTACTTAAATAGGAAACTTTACTTAAATTCAAGCTTTTAGATTCACAAAATATTTCTAATCAAACTTAAATTTAACTTGAAATTCTTTTATGAATTTTAATGTCTTATTAGCCCAACACTTGCATTCTTTATCAAGCCTTCCTAAGCAAATTCAAAACATCAAAAACAAAGGAAAAATGGTCTTGGTCATGAGCTTTGGACTCACTTACACATGGCCTAGTAACTTGTGCACTTACAAGAATACTTATTGACACACACATCGAGCGTGCGTTAAATAATATCAAATCAGTTATTACTTTGCAATAATAGTAGATTTGGATCGTTTCTCACATATTACAATATTACTTCTCAAAAGCCAAAATTATAAAACATAATTTGGGGTTTTATGCTTAGGGAACTTAAACATGCAACAAAAATCAATTAAAACAATAAAAGCAACAAGAAAACAAAACTGGAGAATTGAATTAAATGCAGGAACAATCAATCAAACAAGCTTCAATCCGATTTCTGTCAGTTCCTAATTCTCCTCACCGGTTCAAGTAAAATAGGAACAATCGTTTATGGAGTGTGTTGAAACTGGAATCTTTGTGTTTCAACACTGAATTAGCGCTCCAAAATCTCGAAGTAATTTCATCGAACACTTGATGGCCTTTAAACTCACACAATTACATGAAAGTACACAACTCGATTTTGAATCATTTAATTAATTCTCTATATCCGTTATCAATCAATAATGCTAGAACAATAAGAAAATCAATTCAATTCATCAATCAGTTAAATCAAACGAAAAATCCAGCAACTAAAATGACATGTTCTTAATAATTAAAACGGAGAACATAAGGAAATTAAAGAACCTATTGAGATCAAATTGATTAACGAATTAGCTACTCATAATCGCAACGGAACAATACAGTAATCAAAATTGCATAATTGAAATTGAAAACGCATAAGAAAGAGAAGAGAACGAAATTGAAATACCAAACCTTAGTAGAGCAAGAACAAGAGGAAAAATGCCTAAAACGAAAATCTGATTGCAAAAATAAAAGAAGTGTAAAGTGTGTTCTGATTGTGGTTTTGGCCTATTTAAAGGGTGCAGGTTATGCTAGTCACATGAACTTTTAATGAGGTGAAGTGCACCCTTCGAATCTCATTCATAGCAAAAATAAAATGGTTCAATATTACATGTAAATAAATGGGCCCAAACTAAAGTGTTTTGCTGGAAATTTTCCTGGCAATAACCAAACGTTAACTTTAAGTTCAAATTCACCTAGATGCGGACCGAACTAGCTCTTGGTGTTTTCATAGCTTTTGTAGCTTTTTGTGTCCTATTTAAAAAGACACCGAATGGAGTTTAAACAGAGTTCTGTAGCCAAAGTTATACTTGAATTACTGAACCTGGTCAACCCAAAAATTGTAGCGAAATAATTACAATATGTTCACTTTAAGCCCAATTGACTCCTAAGTCATAAATGAACTTAAACATGTTAATTGACCATTAATTATGCTCTAATATGAGGTGATAAGTGCAAAAAAATTTGATAAAAATAATAACACATCACTTATTCGAACAAGTTTACGAGCACATTACAAAATTTAAGTCCTAAACTAAGATGACTTGATTGAGGATGTGCCAATTCTCGGAGCTTCTCCACTTCTTCTTCAATCTTCCTTTGTATGCTTCTAGTAACCCTTCTAGTGATAGATGTTTCTAAATCAAGTTTTAACTTCTTTGGACTCTTGAGCCAATCTAGAATTGATTCACTTGCACTTTGGATAGACTACTTTGGTTTAAGATATTTTCTTAAAAACCCTAAGAGAGGACTTAAGCGGAAAGAGGTAAAGGTGAATAACATAGAAAAAATCCTTCAAAGAGTGAAACACGAGTGTTGAGTGAATACACTAAGGAGTTGTGAAAATTTCCTCTTGTGTAGTTATAGCTGAAAGCTCACCAAGTGTAGGGGATGAGTTATCTCCCAAAATAGCAAAGTTAATGAACCTCGTGAGGGGGGATGAAGAAATTTCAAACTAGTATGAATGAGAATTTTAAAAAGGAGGTCATTAGAAAAGAAAGGAGATAGATGGAGGAAAAAGAGAGGATAACTAGAGAAAAGAGGGAGAGAAAAGTAAGAAGAAAGGATGGAAATAAAAGAACAAGAGAGGGAAATAATGTTGTCTCAAGGGAGTGATGAGGGAGGATACTATGTTCCTAGAAGAGGAAATAAAGATAAGCAGGGAAGGTGCATGATAAGAGAAATGATGTAAGGATTATGAAAATCAAGCTTCCCAAAGAAAGTTCCTTGGAAATGAGAATGTCGAGATCTATATGGAGTGGGAAATGAAAGTCAATCAAGTCTTCTTAAGCTACGAACTAGTGAAGAAAAAGAAGATTATCCTAATTGTTCTTGAATTTGAAGGATATGCAATGATTTAGTAACCGAAATGGCAAGAAAGAGAGATTTTTTCCACTGTTCTACATGAAAGAGCTCCATAACACTTATATCAGGCAAAAAGTCTTATATAGGGCAATTTAGAAAACATTTTACGTTAATAGGGTAAGTTAGAAACTATTTACGGGGAAGGGGTTGTTTTCTGAAGTCGAATCAGAAATTTCGACTACCATTACAAAGAAGACGAAAGAAAAATTTTGACTTCCTAGGGTGGTGACACGTGTCAAATGTAATTTGTTGTGATAGTCACAAATGGTGTAATTTTATTCGTTGCGAGGACACATGACGAAGACAAAACAGATTCTTCGTTTTCGCTGTGATCGTGACACGTGACGCCTTTTCATTGGTTGCAACGAAGACGTGTTAGATCAAGATGATTAACATTCCTTGTTTTGATAATTACAAGACAGACGAAACTAATAGACGAAGCAAGCTCAGACGACCCCTCAACTTTAAATCTTTATTGCATCTTTCATTCAATGAATCAAGTATGCCTCAAGAGGATAAAATGATAGACGATATGTGAAAGACAGTAGACAACATAAACTTCGGACCTTGCTTATAAGAGATCTTTTTGAAGACTTTGTTGATTTCGAGATCTATCATCTACTAAAGGGAGTTGAAGACAGACGATATAACGAGTGCCAATTTCAAATCTAGTCGTTACTCGTGGAAGTTTCCAAAAGTGGTTGGATACTGTGCAAAACCTCTGCAACACGAAAAACAAATCACGTTTTTGTGATCCAATTTGATCAAGCCAGAAAAATGTACTGATTATGCGCTAACTCCGCTGCTCAAGCATTTAATTATTCTGATTGATTGATGTGAAAGCTTCAAGAAAAGGACAACGGTCAAGATTTTAGTCTAACCGATCTTTGTAAATCTGTTGCCTATATAAAGGTCTTCTCTCCTCAAATTCAAGTTGGCGAAAACGTTGTATAAGCTCATTCTTATCTTAGCTCTTGAATCTTTGAAAGCTATTCTTCATTGTAAAAACCCTCTCTGCGTAGAGGAATCAAAAGTTTTTCATAAACTCTTTACAAATCCACTTATGTGGTACTTTAGCCTGAGGAGGTTGTGTGTTCAAAAAATACCTTGTTTTAGCCTGAAGATGCTGTGTTTCAAAGAATACTTGGTTGGTTAGCCTGGGAAGGATGTATTTAAAGGATATCTTGTATTAGCCAGAAGTGGCTGGGTTCAAACAATACTTGTAACCTTTTCACAGTTTGTAGTGAAAACTCAATGGTTGCTGGGTAACTGGACGTAGTCTTGAATAGACAAACCAGTATAAAAATAGATGTGTTTATTTTATTTAAGCTTGTGACTAACAAGGATAATTAAAGCATAACTCTATTCCTTAAAATTAATCTTTCAAGATAAGTTTTACATCGTCTGAACCTGTTTGAAACCAACAGACGACACAAACAAATTTTTTAATTAACACAATTCAACCCCCCTTCTTGTGTTTTATTTTTTACAAGACGAAACAGTTTTTTTGTCTTCCTCTTGGTGCTGACACGTGGCAAAATGTGATTGGCCTAGAGGGAGTCGAAAGTCGCTTTTTGTCTTCCATTGACCAATCTCATCCTTTCTCGACTTCCATTGTTTGACTCCCGAAAGCTATATATATACAAATCTCTCCATTTCCAATGCATGCCTAGAATACATAATGATACCCACTGCACACTGAAAGGAAAAAACCGCTATGTGTTCTTTTTTCTACAAATCTGATATTAAACATAAATCCAACAATTACTATTATTTACCTCATCAGTAGTTAACACATATAATTTGTGTCAAATGTGCTCAACACTGTGGTTATAAGGAATATTACGCATAACCGATAACCACCTATAAAAACAAACAAAAAGAATTAAAGATGAAAGATATTTCAATTATGTAATATGTTAAATTAAATAAAATAAATCAAATACATGTGACTGATCGTTCTCTACGGCACTGTAGGTGTTATGACGTGTGGCATGATGCATAAAAACCTTTCCCATGCCTACAGCTGTATCAACACGGTCATACCACCTATACCAAGAATCTCTGGGTTAGTGGCATTGCAGAGCTCTCTGTACAGGTTCCCCAAAACAGCACTGCCCCATAAATAAGTGTTGATCTCCCTAAAGTCACTAAGGAACTGTAACCACTTCAATGACACTTGGGATCCACTATTATCAACGAATATAACACCGCCTATAAACCGTAGAAACCATGCTCGTGTATAATGGCGTAACACCTCAACATCACCTAAGAAATGTGTGATGTCCCTAAATGTATCAGTTAACCAACTCAGCTTCACCGTCGACCCTTTCAATGTACTCTGTATAGGCCTAACACCCAAGACCTCCTCACATATATTAATCCTCTGATCGTGGGTCTCTGCAATAAAAGGTTTACCATTAATAGGTAAACCTACAAACATAGCCGCATCCTACAGAGTTATGGTGCACTCACCATAACGCATATGAAATGTGTGAGTTTCGGATCTCTATCTCTTGACAAAGGCATTAAGAATCCCCTGATGAATCTGTTTAGAAACAATTTTGAAATAAATAAATAATTTTTAACAATTTTAATAAATTCTACGTACCTAAAAAAAATTATATATAAAATTCCTTTAACAACCTATCATACAATTTTAATAAATTCTAACAATTTTAATTAACAAAATCACTAACAATTTAAGTTAAATTAAAATAAAATAAATAACTAGCGTAACTTTACAAATTTATATAAAATCTAACTACAAAATTAACTATGTACACAAAACAAAATTATATCTAAAAAAATTCATTACTAACTAACAATTAAATTAAATTAAGCAAAAATAAATAACTACTTAACATAAAAATTTAAATTAAATATAACTAAAAAATTAATTACGTAACAAAATTCTTAACTAATTAACTAACTATTTTAATAAATTCTAAAAATTAATATTAACTAAATCACTATCAATTTAAATTAAAATAAACTAAAATAAATAACTACATAACTTTATAAATTTAAATAATATCTAACTACAAAATTAACTACGTACATAAAAGAAATTTTTCTAAAAAAATTCTTAACTAACTAACAATTATACTAATTAAAATTAACTAAGTCACTAAAACCGTAAATTAAAGCTAACTAAAAAAAAATTAACTACGTAAATTCTTGATTTAAATAAAATCTAACTAAAAATTTAACTAGGTACCTAAAAAATATTATATCTACACAAATTTTTAGTTAGCATACTTACTAACAATTTTAAATAAATTATAAAAATTAAAATTAACTAAGTCACTAACAATTTAATTTAAATCTAACTAATTCACTAACAACTTAAATTACATTTATCTAAAAAAAATAATTATGTAGTTAAATTAAATATAATTACAAAAATAAACTACTTAATTTAAATCTAACTAAAAATATTAATTACATAACTATAAATTTAAATTAAATAAAACATAAAATGCAAAATTTTTAAATACCTTCACGTGGCCAATTTTGCAAACCCAAAAAAAATCCGCCTCGTGAAGAAGATTTACTATAGCATCTGGAATATTCACCTCTCCCATATATGTAGGAACTTATCGTCGTAATTGCAATCTCCTAGTTTCCCCGGTATTCCACATATATTGAGAAATGTGTGATTTTTGAAGCCATAATAAATCTTCTTCAACGGCACCACACTCAATTTTCATATGAGTGAAACACTCCTAATCCATTTTACTAATACAAAATGCAATAAACAACAAAAAATGAAGGCAGTATGAGTAAAACAGACACTGAGAGAATGAAGGCAGTGAATGTAAAAGTAAATTTTTTTTTACTCCGTTCACTGCCTTATATAATGGTCCCAACGCGCCAAAATTTTTAAATTAAAGACGAAATCTAACCTACGACTCCATCTGGACCATTTAGATTTCGCCACGTGTCAGCATCAGGACGAAGACGAAAATTCTGTTTCGTCTTCCTCTCCAACCAATTAAAACGCGCCACATGTCACGCCTTAGAGAAGACGAAGAAACTGTTTCGACTTGGCTCACGTCAACATGTAACTAATCACAACTTGCCACGTATCATGATCACATCAGATTGCATTTGACATATGTCATCATCCTTGGAAGTCGAATTTTTTTTTCATCTTCTTTGTAATTGTAGTCGAAATTTCTGATTCGACTTCAAAAAATAACCCATCTTTCGTAAATAGTTTCTAACTAACCATATTAATATTCTAAATTGTCATGTATATGACTTTTTACCCTTATTTCATGTAGTATCATAGTCACCAAAACAAAGAAGAAAACTTAAAATAAAGAAAACTAAAGTTTAAAAAGTGACTAAAGAGAAAAAAAACATATTTGAGTGATCAAACTCTCATCCTTAGGATTCATGTTAAGTCTCTTCTTTTTCTCTTTCTTCGTTGAAATCAAATATGGCTTTCATCTTCTTAGCCTACCTATTCCTTCTATTTCTAAACCCTCCAAGGTAAAAATTTAACCTAATGAACCTTAAAGGGTCATTAAAAAATTGACATAAAGATATAAAAATAACATTTTGATTATAATACATACATGTAACTGTTTATTTTAAGTAAATATATAATATACATCCTTTATCCTCTTTTTTAATTTTAAAAGCCCCACTTTTATTTATTTTTATTTTTTCTTATAAAATATTTTTTTTATGAAAATTAGACAATTGACTAGGTACCCAGACAAAATTAGGGTATGACATATGTAAAAGATAAAACACAAGAAGGGGGTTGAATTGTGTTAATAAAAATTTTAGTCTTTTCGTCTGTTGGTTTAAAACAGGTTCAGACGAAACAATTCTTTATCTTCAAAGATCAGTTTTAATGAATAGACGTGATAAGTTGATTACCCCTGTTAGTTGCAAACTTAAAGAAGATAAACACAAGTATTTTTATACTGGTTCGTCTATTCAAGACTACGTCCAGTTACCCAACAACTACTGAGTTTTCACTACAAACCGTGAAATGGTTACAAGTATTATTTGAACCCAGCCACTTCTGGCTATTACAAGATATTCTTTGATCACAACTTTCTCAGGCTAAACAACCAGATATTATTTGAACACACAGCCTCCTCAGGCTAAAGCACCACACAAGTGGATTTACAAGATTTTCTATGAAAGAAAGGTTCCTCTTCGCAGAGAGGGGTACACAATGAAGTTCAACAGTAGCAGTGAGCGAAACCACAAAGTCTTAGCAATATAAGTGTGTTCGCCAACTGAAACTTGAGAGAGTGAGGTCCTTATATAGGTAGATTTTTCAGATATCCGTTAGAGACAGAAGAATGACGTTGAGCTTTCTCCAAGTGCAGTCCAAAAAGGCGTCAAAGTGAAATCAAGTGATAGATAGCGTGTGCAACATATTAGATGGCATGCTCAGTCTTTTTTCTGACTTGTACAGAGATTTTCTTGGAAAAGGAGAACTCTTTTCATGTAGCATAGGTAAGCTCGAATTCTCATATTGATCTTGGAAGCTCTGATGAGTACTTTAACATATTTGAAAATTTGGGGCGAATTACTCAAACTGTACTTCACTCTTGTGACAGACGATGTAGATCTTCAGTCTTAAGATTGGTTTCTAAGTTCCGTCTGAAGAATTTCGTCTATCATTCCGTTTGAAGACTTGACTTTGTGACAGACGAATGACCTTACTCTTGAGGGGTCATCTTCCGTCTGTACTTGTTCCGTCTGACTTTGCGTGTAACACTTTCTCTGAGATGTTCCGTCTATCTTGTAATAAATCAAAACTTAGAGTCGTTAATCTCTCTTGATCTAACAACATAGGTACATTATTAGGCTCTAATTAGTTGATAATGACGCAACCATTATAAGGGTACGTCAAACTTAATCTAAACTTCTTGCTCGACTTAATAGTTCATTTTAAAAAAATTTCAAATCTCATATTATATCTTTTCAAATACATTTTATGGTCAATCAATACGAGATTTATTCTCCTTCATTCTCTTACAAGATTTATATTTTTGTACATGTGACACTAAACATCGATCAAGATGGTGTTTAATATTCACTCTGACTTTTTATGATAATTTTCAATGCTTTTTGAAAATCTTATTCTTATTCTTATTACCAATTCCTCTTTATGGAAGGGTGAAATTTTAACACTTTAGAGTCATTGGTTATTTACCTTTTAAAAATAGCACATGTATATATAATAAAACTTTCATATTTAAGTTCTCTCTACTTTGTTCTCTCAATCAGCTCAAACCTTTAATAATAGCTTCTCATTAGGTCACGTTTTTCTATAATAATTTTGTGAATAAAATTACACAACCCTTATCTCAATAATCACATCACATCTTCCAAAGATAATTTACCCGTGTAATTACACTAGTATTTCATGGTATCCCGCAATTAGTTGTATTATTACCTAATAATATCATACTCTTTACATAAATAAAATTCAAATGAGCTAAATAGATTTTTTTTAAAATAAATCTAATTTATCCATTTGCTAAACATATAAATAAGCACATGTAATTAGCTAATCAATTTACAAGAATCTACACAAGTGCCCTAACAAACCCCACTTTCCATACATAATCATTATTAATTATTACTTAACTAAAATTGCAATCTCAAAATAGAATACGACTTAAACAGAACAATGCAACCCACCCAATCATGTGGTATATGAGTAGGATAAGGTGACTTGATGACAACACAAAAATACTTGTTAATGCTATCGAAAATCAACCTACACTTTATTTTTATTTTAAAAAAAACCACTCTACAAGGTATAAAAAATGGATGCAAATTGAATTTTTGAGAGTGCACGAAAGAAATTCCCAATGCATTATATGCCCAAAAAAAGTGCATCTATCTAAATTGTTTTTGAACCCATGAGAACCGAAAATGGACCATATGAATATTATCCCATCTAATGTATTAAGCAAACAAATAAAAAGAAGAACAAAAACTAAAAATGGACCAACCCCAAAGCCCAGTTGCAATGCGGTCAGCCCAAGAAATAGTAAGATAACTAAACATGGAAGAAGGGCACACATGTCTCCACGCCCCAACTCAAAGAAAAATATCTTCTAGTCCTTTTCTTTTTACATCCGATTAATCTTTTCTTACACCATACTTTATTTATAATAGATTATAATTAAAATTATTTTTTATATGTATAACTAATTATTGATATAATTAATTATGATTAAAGTTAACATTTTTTTTTGGATAAATTTGTTAAAAGTAGTTACAAGATAATTAGTTTTGTTTGGATATAACAAAAAGTTAGCTTTTATACAATAAAAAGCATAAAAATAACTGAAAAAGAAAAAATGTTAAAAAATTATAATAATCTTCAAATTTTCATATTCGAAAATCAGCTTTTTTTTTTTAAAAAAAATTATTTTTATAAATTTTTTACCATTTCCTATTATTATTATTATTTAATATCATTTCTTCTGTCATTTCTCAGCTAAAAAATATTAGTTAATATCTTTTGATTTCTTCTTACTTATTATTCTCTCTAGACTCATAGATAACTTAAAAAAAAGAAAAAACAAATTTTTTTTTTTGGATATACGTAAACAAAATTCAACCAACTTAATTTTATTTAATGTTTTCATTTAAAAAATATTCTAAAATTATTTTAATTATTTTTAATATAGACGTTATTTCTTATGTATATGAATTAAAGGTAATTTAGGAAATGTAATTTAACTTTTAAATATAAGATAATAAAATTTATTTAACCACATTTTTTGGTCTGTACGAATTTAAGTGTGTAATAACAGAAAGAGAACAAAAAATTAAAACAATAGAAATGACGAAAAACCAGTCTTTAGTGTGTAATGATGATAATGAGAGGAAGAAAGAGAAACCTTGACGAAGTACGTAAGAGTCCACGTGTCATAACACGTGACAATTTTTTACTTAGCAATTAGCAGCCACCACAGTATCATTGTTTTTGCATCATGTTCATGGATTAAAAACAAACAACAGTGTCAACAATCCCATGATCCCATCGCGCGAAATGAAACCATTCCTTTCATAAGTCAAGTCAAACTTAACCAGCCCACATCTTTGGAACCTCTTCCTTCTCTCTCTCTCTCTCTCTCTCTTCACTTCCATGATCTGACACACACCCATCATCGTAAAACAACCTCAGTGAGTTCGAAAGTTGCTGTTCTTCGCCATGTCCTACCTCAGACACCTGTCCAAACTTTCAGCCACCAACACACAATACCGCTTCAGTTTAGTCGCTCGCTTGACCACCGTAACCGCCCCGAGTCCGCCTCGCCACGCGGGCCTGGGCCCCACCAAGCCCCACGAGAAGCCCCGCGTTGTGGTGTTGGGCTCCGGCTGGGCCGGGTGCCGGCTCATGAAAGGCCTGGACCCTCACATCTACGACATCGTTTGCGTGTCCCCTCGTAATCACATGGTTTTCACGCCTCTCTTGGCTTCCACTTGTGTTGGAACTCTCGAATTTAGAACCGTCGCTGAACCCATTGCCAGGATCCAACCCGCTATCTCCAAAGAACCTGGTTCCTTTTTCTTCCTCGCCAATTGCACCGCCATTGATACCGATAAACATGTCGTATGTTAACTAATAACTTCTTTTCTTCGCTTTTTTTTTTATCTTTTTTATAAGAATTGTATACCAGTTTGATGGTGTTTATGACGAATCACGGATCACCGTATATATATAAGTTTGTTCAATTTGAACAAGTGTATGTATGTGGTTTGGTTATTGTGAGAACAAAAGAAAAAGTATTTACGTGAAAAAATTAAAAATTGCATTATATGTCACCGGATTATTGAGTTGAAACTCCAATTCTGATTACAAAATTACATGGAAAGCACCTAATTAAGAAGTTTGATGAGTTTTGTCCTCTTGAAGGGCTTCGTTAGATAGGATTGAAGTTTCTTGAGGAATAGAATTGTAACTTTGTGATTAATATGGTTGAAGGGGTGGAACTTGATGGCTTATCGCATATGGAATGTGTAGATTTTGCTTTAGGGGATGAAGGAGTGTGTTCTGTTACTGGATTGAACTTTTTCCCAATTGTGTTGAAACTCAAAGGGATTTATTCAAAGTTTGAAATTATTAAAAGGTACTTATAAGTCAGTTGATTTATTGAAATATTGTTTTTGGACCCTTTTGGTCTGCGCTATGTTAGAAGCTTGCTATTGTTGTAATGGAATTAAAACTGTTAAAGCAGTTCTTGGAACAAAATGGCATCATACTTGTATTAGTTTAAATATTTGGTACTCACAATGTGACTTAATTTGGGAGAATTACTACTATTAGTTGAAATATTGGTACTCACAATGTTACTTAACTGTGAGAATCTGGTAAATGGTTTTGAAGGTGCAATGTGAGTCTGTAACTGAAGGAACGCAGGCACCAGATCCTTGGAAGTTTACACTCTCATATGATAAGCTGGTAATTGCATTAGGAGCGCAACCTACCACTTTTGGAATTCATGGAGTCTATGAGCATGCAATTTTTCTTCGCGAAGTTCACCATGCACAGGAAATTCGTCGGAAGTTGCTCCTGAACTTAATGATGTCTGATGTTCCAGGTTTACAACAATTTTGCTATTTTAGCTTAATTTGAAATCACTTGCAGGAGGAAAATTTTAGCTTAAAAAATGATTATTATGCATCACCAATGTAATCTGTATTTGATTTGGATGCAGGGATTGAACAGGAGGAAAAAGAAAGGCTGCTGCACTGTGTGGTTGTAGGAGGTGGTCCCACTGGAGTTGAATTCAGCGGTGAACTTAGTGATTTTATTGTCAGAGATGTCCGTCAGAGATATGCTCATGTGAAGGACTACATTCACGTTACATTAATTGAGGTATACTTAATAGCATTAGATATGTGATACAACCAAATAGACTATATATTTGCTATGACCTGTAGAATAAACATCTTGCTCTTTCCCTTGTATATTCCCATTGTTACAATTCTCGCCAACAGAATGATTAGAAACACGTTAGAGTTCCTGGAAGCCACTTTTTTCATAATAAATTATCATTTTTCTTCATCCCAATTTTGTCTTTTAAGGAGATTTGTGTTTGTTAACAAATTTTATTCATGCCATTTTAGGCCAATGAGATATTGTCCACCTTTGATGTCCGACTCAGGCAATATGCCACCAAGCAATTGACAAAGGTGAGCTATATGTCAAAAAGAGCTTCTATTCTGTTTGTTCAACATGTTCCTGCTGATATCAAACTTCTGAATATCGTACAAAAAGAAACAAAAGAAAAATTAAACCCAGCTATCCATTTAAAGAATTTAGTCTATTACTAGGGTGTTGATTAATTATCAAAAGACTGATAGAAACAATATCTCTAGTGAAACGAGTATGCTGAAAACATATTGATAGGCAATAGGCTAGCTGTTTAAATTTTTCAGTAATAGTTTTATATCTCCTCATATTGAATTTCTATCAGTCAGGAGTCCGACTTGTCCATGGCATTGTGAAAGATGTTGAAGAGAAGAAGATTATCCTAAATGATGGTACTGAGGTTCCATATGGGTTGCTGGTATGGTCTACTGGAGTTGGTCCATCAGCTATTATTCACTCTTTGGATCTTCCTAAATCTCCTGGTGGAAGGTTGTTCTTGTTACTCAACATAGTTGCACTTATATTTTTTTTTCAGTTGACAGCCGATTCAAATTTACAAATTGGCTGCTGATTTATGTAGATATAGTATTTTGATCTGTCTTAGCAGAAAGGGAGGATCATGTCTGTCCAAAGATATTAAAGTAAATATGAATAATTTGATCATCTACTCATTTTTTAGTCTTCCAAACTTTGGCATGAACATCATTATGTAGAAAGCATATAAACCAATGGTTGGATTCAGAAGGTAGTTATATTGTGGTGTTAGTATGTTAAGGCTGACATTGGTCATTGATTTCAATTGACCTCCATCCATATTCCGTACGTATATGCAGTTACATTTTTCTGTTAGTTGTATCAGGTTTTCTAGTATTTAATATACGGTTGATGTGCCCTGTCTTCTGGCCTCATGTTTCTTTTATAGCATGGTCATAAACGGAAAGTTTCTCATTCACAGGATTGGCATTGATGAGTGGCTTCGTGTTCCTACGATAGAGGATGTCTTCTCAATAGGTGACTGCAGTGGATTTGTTGAAAGTACTGGAAAACCAGTACTTCCGGCTTTAGCCCAAGTACGGACATTTGGTTTCATCACTTTCTCCAACATACACATTCATTTCTTAAGTTCCTTCAATTTATAGTTCTGGATGTGGTACTGCTACAGCTAGTGTTATTAGTGGTTTATGAGTGAAGTGCTGTTGCATGTTTCTTCTGTGCATGAAAGCATATTCTTGTCAATTTAATGCATTGCCATTTGAAAAATTGAACCACAGGTGGCAGAAAGGCAAGGTAAATATCTAGCAAACTTACTAAACAAAATAGGTAAAGCCAATGGAGGCCGTGCAAACAGTGCAAAAGATGTAGACCTTGGGGAACAGTTTGTTTACCAGCACATTGGAAGCATGGCAAGTATAGGGAGTTACAAGGCTCTAGTGGACCTCAGACAGGGGAAGGTGACTTTTTTATTGAATAATGTATCACTTTAGTATCGGACTTTTAAGGATGATGTCTTTAGTTTCTAACTTTTTGAAATTAATAAATCAATTCCTTAGTTCTAACTTCATTATTCAATTTAATCTTCGAAAATATTTAGATAACACTTGTTAGCAAATAGCAATTATTAAATGCTATCTAAATTATCTTGAGGATCAGATTGAATAACAAATATAATAGTCAAAGACTTTTTTTAGTCATCTATGACAGTTAAAGATTAAAAACAATAGTTTGATTCATTCAAGTGTATTTCCTACAGGAGGCCAAAGGGTTGTCTATGGCAGGTTTTGTCAGTTGGTTTATTTGGCGCTCGGCGTATCTAACACGTGTCATCAGCTGGAGGAACAGATTCTATGTGGCTATCAACTGGGCTACTACTTTTGTGTTTGGCCGTGATATAAGCAGAATATGAAAACTTTTCAAGGTAAATACTTTCTGCATGTAATTTTTATTAAGACTTATGAATGTTAAATAAGGCCATGCAGATAATACTTCTCTTCATAACTTTATTGGTTGCATTGCAGGCTATTGGTAAAACAATAAGACGATGAAGTGAATTTAATTGTTTCAAATGCAAGTAATTTCCTGGAGATGATTTTCAGTAGGTTGAACAGAAAGAATCTGTACTAGTTCATGATATTTGATACACGTTCAATTTGTTTAAAAATGTGGCAATGAAAAAGAGGTTACTCGGAAATTGGTTTGAAGGGGAAGACAATAAATTAAATTTGACTGTCTTAGGTCTTTTAGAATCAATATTATGTACACTTCATGATTCAATTTTTCATGTTTACACCATTCCCCAATTGTATGATCACATTTTAACAAAAATAATATACTGTGAAGGAATTCTTTGGGTGGATGCCAACATGCCAAGTTGTACGAGTTCCTTCCTTTTGCAAATGCCGTCATATAAATAATTAAATAAAAAGATATGTTAATAAATTTAAAAATAAAATAATTACAAAATATTAATATTAAGCGTTTATAAATTAAAAGATTGTAAAGTTATTGAGAAACTTTTTGATGGTACATGTTATCAAATTTATCAAATAGTTTGTGACCTTTTAAATTTAAGAATATTTTGAAAGTATAAATTAAAAATAAAAATTGAACTTAATATTTGATTTCAATAAATATTTTTAAGTATTATAAATTATAGAGAATAATAATTAAATTAATGTTTGTATAAATTTTTTTTAATATAAAAAAGAAATATAGATAATTGCAAGAATTATCCTAGTCAATTCAATAAAAAAAATAACTAATATCCCAGTCAATTCAATTTTTTTTTACTGAATTATAATAATGCAATAATTACTTCAGGGTGTTGAAAAGAGAACATTTTAATAAAATAGAAAATTTTGGAGCTTTCACTATGTTATTTCCAGGATCTCAAGAAATATGTTACATATCTTTAACCTATATATTCCTATTTATGTAAAAATAAAAACATAGGACAGATATTATCTTAAAATATTTTATGAACTGTACTGTGTTTTCTTGCTCACTTGGTAGACATTTGAGAGTTTCAATCTTTCCTTGTTAATTCACCTTCCAGTTCTTGTGAAAGATGTAATCCTCTCATGATAGATTTTCTTCTCCTTTAAACAACTTTTCCGAGACATTGATTCAAGGTGTAACCAAACATCGATTATGATCATAATAACTATTCCTATTGAATAGATATTGATTGAAGGTGTAAACAATATTAATTATGATGAGAAGAGATTTTTATCATAAGAGTGAGTTATTGACAAATCAACAAATAATTCAATGTGACGAATAGTACAACAACGCGTATAAACACATTAGCTTGTAGCATCAATCAAGAGTAAGCACATTAGCATCAATCAAACTTTTGATATATTGTTTAATTTCTTAGTATCTTGTTCTAATATACATCTAAACACTCTCCTTTGCTACTTCATTTTTGACTTTGTTACAGTAGCTTGACTTAGTTTTAACTATACATTTCTATAACTAGTCTAGTTTAGGGGTCTTCTATAACTTTTCTTACCATTTAATTTTTCACTTAGTAATATAAGTTATTTGGGTGGCGATAAAAAGATATCACAAGGAAAAAATTAGAGCATGTAAACTATTCACAAACTATTGTCTGAGTTTTGCCTTCAGCAGATAGTCATTTCAATACAGAAAAGTTCATGTTCCAGTATAAAAATCTGGAAAACTTACAACATTTACTTCATAGTGTAATGGCAGGTTCAGTTACATCATTTGACAGTCCACAAAAGGAACTACGAAGACATCAATTCAGGTGCACCATTGACACGTATAGAATTTGTCATCTTTCTGGTAATCAGATCCTTCAATTCGATCTCTCCAGGAAACCTTCCTTCTTTCAGTTTAGAGAAAACCTTCAAGAGCAGAAGAGTTTGAAGGGTTAAGTAAAATTCAAAAGCATTGAAGAGGCCATACTTTTCCATCTAAACATCCTCAAGGTATACCCTATAGTAATTATCCCGCAAATTATTCACTTCAAAACACCGATGCAAGAAACCAAATAACCGAAATAATGTTCCAAAGCCAAAATACTCAATCAAATGAAAATTGAATGCAAGGTAAGGAACAAGTCTCCCTCAATCACTCAGAAAAGGCATGTTGATATATAAAATTGTTATCTGAAAGTAGATGTTCCAAATTATAAAAGTTCAAATAAATCAAAGGGACCACCACAGAGTTATTTGGCTTAAGGTAACAAAGATGTTTTTCATTTAGCTGGAATGGAGGATAGGCTACAATTCCCAATATTGCCCACTTTTTGACAATATCTTGCAGCAGAAATCATAAACTAATTTTACTTGGTTTGTTAAATACAGTATCACTCAATAAATATGCATTCAACAATGAAATAGAACCCTCTGCAGAAAGAGTGACAAGTGATAAGAATGTAACTAGTACAGCCAAAGATAATGATAGTGCTAACGTACTATATGATAGTAGCTAATATTTTCCTGGTGACCCTTGACTTAAACAGAGAAATCAATGAAGTGATAATACAATTATGATTGATAATACAAGCTCAAAAAGAGTCATAAAGCACAACAAAACTTGCATTTACAGGAGAGAACGATCAGAATCTCAACTAACAAAGAAACACTTACTAATAAATATAAAAAAATAAAAGAGAGAAGGAAGGCACCAACCAGTTCACCATTGAAGTAAACTTCAAATGCCCCAGAGCTCTGTAAGAATGACTGCAAGGCATTCCCAAGAAGCCAAGTACTAGCAATGGTTCCAAACCTATTAGCACGCAAGTTGTAATACCAAGGAGGAGGTGCAACAAAACCCAACATTGGAAAAATATGTTCCCCTGCAACAACAACCCCTATAACACCAATCTGAACAACTGGAACCAATTTGCTTAGCAGACGCTTTGGAACCGTTGGGGGATAATTTGCAAGAATAACCTCAGTTCCAGGAAAAGCAATCTCCAACATATTTTTCATTGTCACTGCTGTTCCCCTACACACAAACAACACAATCATCCATTTACACCAACTTCCCCACCCTAAACACAAAACCATGTGCATGGAATGAACCAACTTTATTGATATGATGGGATGAATGGAAAGACAACAGAGAGAATAAAAAACATGAATAACAATGCACCCTTTAATTGGAGAACAAAAATAAAAGACAAAAACTGACTTTGAGGAACAAAAACTCAAAGAATCTTCTTTCCTTCCATTTTCCCTATTCAACTTAGACCATGTTTGGTTTCATGTTACAAAATTGATTCTGAGTCCATCGGTGAATTTTGACATGTTTGGTTTCAGGTTGGAAAAGAATTCAAAATCAACTTTAGACCCATAACTGACTTTGAGTTCACGTAACTTTGAATACCATTTGCTTTGAGTCTCACTACAAACTTGGTTTTAAGATAAAAAAAACTCAAACATAAATCAAATCACTTAAAAATCAATTTTTACCAAAATCAATTCTATTGAGAATCAATTTTATCAACGTTCATCTAGAATGACACTGATTTAGAACGATACTTCTCTCATTCGCTGGCTAACCACTGACAATCGAAATTCCAAAGCACATGATATGATATACAACCCAGATAAGATTTTGTATTAACCAAAAACCGAATGTCATATATAATTTTTTGGGGTCAATTTCCTAATACCCACAAACTAAGTGAAATAGTTAAGCTAAAAAAAATTTCCTTTTTATCTTTCCCCCTCTCTCTCTCTATCTCTCAAATGGCATCAACATCAAAAAACAGGAAAGTAAGGAAAAGTACTTGTAAGAGCAAGAAGCGCAGAAATTGATGTTGACAGTGTTACCAATACCCACAGTTGCAGCGTTGCTGATGGGTTTCTGAGACTACAAAAAGCGAAAGGACCCATTCATTAGCGAGACATTGAAATAACGAAAAGACGGAATTCGCATGAAGGAAGGAAATGAAATTACTTACTTCGGGTGGGAACTCTATAGTCACCGGTTGCTGATGGTGGGGGGGTGGGTGGTGATGGTGGTGAGGTGGGTGGTGGTGGTGATGGTGATGGGGAGGGTGGTGCGGTGGGTGATGATGGTGATGGGGAGGGTGAGGGTGGTGGTGGTGGTGGTGGTGGTGGTGATGTGGCGGCGGCGGCGGTGGTGTGGTGAAAAGGGACAAGAGGTCGGAGCAGAAGAGGAAGAGAGGTAAACCCAGCAAAAGAAGCTGAGCGCGATCCATAGTCACTCAAAGTTTCAACTTGAAAAGGGAAGAATGAGATACTATGCTGAGGACAAGTCTGTGGTGTCTACAACACTCACTGCACCTTCTCACTAAATAACTCTATGCCTTAAGTTACAAGTTTCCTCACTTAATTTTTTTTTATTTAGTTGATGTATTAGATTATTTAGTATTAACTATTAGTAAATAATTATTCGCAGACCATGTATGTTAAGGTCTATGATAAAATATATATGTATATTTGAGGTCTCAACAAAATTAATTATTCTTTTTAATGATGTATATTTTATATCAATACGATATTAAAAATACATTAATTATTTGTAAATAATAATATTATTTTATCTTCTCTTTTTATTATCTCATTTTAATTAGTTTATACTCTATCTATATGTTTATTTAGCACGTTATTAAATTTGACCAATTACTAATTATTAAAACTAAGTAACAACTCATAGAAAGAAAATAAAAATATAATCAAATATTTAATGATTTTATAGTTTATATTTATTTTATTAATTTTTAATTATTATTCTTTTATCTTCGGTCTCTAACATTTACTTATTTGATTTAATTGCACAGACAAAACATTAATCCATTATTAATGAATTAACCTAAAATACACATAAAGAAAACAAAAATTGATGTCATTTGCATGCTTGACAGGAACATGTAATGAAGATCAATATGAATAGCTTTTAAGAAAAAGATTTAATTAGGGATAAGATCACCTAAATTAGAGAAATAATTAGAGTTTTAATTTAGTCTTTAGGAAAACAAACAGGAAAGAAACTTTGATGATTGTAAATAAAATTAATTTAAATTTATGATTAGGATAATAAATACTTTTCTGTGATCAGATAAAAAGAACAAAAATAAACAAACAATAATATCAAGTTGGCGCCACAAATCTAAAGGATTGATAAGTCAATGATCGTTACAAAAAATATATTCTTGATAAGATCTTATGAAGGTAGGAAAAACCCTAACACAGAAAGCTTCTTGCAATTTCTGAATAATCTTGTCTGCCTGTTCATATCTGATTCAAGTGTTTTTATTACAATGTCAATTAATGTTAACTTCAGTCATCAAGCAAGACATGGGCTTGACATCCAAGTATCTTGCCATTTCAATGAATTGGGCTTGCTTTTTATCTTGTGCCTCTAACAAATTGGATATGACATGTTTGAGTGTTTCTTGGGCCTTCCATAACTTTAATTATTGGTCCGCTAAAACATTGGAATGGATCTTGGACTTGGGCTTGGATCTGGATGTCCTCATCATTCCCCTTCTCTTGAAGAGCATTTGTCCTCAAATCTCCAAGCTCTTGATCATTTGTTTCAAACAAGGTTAAATCAACCACATTAAAGGTATTACTTACATTATATTCACCTGCTATGTTAATCTTATATGCATTAACTTGGACTTCCTTTGAGAAGGAAATCTCTCCTTTTTGAAGTGTACCCACACCTAATCTCTTGGTTCAAATGTTACCTTTTTCTTTTTTTATTTGCATGTCGGACATATCCTTTCATTTTCTTTTCAATTTGAGTTTTTACCTTCTCATGTAATTTTTTGACATATTCAGCTTTGTCCAACCCAGATTTATCTTTAAGATGAAGCACATTAGGAAGAGGTAATAAATCCAAAGGGGTTAAAGGATTAAACACATATATAACTTCAAATGGAGAATAATTTGTAGTACTATGAATAATCCTATTATATGCAAATTTCACATGTGGTAAACATTCTTCCCAAGATTTAATATTCTTCTTAATAAAGTAGATAAATTTCTATTAACAACCTCAGTTTGCCCATCATTTTGTGAGTGACAAGTAGTAGAAAACAAAAGTTTAGTTCCTAACTTACCCCACAATGTCCTTCAGAAATGACTTAGAAATTTATAATCCCTATCACTTACAATGGTTCTAGGCAGACCATGAAGTCTCACCACTTCTTTGAAGAATAGGTCAGCCACGTGACATGCATCGTCTACCTTCCAGCAAGGAATGAAATGAGCCATCTTTGAGAACCTGTCAACAACTACAAAAATAGAATCCTTCCCACCTTTGGACCTTGGCAATCCTAAAACAAAATCCATTGAAATGTCAATCCAAGGATGTTCAGGTACAGGTAAAGGAGTATACAAACCATGTGGCATGACTCTAGATTTAGCCCTCTTACAAACTATGCACTTTTCATAAAATTTATGCACATCATGCTTCATGCGTGGCCAATAAAAATGTTCATACAATATGTCCAAAGTTTTTTGAATCCCAAATGTCCCATTAAACCCCCTTTATGTGCCTCTTGTACAAGCATGTCCCTAATTGAACTTTTTGACACATATAGTCTTTTATCCTTAAATAAATATCCATTATGCACATAGAAACGGCTGGACTTGAAGCTCAGAGGAGGCTTGCTTGTCTACAAGTGTCTTTTGATTTTGATGTAAATACATGTAATTTTGGTTTCTTAGAAATGTAAATAGGCTTGCTATTGTATTGAATGTTTTAGCTTAGGCCTTTGTATTTGTGAGTGTTTAGCTTAGATTCATTGAGTGTTAAGAACTAATTTGATAGTTTGCTCATAACTAAGTGTTTGAGATTTCCCCTCATTTTTGTTTTTGAAAAGTGAAAAACCAAACTAAAGTAGTCAATTACTAACCGAAGTAGTAGATTACTTTGTTTGAGAAATTTTATATATTTTAACTGAGGTAATAGATTACCAAATAAAGGTAATCGACTACCAACAGTATTTGCTTAAAGGGAAACTCATGAACTTGCTGGAGTAATCGATTACCAAAAATGGTTAATCGATTACCACGAGCTACAAATGCCAAGTTGGAACTCATCACTCTGGAGTAATCGATTACCTGATCTTGGTAATCGGCTATCCACATCAGAAAACTCATCCTAACTTGTTTTGAACTATTTTTCTATAAATAGCTTTTAGAAAAATGTTTTCATAAGATACTTTTTGATATTTTGAAAACCAAGAGGAGCAAGAACGAAATGTGTATTGAGAACTACTTGAGTTCTTAAGAATTTTTCTCCAAGAAACTTAAAAAGATTTAAAAAGGTTTTCAAAGATTGCTATGAGAATGAAGTGAATTGATGAATGAAGATATTCAGAGCGTTTTGTTGATCAGATTAAGCACAACAGGTGTACTTTGACTCTGATCTTTAGATTTTATCTTAGAGATTTAGATTGACTCTTAGAGAGGAAGATCTCTCTAAAAAAGAGTTTTGTGGATTGAGAAAGGTTTCTCAACATTGATTCTTGGAGGTACCAAGAACTGGAAAGGGAAGTTCTTTGTGATAAAGAACGATTTGTATTGAGTGTTTTTTATTTCGTTTTGTGTTGCATGTGCAGATTGCTTGTAAAAGACACAAATGGATCATTGGTTTGTAGTGGAACACCAGTAACAACAGTTGTTGTATTGGGACTGGATGTAGGCTTAATGCTGAACTAGTATAAATACTCTGTGCAAATTTTTTTCCCTTACACTTTTATAAATCTACAACATATATGTTTGAAAGAACGATCTAAATATAAAATTTTGGAAAGATAAATTCGAAAATATGATTGATTTATCTTCTTATGTTTTCGCTATACTAACTCTGGAATATATCTTTGGTTTATTCTGTTAAGTATAACAAAGATTAGTTAAAAGGTTGATGTAAAAAGAGGATAGAAAAGAAAGTTAGAAAATTAGTCATTAAGTGAGACTTAGAATCTATTCACCCCCTCTAGATTCTTAATAGGGACCAACAGAAACCCTTTTGGCCAGCAAGCACATTATTTTCAAAGCATTGAACAAAATCTGCATTCATAACATATAAATCTTTTAAATGATCAAATCCAAGAAATTTAGTATCAAGAGTTGACAATAAGATATATCTTCTTGACAAAGTATCAACAACCACATTAGCCTTATCTTTCTTGTGCTTGGTCATATAAGGAAATTTTTCAAGAAATTCCACCCATTTAGCATGTCTCTTGTTCAACTTACCCTGTCCTTTCAAATATTTCAAAGATTCATGATCACTGTGAATAACAAATTCTTTAGGTAAAAGGTAATGTTGCCAAGTTTGCAAAGCTCTAACTAAAGCATACAATTCTTTATCATAAGTTGGATAGTTAAGTGTAGCTCCATTTAGTTTTTCACTAAAGTAGGCTATGGGATGTCCATTTTGCATTAAAACAGTTCCTATGCCTACCCTAGATGCATCACACTCCAATTCAAATGATTTAGAAAAGTCAAGAAAAGCAAGAATTGGTGTATTTGTTAATTTTTTTTTAGGACAGCAAATGATTTCTCTTGTTTCCCCCCCCCCCTCTCCAATGAAAGGTTACCTGCTTCTTAACTAGTTCATTTAGAGGTGCAGCTAAGGTACTAAAGTCCCTTACAAACCTTTTATAAAAGCTAGCAAGTCAATGAAAACTCCTAACCTCTCCTACATTCTTAGGGAGTTGGCCATTCTTGGATTACTTTTATTTTCTTTTTATCAACATGCACACCTTTAGCATTAATAACAAAGCCAAGAAACACAATATGATCTTTACAAAAGGTACATTTCTCCAAATTAGCATATAATCTTTCCTTCCTAAGCACAAGCAAAACAAATTTCAAGTGTAACAAATGTCCATCCACGGTCTTACTATATACCAAAATATCATCAAAGTATACAACCACAAACTTGCCTAAAAATTCTCTAAGCACGCTTGCCTAAAAATTCTCCAAGCACATGATTCATCAATTGCATAAAAGTACTAGGGGCATTAGTCAAACCAAATGACATTACTTTCCATTCATACAATCGATATTTGGTTTTGAAAGTAGTTTCCCACTCACCCCCTTCTCTAATCCTTATCTGAATATATCCACTTTTCAGATCAATTTTAGAAAATACACAGGAACAATACAACTCGTCAAGAAGATCATCTAACCTAGGAATTGGATGTTTATAATTAATGGTGACGTTGTTGATGGCCCCATAATCAAAATACATCCGCTTCCATCTTTCTTTGGTACTAATATGACAGGAACAACACAAGGGCTCAAGCTTTTCCACCCACCCTTTACTCATGAGATCATCGACTTGTTTTTTTATCTCTTTTGGTCTCTTGATGGTTGCTCCTATAAGCTGGCATGTTAGGAAGTACAACACTTGACATCAAGTTAATTTGATGTTCAATTCGCTTCAAAGGTGGTAATCCTGGTGGCACATCTTTAAGAAAAACATCTTTATATTCCTACAAAATAGATTTAACTTACAGAGGAATATCAAAGTCTGAAAAGGAATTTAGGATTGGAGAAGAAATTTCCTTGCTATAGAGTACAAAATAGATTTAACTTACAAAGGAATATCAAAGTCTGAAAAGGAATTTAGGATTGAAGAAGAAATTTCCTTACTATAAAGCATGTACACAGGCTTCTTTGCTAGAATGACTTTTCTCACCTCTTCATTTTTTACAAATAATGCATTTTTCCTCTCTTTCTTTTCCTCACATTCTTTTCTTTCTTTTTTTGGTATTTTTTTTCTCTTTTTCTTTCTCATTTCTCTCTTGCACTTTTTTCTTTCTCATTACGATCTGATTTTCACTCATTCTCCCTCCTTTCTTTGTTTTGATTTTTCATGTTGTCTATCCTCTCATGCAATTCATTAGTTTGTTCTCTCAATATTTTCTCAAACCTTTGGTTTATAGCATCCAACATCAACCTCTCCCTCCCATTTGGTTATGCTCCTCCATCTCCCTCTCCATGTCCCTCCACACTTTCAATTTTAAACTAATATATTGTGCTCACAAAATATTTTATCTTCTCATCAAGTGTTTCAGTCTTTTTAGGGTTTTTCTCTTATAAAACTTTCTAGCCTTTTTCCACTCATTCTCTAACTTAAAGTTCTTACTAACTTCACTGATCAATTATCAAGAACAATTGAGAACTCCTGACAAACAAGAATTGTATATGGCAGCCAAAACAAACAAGTAGCAAAGAACAATTCCACTATTGAATTAATTAAGGACACATTAATTGACAAAGAAAACAAGAATAAACAAACAATAATATCAAGTTGGCGTCACAAAACTTAAGGATTGATAAACCAATGATAGTCACAAGAAATGATGTTCTAGATAAGATCCTGTAAAGATAAGATAAACCCTAGTACAGAAAGCCTCTTGCAATTTCTGAATAATCTTGTCTGTATGTTCATATCTGATTCAAGTGTTTTTATTACAATGTCAATTAAGAATTATGCTTTGACCAAGTAAAAATAAAACTAATATTAGTAAAAGTAACTAAAATGTCTTATTGGCAATTAGAACCATTTTGGCCACAAGACCTAGGTTTAATTCTTATTAATAGCATTTTTTTAACATTTAATCACAAAAAATTAAAAATAAATACAACTTTTGTTCAGTTTGAGCCTTTGGGCTTGTCACTTCAATGAATTGGGTTGTTTGAGTGTTTTTTAGGCTTTCTTAGTCATAACTTTAGTTATTGGTCCGCTAAAACCTTAGAATGAATCTTGGACTTGGACTTGAGTCTGAATGTCATCGTCAACATGTCATGGATCTATCTTGGTTATAGTACAAACTCAATTTTTATTTTTTTTAATTTATCCTGTGAGTTTCACATACATGAGAAATATGCTCAGATCTCTTTATTCCATTGTATAAAGGAGGATTGTGTTAATGCAAATAAAATTACCATTGACGCTCTAGATTTAGGGAAACAGATTGAGGAATATGCATCACAAAGAGGATTTCAACATGATATTTTTGTGGCTACTGCATTGATTGATATGTATGCTAAGTGTGGGACTTTGGACACTGCATAGAGAGTTTTCAAAGAAATGTCCCGAAAAAATGAAGCTTCTTGGAATGACACTTGCAATTCTCATGGAAAAGCTCAGAGGCACTGTCAATATTTAAGCTTATATCAGATTAATGATATAACATTTGTAGGGTTGCTTTATGCTTGTGTGCATGCAGGCCTAGGCCTGGTTGATGAGGGCTATAGATTGTTTGACATGATTAGCACATTGTTTGGATTGGTAACTGTTGACTTTCTTTAGTCACACTTCGGCAAGTGTACCGGTCGTTACAAGTTTAGAAAAAGTGAGTTAAGGTTGTCGAACCACAGAGACTAGTTGATGAAGTATCGAATACTCAACATGCTTTGCTATTAGGACAAATCAATGAATTAAGCATTTTGTGTAAAAATAGGCAATTATGTAAAAATAAGCAATCTACTGTAAACAAATAAGGAAAAGCAGTAAATGTTTAGGTTTCAAAGATACTGAATGGAGTTAGGGAATAGGTTCATTCAATTCCTTCCCTCAAGTAACTATTTCCTATGTCAATTCAATAAGGATCAATCAATTGGAGATTAGAATTCGTGATACCGAAGACTAATCCTATTCCTAGGTCTTTAGTCTCTTTGAATGACTAATATAATCTCTGATTCCTTAGGTGAAAACATAAGTGCATTCAAGAAGCGAAACAAATGAATTCACAATATCTCATAGTATGCAAGTTCTATCCCTAGACTCATGCATAACTATAGTGATACACAAGAGAGACTCCATAATTACTCAATTCTTGCTTCCACAAGCTCACAAGCTCAAAAATCTCTAGGTTTGATGGTGGAGGATGGAGAACGAAGCTGGAGAAGAGAGAGATCGTAAGAAGCGTGCAGAGGAAGGAACTAAAAAAAACTGAATTCTCAATCTCCCTTTGAATTCGCGCCCAAAAGCCCTTTTATAACTGAAGATTTGCGCCTCCCATTTAGTTGTTTTGCGCCTTGGCGCCAAACTCCAGTGAAAGAAGTGGAAATGCGCCTCCATACAAGTAGCTTCGCGCCCTGGCGCAAATTTCCAGCAAGAGTGGGTTGCAGTGCGCCCTGGCTCGCGCCTAGAAGCGTCTGGGCAGAGAGGGAGGATGAATTTGCGCCCCAGCATGCGCCTAGGCACGTTTTGACAGCAAGGAAGTCCAATTTGTGCCTCCATGATAGGTAGTTTTGCGCCTGGGCGTGATTTCCTGCCTTGATTTCTTGACTTGAGCTTCCATTTCTCTTCTTCTTGATGGCTTGCACTCCAAGTCTTCATCTTAAGTTCATGGGCTTTCCTTCCAAGCTTCTATCTCCTCTTCAATCAACCTACAATTAACAGAAAAGAGGATAAAATGACTTAAAAACACAAGAAAATCTTATCAAACTAACAAAACACTAAATCAAAGACAAACACTAAACAAACATAATATTTTCAATGTTTTCTTGTTTAAACTACAACTAAACCTAGTGAAAATGGATGGAAATGGACTGAAAACACCTAAGAAAACATGTATAATCTATCACTTATCACAACCCCAAACTTAAAGCTTTGCTTGTCCTCAAGCAAACATAGATTCCATCATTACAAAGGTCAATAAGCATGATATAATCATTTAGCTCAACAGCCACTGAAAATGCATTATGCAATTCTTAACTCCTTAAGCCAACTCAATTTATCTATGAAAGTTGAACATGAGCTCAAAACGTTCTCAAGAATTGCACAATTCATCAAGCATAAGCAATCAACTCTAGATTGGCATGAAAAAAAATGTACTTTAGCAACATCAAACAGTCCTCTCCAGTTAAGTGTTTACACTCAATCTCTCAAGTGTTTAGGCTTGTGTTTCTCTCAATGTTACTAATCAGAAGGTATGTTACCATAGGCTTGCAATGACTCTAAAAATCTCCACTGCCTTCAAGTAGAAATTGGACACTCAAAAGATCTTTTCAGGGTTGTAATGGGGCTTAGGTAAAGGCGGGTTAAAAGAAAAGGTAACTGGCTAAATATCCACAAGAACTTAAAGAGTAAAAGATACAACCTATATGATATGCATGGACTAATGATGAACAGACAAAAAATTAAAAACAGAACAGAGACTAACAATAAGTAAAAACAAACAAGTAATGAGACCAACTTTATTTTCTTTTCTTCCTTTATTTCTTTTACTCTTAAACTGCATTTTCTTCTTTTTTTTTTTCTTTCTTTTTGCTTTCTTATAACTTTTGCTATTTTCTTTCCTTCTGATTTTTGCTTTCTTTTTCTTTTTTACACATCATTTCTTGTAACTTTTGTCATCTTGTTCTTTTCTTCTTCCTTTTTCTTTCTTTTCAGTTTCTTGTTTTTCTCTTTATTTTTGCACTTTGCTTTTCTTAAGTGGTCTCACTAATTGCCAACACATGAAGAAAAATAAAAATTTTGCATGGTATGCATGAAAAAGAGAGAAAATGCAACTATACTACACTATATATTATTCACAAAATTACACCAATACCCACCCTGTATTAGGTGAACCACATAACAACAACCCCAAACTTGAAATTTTGACTTGTCCTCAAGTCAACAGCTACACATACACCCCAAAATTTCAACCCCAAACTTAATCTTGAACTTATCCTCTAAGTAAAGAAACCAATACTCTTAAAGTTCCAATGGCAGGACAATTGGTTTTTCACTTATTTAGGCTTGTAATGAGCTTAAGTATCCAAGAAAGAAAGGGTTGATTCAGGCTCAAAGGGGCTAGCAATGGAAAATTTAAAGGTTCAGGCCTATTTGGCTCAAGGCTACAAGAAAGAAAATTGCCTTTATCATTTGTGTCCAAATCTAAATGTATGCAATTTTGATCAAGAGTTAAAGCAAGTTCTAGAACAATACTTCAGATGGTAAAACACTCAAGAATGAATTATGTTGGAGGCCCAATTGACTATCCAGGATTAATCATTGCATAACATTGCTAAATTCATTAATCATGTCACAACCTAGAAAATTGTCATGCTAGAATTCTCATACAACATCTCTTCAAACATTTGAGAAACATGCAACTTTGTCATAGAACATTGAGCTGAACCTAAGTGCCAAAATGTGCATAATTTATGAAATCAACCTTCATAATATGGTGCAACAAAATAGGGGGGTGTACTCTAAACAATCATCAATCAACAATTAAAACAAAAGAGTATAAGAACACTCCTTGTTGAAGACTAGCCATGATATTCAGAGGGTCTGCACCAAGTGCCAATTTCCATGTTTTTCCAACAGTGTACAGCAGCTAAAATTTCACAATGGTAAAAATGAACTAACATGAAAGTCAATTAACAGTAAAATAACAGTAAAATGGTCTAGTTATACGACATTAACCGAAAGTGTATTACTAAACAAAATTACTAAATAAAATCACTAATCCTCATCCTGTGTATCGCCATCTTCTTCCTCATCACTCTCTACTTCTTCATTCTGCCCACCATCAACTTCTTCATCATCTTCATCTTGTCCCTCATTAGGTGCTTGGCCTTCGCAATCCTCAGAAAATTCTTCAAACCTCATCAAGTCTTCAATCATCTCACTGTTGAATGCTTCAAGTGGCACCAACTTCTCCACAGGCAGATTCATTTGGGATGCCACAGTTCTCAGAAGGGGTTCAATTGCAATGCAAGCCCTTGTAGATTCATGAACCCTACGAATGTTTCCTTGAACTACCCTCAAATGCCTCAATATCTTATCTTGCTTTGAATCTGCAGCACTAGATGGGGTTGCTGCCATAGGAGCTTTTCCTTTTGAACTTGTTGTGGCTTTGGCTTTAGAAGTGGAAGGTGCTTCTGGTGTGGCTCGTGTATTGGCTTCTCCTTTGGTGAACTTCACATCCAATGTTGCCCCTGGCCTCATAGGGGTTAAACCCTCACATGATACTCCAACATCAATACACAACTGTGTAATGATGCCTGCATAAGACAGAGACCCCTGTTTTTGCAAGTGCAGTGCATGAATCTCATTAGCTATAGTTAAGCCAACATTAAGATACTCACCATTCATTATAGTGTATAAGCACCAAACCCTCTTCTTTGTGATAGAAGACTTGTGCTGGATTGGCAATAAGATTCCAGAAATGAAAGCCCACCACATTTTTGCTTTGAGACATAGTGATGAAGACTTCACATGCCTAACTCCATTATTGTGACATTCGCTGTCCTTCCAAGCTCCTTTTCCTTCACATAACAAATCATCCACCTTGCTTGGGTCGGCTTTGCGTGATGCTCTATACTGAAAGGCACAATCCCTTGCATCAGAAAAAGGGATTAATAGCAATCTGTTGATTGCTTGAGGTGAAAATGAGATTTGCTTTCCCCGGACGTAAGATGCATAGAGTTCTTCTTTATCTCCACTTGTCAGATTTGCATAGAACTCTAGAACCAACTCCTGATATGCCGGGAATGTTATATTGGCCAATCTATTCCATTTTCTTCCAGTGATCTCCTTGCATACTTCTCTATAGATGGATTGCTGGGACAACTCACCATTTCCTTCGTTTATGAATTGGCTTGGACTTATATTGAATTTCCGCTCTACTAGCACTGTGCGTGCTGTAAACCGAGATGCAAAGGCTTCTGCATGCTCCAAGGACCGAAATCTGTGAGTGTCAAACTCTGGAATTTCTAGTTCACGAGTAGCCTTTGCCTTGACTTTCTTTGTAGTCCTTTTCTGCTCTTGGCATTGTCCCTTGGAAGCTCTATGTTTAGTCCTTGGTTCCCTTGAATATGATCCAGCTGGTTGCTTACTCGATGCCATGATTTTCTCTTTAAAATTTAACCTACACAACCAAAGTATATATGAGAAAAATATGCATGCATCTAGATAACAATCATCACCATAAAGAATATGCATTGTCATCAACAAATAGTGCGGTTCAAAGAGAAATCAAATTGGAATTGCCAAAGGGGATACATAAGCAACTATAATATGGTCATGCTCACTAGAATTATGCACATAAAACACACTCAAAACTTCATTGAGGAATTTTAACAAACACTATGTGAGCATGCATGAGCATGGAATAACTCTTCCTAATTACTTTATACAATGCACTCCCAAGACAATATTCAACATTCATTTACAATCAATCAATGGCATTTATCAACAATCATTAAAACGAGAGCATGCAACATCATCAAGGTGAACAATTTGAATTCGCACAAAAGCGGGTATTAGGGTTCAAACCAAAATTTTTGCACCCTCATTCCAATTAATCATATGAATCATGCAGTTAGAGATTAGAGAATGAAGAAAACAAGTAGTGATAGATGGATTAGATAAGCATACCTTGTTTGAGCCGAAGATGTTTGAGTGTACACAATGAGAATTCTTGAACGAAATGAAAAACTAGAAAGATGGAGATGGAGAAATCAACTCAAAATTACTTGCAATGTGAAGTGATGGAGTTGAGAATTGATTGAGAGTGGGATTGCTCTCTTGGGAATTCACAAGCACTAGGTGAGAAGAAGAATGGAATGGCTGCGCCTCTTGTTTGTGCCTTGGCGCAAGCTCGCGCCTTCTTCTTTATGCCTAGGCGCAGCAATTTGCGCCTCACACTTAAAGGAATCGTGCCTAGGCGCGTCTTGGCCGAGACTAGGGGTTCAAACGCGCCCCCCTCTCTTCTCAATTGTGCCGCGGCGCGTTTGGCCAGAGAAGGGCCTTCAAAACGCGCCTCCTTCTTCACTTAATTCGCGCTGAGGCACATTTGGACAGTGAGCAAGGGGAAATTGTGCCCTCTCTTGCGCCTTGGCGCGAATTTCTGCGCCCTACACCTAGAAGAGCTGCGCTAGGGCGCATTTTGATGACAGATGAGGTTATCTTTGCATGCTCTCAATGCACTTCATCCAACTTGTGCACATACTCTAGCCATTTTGTGTTGAGGTATTCTATCCTATGCACAAGGATCACATCTAAAATGAACATGCATTGAACCTCAAAGTTTCCCACTAATGTTATTGCTCCTCACCCATTCTCTTATTTCTTATCAACTCAAGAACACTGTAATTTCAACTATTTATTCCTATATCTACTGTTTATCAACACAAGAATCAAATTTATTATACTGTATCATGTATTTATACTTCTAATCTAATTTTTAAATTCTATTTTATTTTTGCTTTTTCAACTGTTAAAAGATTAACAAACATATCAACAACAAGAAGTTACAGAAAACTTCTCTTAATTGAATGGGTTGCCTCCCACGAAGCGCTTCTTTAATGTCATTAGCTTGACATGTGACTTGACCCTATCAAGGAGGGTCTTGAAGCTCAACAGAGACCTTATCCTTCTCAAACTTATTTCCCAAATAAGGTTTGACTCTTTGGCAGTTCACTTTGAATTCTCTAGACTTATCAAGGTCTTCTAAGGTAATTGTACCATGTGGAAATACTTCTTTTACAACAAATGGACCAGACCATCTAGACTTTAGCTTTCCCGGAAACAACCTTAATCTAGAATTGTAAAGCAACACTAGTTGGCCCGGGTAAAACTCTCTTCTTCTAAGCTTATGATCATGCCATAACTTTGTTCTTTCTTTGTAAATCTTGACATTTTCATATGCTTGAAGTCTCAGTTCATCTAACTCATGGAGTTGGTATAGTCTCTTTTTACTGCCTGAGTGAGAGTCAGAATTGAGGTACTTTAAGGCCAAGTATGCCTTATGTTCTTGTTCAACAGGCAAGTGGCATGCCTTTCCATAGACCATCTGGAATGGTGTCATGCCAATGGGAGTCTTATATGTTATCCTATATGCCCAAAGAGCATCATTTAGTCTTTTTTACCAGTCTTTTCGGGACAGATTCACAGTTCGTTCTAATATCTTCTTGATCTCCCTATTGACTAACTCTGCCTGCCCACTGGTTTGGGGGTGATATGGTGTTGAAATTTTGTGCTTCACCCCCAACCTTTTGAGAACTCTTTCTAGATGCTTATTGCAGAAATGGCTTCCACCATCAGTGATGAAAGCTCTAGGAACCCCAAATCTAGCAAAGATATTTCTATGAATAAAGGCATCTACAATCCTAGAGTCATTAGTTGGGGCAGAAATGGCTTCCACCCACTTGGAAACATAATCTACAGCTACTAGGATGTATGTGTGGGAGAATGAAGGAAGAAATGGTCCTATAAAATCCATCCCCCACACATCAAAGACCTCTATCTCTAAAATATTGTTTAAGGGTCCCTCATCTCTCCTAGAAATGTTTCCACTTCTTTGGCATCTGTCACAGGTTTGCACAAAAGCTTTTGCATCTTTAAAAATAGATGGCCAGTACAAACCACTTTGCAAAACCTTTTTGGCTGTCCTTTCCCCATTAAAATGACCTCCACTAGGGGAATTATGACAGTGCCAAAGCACAGAACTGACCTCTTCCTCAGGGATACATCTCCTAAGGAGTCCATCTATACCTCACTTGAAAAGAAATGACTCATCCCAAACATAGTATTTTGCATCAGAAAACAGTTTTTTCCTTTGTTGATGAGATAAGCCAGGGGGATATAGTTGGATACCTTAAAGTTCACGATATCGCTGAACCAAGGAGCATCAGAAATACTAAAGAGTGTCTCATCTGGGAAGGTTTCAGAAATAGGGATATCACTACCTTCTATTTCATCATGAGGTAACCTTGAGAGGTGATTTGCAACCAGGTTCTCTCTTCCTTTTTTATCTCTAATTTCAATGTCAAATTCTTGTAAAAGGAGAACCCAGCGAATCAACCTTGGTTTACTCTCATGCTTCATTAGAAGGTATTTCAAGGCAGCATGGTCAGTATACATTATAATCTTTGAGCCAATGAGATATGGACGAAATTTGTTAAGAGCAAATACTATGGCTAGCAACTCTTTTTCTGTAGTTGAGTAATTGATTTGAGCACTATCACGCACTCTGCTAGCATAATATATAACTCTTACAAGTTTTTCCTTTCTTTGTCCTAGTACAGCTCCTATTGCATAATCACTTGCATCACACATAATTTCAAAAGGTAAACTCCAATCTGGAGCAGTTATGATAGGAGCTGTTGTTAACTTCTCTTTTAAAGTCTCAAAGGCTTTTAAACAGGTTTCATCAAAATTGAAGGTCACTTCCTTCACCAACAAGTCACACAATGGTTTAGAAATTTTTGAAAAATCCTGGATGAATCTTCTATAAAAACCAGCATGACCTAAGAAACTACGAAATCCTTTCACATTCACTGGTGGAGGCAGTTTCTCTATCACTTCGATTTTTGCTTTGTCCACTTCTATACCATCAACAGAAATTTTGTGCCCTAAAACTATGCCTTCTTTAACCATAAAATGGCATTTTTCCCAGTTCAAGACAAGATTAGTTTCTTGGCATCGTTTTAGTACACAAGCCAAATTTTCTAAACAGTTTTCAAAAGTGGAACCAAATACTGAAAAATCATCCATGAAGATTTCAATAAATTTCTCAACCATGTCACCAAAAATGGCCATCATGCATCTTTGAAAAGTTATTGCTGCATTACATAATCCAAATGGCATTCTCCGGTATGCGAAAATCCCATAAGGACAAGTGAAAGCAGTTTTTTCTTGATCCTTAGGGTCTACCACAATTTGGTTATAACCAGAGTAACCATCCAGAAAACAATAATAAGCATGACCAGCTAACCTTTCAAGCATTTGATCCATAAAAGGTAGGGGGAAGTGATCTTTTCTTGTGGATTCATTCAACCTTCTGTAATCTATACACATTCTCCACCCAGTCATTGTCCTGGTGGGAATTAATTCATTCTTCTCATTTGCAATTACAGTCATGCCCCCCTTCTTGGGAACTACTTGTACTGGACTTACCCAGGAACTATCCGAAATGGGATAAATAATGCCAGCATCAAGTAGTTTGAGGACTTCTTTGTGTACAACCTCCTTCATAGTAGGATTTAAACGCCTTTGAGGTTGTATCACAGGTCTAAAATTGTCCTCAAGCAGGATTTTGTGCATGCAAAATGAGGGACTTATACCTTTCAAATCAGAAATCTGCCACCCAATTGTAGATTTATGCTCCTTAAGGATCTTAAGCAACTTATCCTCTTCCCTTTTATCCAAAGAGTTGCTTATGATCACCGGGAAGGTGTCATTTTTTTCAAGAAAAGCACATCTAAGATGAGAGGGAAGTTGCTTAAGTTTACTCTTAGGTTCAGTTTCTGTTTTCTCAGCCATTTTAGATGTTTCCTCTAATGGTTCAATACTTGATGGTAGTGAAGTGTTGGTCTCCACTGCAGCTATGAAATTCTCAACTTCTTGTTTTTCATTTTCAACACTAGAAGTATCAAAATTTTCCTCCTCTGTTATGAAGTTAAGAATCTCATTTTCATAAACATTTTCCACTATAGGTTCCAACACATCCACCATCATGCATTGTGACTTTTCTGCAGGGAATTTCATTGCATCAAATATGTTAAAGGATACCTTTTCTTCATCAACTCTGAAAATGAGTTCACCTTGTGCCACATCAATTAGGACTCTGCCGGTGGCTAGGAATGGTCTCCCTAAGATGATTGGAACTTCTTCATCAGCTTCCATTTCCAGCACAACAAAGTCTGCAGAAAATACGAACTTGTCCACCTTTACTAAGAGGTCCTCCACTACTCCGTACGGACGTTTGGTGGAGCGATCTGCTAGTTGCAGCATCATCATCGTAGGTTGGATGTCCATGTCCTGTATGTTCAGTTTCTGCAGCACAGAAAAAGGCATCAAATTTATGCTAGCTCCCAAATCAATCAAGGCCTTACCTATTGGCACTTCGCCTATTGAACAAGGAATGGTGAAGGGTCCTCTATCCCTCAGTTTTTGAGGTAGCTTTCTCTGAATGATGACACTACATTCCTCTATCATTGCTACTGTTTCATCATCTAGCAGCATCCTCTTGTTGGATAGGATTTCCTTCATGAATTTGGCATATGATGGCATCTTTGGTAGTGCTTCAGAAAATGGAATGTTGATTCTCAAACTCTTCAATATGTCAAAGAATTTGGCAAACTGCTTGTCATCATTGGCCTTCTTCACCCTTTGCGGATAGGGAAGCTTGCGGTAAGGTGAAATGTGTTCATCTTGGCCACCTCTTCTAGGATCTGCTTCTTTGTTTTTCTAGGTGACTCTCTTTTTTTTCAAAGAATTATAGGCACAGGTGGTTGCCTTTCACTCTTTGCAGTATTTTCTTCTTCCTCCACTGCATCTCCTTTCATTTCTACAGTTTCCTTTCCCAACACCTTACCACTCCTTGTGGTAATAGCTTTGCACTGCTCCTTTGGATTCACAATAATATCACTTGGCAGATTTCCTTGATTTCTTTCAGAGAGTTGCTTGGAAAGCTGGCCAATCTGTGATTCCAAATTCCTAATAGAGGCTTCTTGATTTGTGAACATAGATTCAGTCCTTTGTATAAAGGACATGAACATGTTTTCTAAAGTTGAAGATCCTTCTCTAGGAACAGGATTCATGTTAGAGCTTGCTGGAGCATTTCTAGGTTGGTTGGTTGGGAATTTAGAATGGTTTGGGTTGAAAGGTAGATTTTGTGGTTGGTTTTGGTTATAATGTTGGTTAGATGAAGATGTTTGGTTTTGATGCTGGTTGAAGTTCTGGTTGTATGGCATATTTGGATTGAAAGGTGGTCTAGGATTGAAGGTTTGTTTGAAATTCTGGTCATAAGAGGAAGAGTTGGGTTGTAGATAATTATTGTTCCTATATGACAGATTTGGATGGTTTCTTTGGTGAGGGTTATAGATGTTTGTGTTGGCATAGGTGTTACCTTGAGGATTTCCCATGTAATTCACTTGAGCTTGTTCCTCAACATTAGCTCCTAAGCTTTCACAAAACTCTACTTGATGTCCTCCCCCACAATATTCACAGCTGACTGGAGGTGCTTGAACAGCATTAAGCTGGACCACTTGAAGCTACTTCATTATTTGATCCATCTTTTGAGTCATCAGCTTGTTTTGAGCCAATAAAGCATCATTAGCTCCAAGCTCAATCACTCCTCTTCTTTCACCATAGAAATCACTAGGAGCATCATAACGATTTGAAGCCATCGTTTCAATGATCACTCTTGCTTCATGTGCATCTTTCTTTCTTAATGAACCTCCAATAGAGGCATCCACTAGCAATCTTGTATGCGACCGCAGTCCATTATAGAAGATATGGACTTGCTGCAGATCAGAAAATCCATGGTGAGGGCACCTTCTCAACAAGGACTTGAATCTCCTCCACGCCTCATTGATGGACTCTCCATCTTTTTGTTTGAAGCAAGAAATCTCTGCTTTGAAGTAGTTGTATTTTTCTGGTGGAAAGTATTGAGCCAGAAATGTGTTCACTAAGTCCTCCCATGTAGTGAAATAGCCATGAGGAAAACTTTGTAGCCACATCTTAGCTTCTCCTTTGAGTGAGAATTCAAACAGCCTCAGCCGAATTGCATCATCCGGAACTCCATTCATTTTAATTGTACCACAAATCTGTAGGAAGTTATGCACATGCTGATTTGGATCTTCCTCTTCCAAACCTCCAAACTGCTCTTGCCTTACCAGCTGAGTGAGAGCAGGTTTAATCTCGAAATTGTTGGCTGCAACAGTAGGTGGTGCGATACTGGATCCACAGCCCATAGCATTAGGAGTGTACAACTCCTCAAGAGTCATACGCCTTGTATTATCCATATTTGCTGTTGTATTTTCTGGTATAGCCTCTTTATTTTCTTTATTTGCCTTCAAGTTCCTCCTACAAAATCTTTCAATTTCTGGTTCAAACAAAAGATTAGTTTCCTTGGCTTTTCACATAAACCACAAATCGAATGAAAACAGGAAATACTGAAAACAGAATGAAAATTATGAAAATAAACAATGGAAAATAGAACAAAACAGTATGAGTATTAACAAACAAGTACAGTAAAAAAAATTGTGTCCTAAGTAGCAAGCACGTCAAGACTATCGATATTCACTCAATAATCCCCGGCAACGGCGCCATAAACTTGTTGACTTTCTTTAGTCACACTTCGGCAAGTGTACTGGTCGTTACAAGTTTAGAAAAAGTGAGTTAAGGTTGTCGAACCACAAAGACTAGTTGATGAATTATCGAATACTCAACATGCTTTGCTATTAGGACGAATCAATGAATTAAGCATTTTGTGTAAAAATAGGCAATTATGTAAAAATAAGCAATCTACTGTAAACAAATAAGGAAAAGCAGTAAATGTTTAGGTTTCAAAGATACTGAATGGAGTTAGGGAATAGGTTCATTCAATTCCTTCCCTCAAGTAACTATTTCCTATGTCAATTCAATAAGGATCAATCAATTGGAGACTAGAATTCGTGATACCGAAGACTAATCCTATTCCTAGGTCTTTAGTCCCTTTGAATGACTAATATAATCCCTGATTCCTTAGATGAAAACATAAGTGCATTCAAGAAGCGAAACAGATGAATTCACAATATCTCATAGCATGCAAGTTCTATCCCTAGACTCATGCATAACTATAGTGATGCACTTCCTCTCCTAATTCAACTATCAATCTTCCAATTGCATAATTGAAACGAGATACAAACACTCAAGGAACAGTTCAATTCAGTCCAAACATTAATATCCCTATCACTACTTGAACTTCATGAATTAAACCTCAAGAATTAGCAATAAGTAGGAAGAGATCAATCAATTAACTGAAATTACACTTGAATTAACATAGAAATCCGTTACAAGAGTTCTGGAATCAAAATCCCCATCCCTAACCTAGAAATCTATTCTAGCATGGAAATGAGAAAAGAAAGAAGAGAAAAAGAAATCAAACAAAAGAGAGACTCCATAATTGCTCAATTCTTGCTTCCACAAGCTCACAAGCTCAGAAATCTCTAGGTTTGATGGTGGAGGATGGAGAACGAAGGTTGAGAAGAGAGAGATCGCAAGAGGAAGGAACTAAAAAAAACTGAATTCTCAATCTCCCTTTGAATTCGCGCCCAAAAGCCCTTTTATAACTGAAGATTTGCGCCTCCCATTTAGTTGTTTTGCGCCTTGGCGCCAAACTCCAGTGAAAGAAGTGGAAATGTGCCTCCATACAAGTAGCTTCGCGCCCTGGCGCAAATTTCCAGCAAGAGTGGGTTGCAGTGCGCCCTGGCTCGCGCCTAGGCGCGTCTGGGCAGAGAGGGAGGATGAATTTGCGCCCCAGCATGCGCCTAGGTGCGTTTTGACAGCAAGGAAGTCCAATTTGTGCCTCCATGATAGGTAGTTTTGCGCCTGGGCGTGATTTCCTGCCTTGATTTCTTGACTTGAGCTTCCATTTCTCTTCTTCTTGATGGCTTGCACTCCAAGTCTTCATCTTAAGTTCATGGGCTTTCCTTCCAAGCTTCTATCTCCTCTTCAATCAACCTACAATTAACAGAAAAGAGGATAAAATGACTTAAAAACACAAGAAAATCTTATCAAACTAACAAAACACTAAATCAAAGACTAACACTAAACAAACATAATATTTTCAATGTTTTCTTGTTTAAACTACAACTAAACCTAGTGAAAATGGATGGAAATGGACTGAAAACACCTAGGAAAACATGTATAATCTATCACTTATCAGTAACATAAATTGAGCACTACTCTTGTATGGTTGATCTTTTGGCACGTGCTGGTCATTTATATGAGGCATGGGATTTAATCGAGAAAATGCATGAAAAACCAGACAAGGTCACATTAGGTGTTTTGCTTGGATTGGTGCTTCTCGAAGTAAAAATAATTTAGATATAGGTGAGCGAGTTATGCAGCTGGATTCTGAGTTGGATCCTTCAAATTCTGGGAACTATATTAACTCGTAAAAAATATATATAAATCTGAACAAATGGGAAGATTCAGCAAGGATGAGATGGTTGATGAGACAGAAGGGTATTACTAAAATTCCTGGTTGTAGCTGGATATAAATAGAGAATCACTTGCATGAATTTCATGTTGGTGATGGCTTTATGCCTTGACTTTGCAGATATAAGTAACATAATTGATTTGCTCTATGAGGAACTCAAAAGGGAAGGATATGTCCCAAAAGTTGTTGAATAGCTTTGTGAATTGAAATAGCAAAAGTCTGTTCTATTTGAAGTTACCAAAGTATATAAGGAAAATTGGATCAGGTGGCACTCAACTGTCTCAGCTCAATAATTATGTTTATTGGATTGGTTTCAGCAGGTGAGTGTGATCTGACACACATTAATAAATGATGGGAACCTTATTTGTTTTTTCTGCTGATGTTTCCATTCTTTTGTACATGAAGAGGATGTTCTTATGAAAATGTGTTGCACTCTGCTTGTCTCTTGGAGTATGCATAGGCATCTCTGCTCAAGTTTTGACACTCAAAGATGTTTTTCACTTTGTTGATTTGGGGAAAATAGGAAAACATATTTTGCTTCAGAAGAAAAAGATTTTGAATTGATCAGGCAAACATTCGTGGCTAGTGGGATCCAACAATTAATCTTGCTTTCAGGCAAAGCAACAGTAACTCTTCTATATATCATATTAGCAAGATCATAATTAAAGAGTGTTTTTGAAAATTATGATACTCCATATTTATATTTTATATTCTCCGTGTTGAAATTGTGAGTTGGGTCTAATTCAACCTCATAAAACCGGTTTATGTGTGAGGTTTGCACCTCATTTATATACATGCAATCTAGGTGATGTGGACTTCACACCCCTCCAATATTGGACTTCTAACACACCTCTCCCATGCCGAAGACGTGACTTCTCGAGCGTGGAAACTATTCAAACGGGTGCTTCAATACGTCCCGATATCTTCAACGGGTGCTTTAACGGTGACCCAACATCTTCATTGACATATAGGATAGACTCTGATATCACTTGTTGGGAATTTAACCTGCTTTAAAAACATAATATAAGGGAGAAAGAAAAGAGCACACAAAAATATTAACGTGTTCGGTACCTCAAGACCTAGTCCACGATCCCACTGGGATAAAATTCACTATTTGTAATTTTTGAACGGAAAAATTACAAACCCTCCTTAGATGTAATTTTTTCTTCTAATGAAAATTACAAACACTTCCATGTGTAATTTTTTCTAGCGAAAATTACAAACCCTTGTAATTTTTTCTGACAAAAATTACAAATCCTCCCCAAAGTTTTTGACACACACTACCTAAGATCTAAAACACTCATATATATAAGTCTTTCAACCCTCTCTCTTTCTAATGCTCTCCGATATAGGACTTTGAATTAACCAAGACTCAACAAATCTCCAATAATCCTTCTTTACATCAAAAGTAACCAAACTCTTCTAGAGCGATCTTCCATCTAGAGTAATATTCTCTTGCAGCAGCAATCCTCTTTGCAGCAGAATTTTCTGACTTTTGGGAGCAATCCTCCCTTGAGTTTTGTAGCAAAATTTTCTAACTAGCAAAATCAATGCATCTTCTGATGTAGAACTTTGATTGTATCCCAACAGGATGTGCTCTGACACCATGTTGAAATTGTGAGTTGGCCTAACTCAACCCATAAAACCGGCTTATAAGTGAGGTTTGCACCTCATTTATATACATACAACATCTCCAATATTGGACTTCCAACACAGGTGTGTAGGTTTAATTAGGAAAATAATATAGCTACGATAATTATTTTACAGATAGTATGGAATAAAGGTTTTTCCGTGACCATCAATGCAGAGGCAATGAAGAATGTTAATAAAAATTGATGCGCCACGCGGAGATGGTAACTGGTAAGAGTTGAAGCAAACAACTTGTGGCCTTCAGTTATTTTTTCTGTCTTATTTATTTTCTACTCCCATCTTTCAAGCCAACATTAGCCAAAACTTACTTGCAATTTTATCAAACTCTGGCCGGCCAAGACTCAATTAAGGTGTTAGATTAGTGGGGTAGGGTCCACCCGGGTCACTAATTGACCTACATTTATCTGGTTTATATTAAAAAATTATAAATAATTTTTAATATATAAAATTTTATAATTTCAAAATTATAAAGAAAAATATAACTCATAACAGTATAAATGGAAGCACGTAGATAATTTCTAACATTTTATCATTCCTGAAATTAATGTTGTCGACATAAAAAAATACTTTTCTCAATGAATTTTGAAAGTTGTTGTTATAAATGTATATTTTTCCAGCTACTTTCACTGTTGTTTGAAACAAAAATTTCCTGACAACAATAAACATATTGTCATAAAAATGTAATTATTCACAACAACTTTAATCTTATTACAATAAAAAGACACATTTCCTAACAATTTTTTATGTCACTTAGTTTCGTCAACGACTTTTAATATATTGTTGTTATAAAATAATATATTTCTTAACAATCTAAGTATTGCTACAAAACTATTTTTTTCCAATAAAAATAGAAATGATCGGTATAAATCAGTATACTTTCAGTGACTTTATGTATCATTAATAAAAGGTATATTTATTGAAAATGAAATTTTTTTAATTGATGTGATAATATGATTTTTCTTACAAATTTAATGTAATTAAAATAAAAATAATAAATTTCGACAACAATTAAATGTTACTGTGAAATATTTATTTTTACCAACAATTTATTTATTATAAGAAAAAAACAGACGTGAATAATCTTAATTTTTTATTAACACAATGGATCCATGCCTATTTGAAAGTTACGAAGAATATTTTTTATATTTTTACTCGACTTGATGGACAATAATATACAAATGTTCGGTACAAACTCAAACACACTTTAACTTCTCTATTAATAAGGATTCAAACAAACTAAATGTATATTTGGTTTTGGAGTATAAACTAATTAATTTTTTTTTGTATATCTAAAAGCTACCTAGAATACTTTATATATCTTTATTCAATTTGACAAATAATAATATACATGCATATTTTAAAACATACTCTAATTTTTATGCCAACATGGATTCAAACGCACAAAATATGTGTTCCGTTCTGATAATATGCTAATTAAGTCCTCCTTTATTTAGAAGCTACAACAAATAATTTTCATATTCTCATTCCATTTGACAAATTATAAAATAAAGACATTATCAACACAAATTCAATCACATTGTAAATTGGGAGTGATTCATCTTTACTATCAAACTCAAATTCAACACAAATAGTAGTAATGGTGATTTTTGAAAAAAAATTAAAATATAAATACTACAAAATATTAAATTTAATTTGGATACATTATATTGTAAACAAATTTACGTTATCAACTAATTAAAATCATGTTAAATTTATTTTTTAAATATCTATTAAATTTTTTTTTATTATAATATAACAATTCATAATTAAATAAAATGACATATATTATATATATTAATTAAATTCTCGTGCACTGAATCCTAATATATCAAAGTAACTTAACTTACCATTAAATCCTAACGAGGGTAAAAGATTTAAATAGGGTGATTATATAAACATATTATATAAATGAGTCATGTTAGAAATATATTATGGGTTGGGTTTGTTTAGTCGTAGCTTGTTAATTGTGTGTCTAGTGTGTAACTATGATTGAGTTAAGTGGTGTTGGTGTAGGCTGAATGTGGATGCATTATTTTTTGACATCCGTGTGCAGTAAAGTGCTTACACGTTGAACGCAGATGCATTATGTATTAATTATGGATTGTAATGGAGTGTCCACATATTTAGTGTTTTATGTGTTAATTGTGGGTCATTATGGCCCAATATAACGCATGCCTCTATGGGTGAATGTGATGCAGTTTGAGGCTTAACATGTAGTAGAGCATCAACATGTTGGACACATCATGTATTAATGGTGAGCCACTCTGGCCTAATGTGGTGTAGGTGTAGGTGTCGTTCACATGTTATATACATCTCATTTTAGTTCAGTACAATGAATCCAATTCATAATTATTATTTTTTATCAATTTTCTTTTTATAATTTACATTTATTTTAATTATTTTGTGTTTATTTTTTTCAGGAATTGTTGAGTAATAATACAAATCAAGGTGAGATATTGATAATTGGCGCTAATTGTATTTGATATATTATAATATAATTTATAATAATCGTATTCATTTTTATAACGTTTAATATTAATTTTGTTGTTGTAGAAAATTTGTGGAGAAATGACTTCTGCAGTTATTATCATTATCGTTGTGTACATTAACGGAAGAATAATTGACACTAATGAAGGAACCATGTTTGAAGGACCAAGAAGAACTTTACAAATTAAATGCGAGATTAGTTTTAGTTCGTTAATTCATAATAATTTTAAATTATATTCTAACTAAGTTATTGATTCTATTATATCTTTAACAAGATATTTGATAGGAAATCAATATTCTCCACTACAAATAATCGACAATGAAGATGTCGACATTATAATTACTGATTTTCTTCAACAAGAGGACGGTGGTCCTATAAAATTATGTGTTGAAGTAGTTGTTGTATGTAGTGCATCATCTGGGCATAATGTGGGTACAATTGAGTCAAACATGCATAGTTCTTACGAAAGATATTGCACAAGGCTAAACTCCCGTGACGACAATGATGAAGATTACGCTATTTCTGATTCGTATATTGAATCATCATCTGATGAAAACGATTTTGATAGAAATTTATTTGAATCAAATGAAGATGAAAGAAGCAAAAATGAACAAAATTCAAGCAACGTGGAACAACGTTGTTGTTGAAACACAATGAGGTCAGCATAACTTAATTTAATACTTAATTTTTTTTAATTAAAATAATATTTTTTAATGTGATGTTAATTCATGTGGAAGTCAACAACCATTTTGGAAAACAACCCCACACTATACAAACATTAATTGAGACTACCCTGATCAAGAAGATTTATTCGGTTTAACTGTTGATTCAAATTAGTTGATTGAACAAAAATTAACTGTTGGTTTGGAGTTTGATAGTAAAGGTGAAGTGCAAACTGCTGTAGCAAGATACCTGATGAATGTGCATCAAACAATGAGGGTGCATGAGTCCAAATCAACAAAATATATTATTCATTGTCAAAATAATTGTGTTGAATCTCCTTGTCTTATTTATATGTGGGCCATAAAATCAAAAATGATAGATAGGTGGAAAGTAACACAATGGGGTAAGCCACATACCTGTTTAAACTCCAGTTTGACTCAAGACCATGTAAATATTAATTCAAATTTGATTAGTGCGTACATTGTGGGTAAGTAAAATAATACATCTTTGAATTAAGTTTTATTGTATTATAGATTTATATTTTAATTTTAATTATTTTAGGTATGATCATGGGAGATCCATCAATCAAAATTGGACTGGTTTAAGAGAGAATTGCAAGTATGTTTAACTACAAGATTCCATACTGGAAGGCATGGTTAGTTAAACAAAAAGCAATGACCATAGTGTTCGGCAATTGGAAAAAATCATACATCAAACTTCCTATTTGGCTTAAATACATGCAAATTCACTCTCGAGAATCATACTCTCCGGACTAGAATATGGCTTCCATAGAAACTAAAAAGAAAATTGGTTAATATTAAAAATCAAATCAACATCACAAAAGCAATTAACCAAAATTATTTAAATGAAAATAATCAAATTTTGTTAGATCAAGATGATTAACGTCTCAAGTTTTGATTAATTACAGAACAAACGGAACATATCAGACTAAAGCATTGCAAGTCGAAGTCAGACGGAACAAGAACAGACGGAAGATGACCCCTCAAAGTCTATCTCGGATTAAGTCATTTGTCTTTCCAAAAACATGTCTCAAGACGAAAGCATAAGACGATATGCTTAAGACGAAGTCTTTAGACCAAACTTATGAAGTCTTTTCAAGACGAAATATCAGACTGAAGATTATGAAGACATATCGTCTATGAAGTCCAAGTCAAGAGAAGTCCAAAGTCAGAATAGGAACTCATGTTTAACCTCTGCAACACGAAAAGTAAATCTACTTTTCACTATTATCTTTGATAAGTCAGAAAAAGGTTCTGACTCCACTGTGCAAAATTGTCAAATCCATGATTATACTCTGACACAGTTGAAGACTTCAAGAAGGAAAGGACAACAGAAAGATTTATGAGTCTAACGGATCTATCAAATTGTTGCCTATATAAAGGACTTCGCTGGCTCTTTTTCAAGTTGGCGAACACGCTGCAAAAAGCTATCATCTGTGATTTTGCTTTCTTGTTTAAGATCTGAACTTTATTTGTAAAACCCTTTCTACGAAGAGGATCTTTTTTTCTTAGAAACTCTTTTAAAATCCACTTGTGTGGTACTTTAGCCTGAGGAAGCTGCGTTCCAAAGAATACCTCTTGTATTAGCCTAGGGAGACTGCGTTCCAAAGAATATCTAGTGGTTTAGCCTGAGAAGGTTGTGTTCAAAGAATATCGATATAGTCAGAAGTGGCTGGGTGCAAAGAATACTTGTAACTATTTCACAGTTCGTATTGAAAACTCAGTAGTTGTTGGGTAACTGGACATAGTCTTGAATAGACGAATCAGTATAAAAATATCTTGTGTTTAACTGTTATTTTGAACTAACGGTGATAACTATCAAACCATCTTATAATTAAAATCAACAGTTAAAGAGTTTAAAAGTTTCGTCTGATCGCATTTGAAAACAACAGATGAAAGGACAAAATTTTTTAATTAACACAATTCAATCCCCTTTCTTGTGTTTTTGTCTTTTACAAATTTTAACTCATTAGATTTTAAAAAATCTAACTTCCGTCAAACTACTGACACATCATCGTCAAATGAAATTCTATTCTGCACAGAGAGCCACCTATAAAAAAAACATTATTTATTTCGGTATATTTCACATAAAATTATTTAGCAATAAGAGATGAAGATTATTAACTATTATAACACCTGTGGCCAAATGATGTGTCATCAGCAACAGTCGTCATAACATGCAGAGCTAAGCATGTAAATTTCTCCTAGACCCGTAATTGAATCAAAACTGAAAAACCTTTAATGGACACAACATTGATATTGGTGGCACTGCATAACTCTCGGTAAAGATAGCCCAATAAAACACTGGCCCGTGCATATTTGTTGGTTTCTTCAAGATCCTTTAAAAACTGCAAATATCTCAATGAGACTCTCGAGCTATTTTTATCAACAAACATGCCCCTCCCCAATGAAACGCAATATCCATGCACGTGTGAAACGCCTCAGTGCATCTACGTTACCAAGAAACGACTCTATATCATTAAACTGTTCAGCCAACCAACTTAATTTAACATACAAGCCTCTCAATTCTTGAAGTGTTGGCCTTACACCCAGAAAGACCTCTGCCTGGTCCGCCCAATCACCATGGGTCAATCTGATCACTAGCCTCCCATCCACTTGTAAACCAAGCAAGACAGATATATCCTCCAGGATGATGGTATATTCCCTACACCTCATATGAAATGTGTGGGTCTCATGCCGCTATCTCTCTATGAATGCATGGAGCAGACCCGAATCAAGTTTCAAATATCCAAGCTGACAAACCTAGAAAAAACCAACCTTTTGCAAGTACAAAAATATGGCTTTAGGAAATCTTTGCTAACCCTAATACGTCGAAACATCTCGTCGAAATTTCAATCTTCTATTTTATTCATTGTTCCATACATGCTTAGATATGTGATACTGCTGCATCCATAACAGATCAGTGTCACGAGGTCCAAAATCAATCCTAATCTCACCCGAAGAAGATGATGATACCATCATAAACCTAAAATAATTACACCAACATAGTCAATTAACTATTTTTTTTACTAAACAGACAATTAACTACTTTTTTAAATGAACACATGATGGATTTTTTTTTTAACTACGTAGGCCACTAAATTTTTTAACTACACAGTCAATTAATTTATATATATTTTTACTAGGCAGTGTACTAATTTATTTAATATTTTTTTACTACACAATGCACTAGTTTATTTAAATTTTTTCTAGGCAGACAACGAACTTATTTTTTTTAACTACCCAATCAACTATTATATTTCTTCTAATCCACAATCTTAATGCGAATTTACAACAATTAAATAATCCCATCCATTAAACTAATGCTCTAACAAGAGTTTCAATAATTTTACTATATATTAATACTTTTTAACACAAAATTAAACTATGTGAATATAATTTATTAACAATATTAACATTATAATAATAAAAAAAATCAAAACACAAGTATAAAAAAATTCAAATATATATTCTTCTTACTCTAAATTTAACCATCTTAATGGGAATTAATTAACAATATAACATTATTAACATAACAATAAAAAAATTAAATCAAAACAAAAATTTAGATAAATCCAAACACACATTTAGTAAGTCTAAATTTAACAATATTAATATAATTTATTAACAATATAATAATATTAACATAAAAATTAAAGAATTAAAATCACAACACAAATTTAAACAAATCTAAATATATATTTTTCTAATTCTAAATTTAACCATCTTAATACAATTAATTAACGATATAACCAAATCAACATAAAAATAACAAAATTTAAATTACAACTCAAATTTAAATAAATCTAAATACATATCATCTTAATATATCGAAAATATAACATTATTAACGTAACAATACAAAAATGTAAAAAATAAAAACACCTATTTTTCTAACTACTAAATTTACTCTTAAATTTAACCATCTTATACTAATTGATTAACAATATAAAAATATAATAAATTAAACACAACTAATATTTAAATATAAATACAATAAAATTGAAAACATGTTAGGACTAACAAATAAGGAAGACCACCAAAAAAATAAAATGCCTAACAGGTGAGAGGAAGGAGAAGGGCACCCAAAAAAGAGATGCCTAACAAAAGGGAAAGAAGAAGAGATGCCTAACAAAAGGGAAAGAAGAGGAGAAGGAAGGAAAAGGAAGAAAAAGGAAGATAAGGGACGACACAGTGAAAATAATAATAAAAAAAAAAATAGGTCGCAATTATGTGGCGCCCAACAATTGGGCATATCTACCACATGGCAGGGAACATGTAGAATACGCCTGAATCTACATCACTCATTATAACAGTAAATTTTATTATCACGTGAATCAATAATTATTTTTGTGAAGTCAAGTCCAATCCGGTCCAAAAGGATCTTTGACTTGTGTGTTGACTATCAAAATCAACTCATATTTATATTTCTTTTTGAATATGACCGAGTTGCGTAGAAAGAAATTAACATAGTTTTAATTCGGTCAATTACCTAATATAGAAATACAATAAATTTTATTTTAAAAGAAAACAATTTAGTTTTAAGAAAATCTTTTAATTAATTAAAATTCAACAAAATGAAAAGATGGGAAAAGTGCCATAATTATGCAACGCCCAACAGGTGGTCATATCTACCACATGGCAGGAGCAAGCAAAATGCACCTTAATCTACACCGCCCATTACAACGGTAAATTTTATCGTCAATCAACACTTATCACGTTAGTCAATAATTACTTTTGTACAAGTCAAGTTCAATATGATCCAAATGGACCTTTGATATGTGTGTTGACTATCAAAATCGACTTATATTTATATTTCCTTTTCAATATGGCCGAGTTGCGTAGAAAAAAATGAACAGAGTTCTAGTTCGGTCAATTATCTAACACAGAAATATAATAAATTTTATTTAAAAAAAAACAATTTAGTTTTAAGAAAATCTTTTAACTAATTAAAATCCAACAAAATGACCGGAAAGGTAAAAATATCGAGCCATGGCAAGAGTTAAATGAAAACCATTCAAATTTTGAGTTAGAAATTTGTTTTAGTGACAAACGCTTTCATATATTTTCATTTGCAGTTATATTAGCTAAGGTTTTCAAAATCTTACTTCAAATCAAAACCATGATTAATCATGTTTGAATTGGTTTTAATAAAATAATATTTTTAATTTTTAATATAATATATAAAATAGTATTAAATAAATATTAAAAATAAAATAATTATATATACAATTAAAAAGGTAACAAATTTATAATAAAAAGAAAGTTAATAAAAAAATTATTAATAATAAAAGTAAGTTACCGTTAATGTATACAATTTTTACGAAAATAAAAATAAACACGACACATGAAATAAAAAATGAAACACAACACGTATAAAATAAAAATAAAAGAAACCTAGATTTATTATAATAAAAATAAATTATGTAATATAAAATAAATTTTATTTCTTAACTTACTTATATTTATGATATTTGTGATTTGCTTCGTCATGTAAAAATTTTTAAAAATAAAATAAATTATTAATGAAATGAAAAATCTTGACTTTCAACTGCATTAGCGTTTTATTGATTTTTTTAAGTTAGTTGGACGAAACAAAAGTTCAATATCGAATTAATTTTATAAATTAACTGGAGGAAACAAGTCAATGATTCATAGTTTAACCGTAATGATAGGATCCAATTTTAATAAAAATGTTATTAACTAACGTCATATTTAATTATATTTAACTACATGTGCAATCATTTTTCTCCATCACATTTATTTTTCATGTACATATATTTCTATTATTATAGACAAACAGTTAATTTAAATAATTAACTTATACTAATAAAAACTAAACATTCATATTCCAGCATTAATATGATTCTTCACATCGAGGTTGGTTAAATCAATCATAACATATTAACGAAAACAAATAATACTTGCCAAGTAGTAAGTCGGTAAGTAAGTAAATAAATACTATTATGAAAACTCAACATGAATTTATTCATTTTGCTAGTGTGCTAATAATAATTATTAGCACTTAACATAAAATAAGGTGCAACTGAACTACTATTAAGATGAAAATGCATAAACAACTACTCATGAAGATTAAAAGTGATTAACTTCTAATCAAGAAAATGTAAAATTTAATTGTAGCTTTTCCTCAGTTTCTTTGCTGGATTCACTCTAAACTTGTCAATGAGCTTAGAATTTTTGCAACTTGGGCATTTAGGGTCAGCGTCAGATACCATCACATAAATTAAACAATGAGCACATCCCATTGCAATCAATGTTGGTTTCTTATAGAAAATTGATGATGGCGATGGAGTATGTGAAGTTGATCCAGGTGGTGATAGTTTCAATTCCAAATCTAGGCCAGAACAATTTTCATGCTCAGTCATCCAGATGTCGATCAATCTTTTCTTCATTTCCTTTGATGCTGCTTCAACCTTAATTGAATCAACCAAATACATTAAACAAAGAAAAAAAATAGCAATATGTCATAAAAACAAAGGCATATCATGGCAAATCCCAAACCATTAAATTGAAAATAAGAGGGAAAATATCGTTTAATTGATAATCCATAGTGTTTGCAAAGTTTTAAAAAACTGTCCATAATTTTGATTTTGTTTATAGCATCAAAAAATTTGAATTTCACATACAATTATAATGTTTGCACAAAAGATTTCTTTAGCACAAAAATGAAGGGCTGGGGTTGATCTGTATAATCTTGACTTGATTTTAATTTCTCTATTTTTTTTCTAAAGTAAAAATGTCAAGTTCTTCTCTTGTCCTATCGAATAAAACATACTGAGATAAATCCTTTTTATAAAAAATTTATTTTGTTTATATTGAGAAAATTATATAAAAAAAAATTTATATTAAAAAAATCATAAAATCATTACTATTGCTCGAATATAAATTGTGGACAATTGACTCCAGAAATTTCTTGTAATTTTTGCAACAATAACGATAACGTTAAAAAAAAAAAAAAAGTATCACTGTAAATAAAATTTTGAGTATTTTGAAGTAGTTGAAGACAATTTTTTTTCTTTTTAACGATATGACATTCAACATCATTATGTAAAAGAAATTAAATTCATAGAACACATAAATGGAATGAAAAAGAAATGAATTCACCTCAAAGTTATCTCCATATCTTGTAAGAGAATTCATACTAGATATGCGATTTGATTTGAACTGGAATTGATGCTAAGAGAAAGGTAAAATTAGTTTGTGAAAAGGCCAAGTGATAAACACAAGAATTCTTTAAGGTATGTATGCTTTCTCAACGGCTATACTTTCAATCTTGTAAATTTTTGGTGAGGGTTTCCATTGATATAAACCAAAGTGAATAATTCTTGAAATTTGATTGTATATATAGTGATCATGGTCAAAGAGCACACCAAATGTGTGTTTGATTCTGTTCGGAATACTAATTGAGTCCATGTTTATCTACAAGTTACTGATAATCATTTCTAAATTTTTATTCAATTTGATGAATAATAAAATTCATACGTTATACAAAACGGATTCAAACACATTCTATTTGACTTAAAATGAGAAAAAAATCCATGTTTATTGCCCACCCCAAAACTTAAAAAAAATACTAAAAAAAGAGAATTTAAGTAGCTGTTACCAATTTTAATAAATTTTTAAATATAAAATATGAAGTTTAATTTTGATGCATTATTATCAATATATACAAATTTATAAAATCAGCTAAAATTAAAAAATAATCTTACATTTAGTTTTTCAATAATTATTGTAAAAACTTTTTTGTCTAGTTTCACTTTTTGCCTACAAGGTTTAATAATCACAACAATTTTATCTCTAAATATTTTTTTTTCACATTTTATTCTCAAATTGGGTTTATCTAACGTAATCCGAGTAAATACAAGATTAAATAACTCAATTAGATTCTTCTAATCTCTCTAATTAATTATATTTATTTATTATATCAATTATCTTTAATAGAGTTGTTTAGCCTTATTTTTATTTAAGATTTGTTAGACTAACTCATTTTTAATTATTCATTATTAAGTACAATATAAAAAAAACTCCACACTATAAAGACATCTCAATTAAATTCTACAATATTTAAATATAGAATCCTAAAGTTATTAAAAGTAAAATATCATCCTTAAAAATGTTCACCTCAATTGTTTAAATAAATTCGTAGATTATTGTACTTTTTTAATATCTGTATTTGATTTTTATAAATTAAGGAAAAAACAGTTCGTCAACGTAACATTAAATCCTAATGCAAAAATAAAATAATTTACTTCTAAAGACAATAAATTCTAATTTAAAAATAAAATAATTCAATTTTAAAAAGAAGACATTTAATTAAATTATGACACGGGGAGGTATAAAATCGCCCCATGAGAGAGTTAAATGGTAAATTCAAAATTTGAATTTAATATAATACTATTTTCCAGTAGAAAATGCTTACATATATTTTCATAAGCAGTTATACTATTTGGTCATCAAATAATTAATTCCATACTGTATTTAATTTTATAAAAAATTAATTATAAATATTTAATTGATACTAATACAGAATTGAACATTCCAACATTGGTCGTCAAAAAATTAATGTAATACTGCATTTAATTTCATAAATAATTAAGTAATGCTAATAAAAAAATGAACGTTCCAACATTGATATGATTGAAGTTAGTTATATGTAAATTAAATACAAATTGTAAGAAAAAAAACACAAATAATGTTTACCAAATAATTTGAATCCAGTCTGTATTAAACCCAGACAAAATTGTAGTTCATATCTTTACATATATTTTACTAAAATGATATGAAGATGTTTATTATTCATACTATCTAATAAAATAAGAGAACGAGGGGCAACTTTGTCCAGATTAGCCTGAATTATTATTTATTTATTTTAAATTTCCTCTTTTAAAAATTTAGATTAAAAATTATAAATAAAATAATTGTGTAACAAAATTCATGAAATCACGGGAGTTAGGTGACAATATGTATCATTAAAAATAATCAAATATATTTGATTATTATAATTTAATTATAAAAAAATTAATTTATGAAGCACATAATCTAAAATATTAATAACATATAAAAAATTAAAATAAAATTAAAAAAAACGATGTATTAAAAGACTATAATGTCCTTTAAAAAAGCTATAAATGATTTCAATAATTACTTCCGTTCAGTAACTTGTACTAGATTGAAGAAAATGAAAGGGATTAAAGATGGATTCTTAAATTCTTATTTTTTTATACAATTAATTTTTCTTTTATGAATAATATTTAAATCAATAAAATTATATAATAATTTTAAAATAATTTAAAATTTATTAATTTAATATGAAGAACTAGATACATTAATTATAATAATCTTTTGTTCAGTTTTATTGATAAAATATATCAATTTAGTTTTGACTAAACTACTATTTTGATTTTTAAAAATGAGAAACTGAGATAATTTAATTTATGTAAAACAAAAATAATAGTGACCGCAGAATTTTATTTAATTTTAAAAAATATTTAATAAATAACTGTAATAGATAATTAATTATAAAATATGAAGAATATATATATATATATATATATATATATATATATATATATATATATATATTTCGTGAGTAATTTGAAGTGAATAGCCGGTTGAATACGGAATCGAAAATAAAATTGCTTAAACGCATGAAAAATACATCTATTCCATACTGACTGTACAGTACTTTTTCGCTCTTTTGATTCATACCTTGACTGCATCAAAACTTTCAACTGAGAATCATCTTTATTCTTATATTGAGGTGATATGTTTCAACATATCACTCCATATAAGAATTATATTTATTTATTATATTAATTATTTTTAATAGAGTTGTTTAACCTTATTTTATTTAAAATAAGTTAGACAAAGTTATTTTTAATTTATTCATTATTGAGTATAATATATATATATATATATATATATATATATATATATAAATCTTCACATTATAAAGACATCTCAATTAAATTCCACAAATTGAACACAGAATCCTAAAATTGTTAAAAGTAAAAAATCAAAATCATCCTTAAAGATGTCCAACTCAATTGGTTAAATAAATTCATAGATTATTGTACTTTTTTAATATCTGTATTTGATTTTTATAAATTAAGAAAAAACAATTCATCAACGTAACATTAAATCCTAATGCAAAAATAAAATAAGTTACTTCTAAAGACAATAAATTCTATTTTAAAAAGAAAATAATTCAATTTTAAAAAGAAGACATAAAATTAAAAATATGACATGAGAGGTATAAAATCGCGCCATGAGAAGAGTTAAATGAAAAATTCAATTTTTTGAATTTAATATAATACTATTTGCCAGTAGAAAATGATTTCATATATTTTCATAAGCATTTATAATAATTGGTCGTCAAATAATTAATGTCATACTGTATTTAATTTATAAAAAAATAATTATAAATATTTAATTGATACTAATACAAAATTCAACATTCCAACATTGATCGTCAAAAAATTAATGTCTTACGGCATTTAATTTCATAAATAATTACGTAATACTAATAAAAATAATGAACGTTCCACCCTTGATATGATTGAAGTTAGTTACATGTAAATTAAATACAACTTGTAAAAAAAATAAAAATAATGTTTTCCAACTAATTTGAATTCAATCTGTATTAAACCTAGACCAAATCGGAGTTCATATTTTTACTTATATTTTACTACAATGATACGAAGATGTTTATTATTCATACTATCTAGTAAAATATAAGTACAGAGGGGCAATTTGTGAACACCCAATTTTATCCAGATTAGCCAGAATTATTATTTATTTATTTATTTAAATTTAGATTAAAAATTAGAAATAAATAATTGTGTAACAAAATTCATGAAATCACGGAAGTTAGGTGACAAACTTATAATTAAAAATAATCAAACATATTTGTTTATTATAATTTAACTATAAAAAAATTAATTTATGATGCACATAATCTAAACTATTAATAACATATAAAACAAAAATAAAAAAGTAAAAACAAACGATGTATTAAAAAACTATAATTTCCTTTGAAAAAGCTATAAATGATTTCAATAATTACTTCCGTTCAGTAACTTGTACTATATTGAAGAAAACTCAAGGGATTAAAGCATAGATTCTTAAATTCTTTTTTTTTTTTATACAATTAATTTTTCTTTTATGAATAATATTTAAATTAATAAAATTATATAAAAAAATTTAAAATAATTTAAAATTTATTAATTTAATATGAAGAACTAGATACATTAATTATAATAAATTTGTGTTCAATTTTTATTAATAAAATATATAAATTTAGTTTTGACTAAATTACGATTTCGATTTTTAAAAATGATAAACTGAGATATAATTCTAGATGTTGATAATCACATTGCTAAGATAATAAATTTATAAGGTAAATAAGTATATTGCTAAGATAATAAATTTATAAGGTAAATAAGTATGTTAGACTTATCAGACGTAAGACTTATCAGACGTAGAGTCAATCTCATCATATTAAAGATTTTTCTGGACAGACGAAGGAAGCTTGTAACATTTAAAGATATCAAGTCAAAGAAATACTAGACATATGTAAAGATTGAATTAGGAAACGAGTATCTACAAAAACATCAATCAGAAGAAGTACATAAGAAGTAGATGGAGTCAACAGAACTTAGACATACACAAACAATTTAGCTCAACTCTCTCATATTAACGAAGAATCAAATACACTCCCAAGCACCAAACAAGTATATGCTCATTTTAACTAATCTCATGCCTACAAATGAAACAATACTGATCAACAAATAAACACGTGGCACAAAAAATAGAGTAGAGTGAGCATTAGAAAATAATTAGACGAATAAAGATCATGCACTACATTTATCCTAAATTAATGAAGAGTCAGATGCATGATCAACTTTATTAAACAAAGATGCATGATCAACTTTATGAAACGGAGAGTGCCTGCAGATGAAACATGACAAACATAACATACAAGAAGTAAAAATAAGGACAGATTAATGACTATTACACATAACAAAATAAAAACATAAGTATCAGTCTATAACTCATTTTTATATATCCAGACTCTGATTGCTTTACTCTTGTATGGGCAGACCGTGTCCTTTAAGTAAGATCACTGTAAAGTACAGAAACACACAAGAAGGGGGGTTGAATTGTGTAGACTGTTTTTAAAACTTTTTCTCTAAGACGATGTGTTTGCGTCTATTGTTTTCAAAACTTGATCAGACGCAAGATTGTTTTCTTCTTTAAGATTGATTTTATTATCAAACTGTTCAAGTTATTATCCCCTGTTAGTTAACAGATAAATTAATAGAGAAGATAACAATATTTTTATACTGGTTCATCTGATCAAGACTACATCCAGTTCCCCAGCAACACGCTAAGGTTCCACTATGAGTATTTTTGAACCCAGCCACTTCTGGCTAAATACAGATATTATTTGGGCACAGCCTTCTCAGGCTAAACAGGTATTATTTGAACCCAGCCTCCACAGGCTAAACAGGGTATTCTTTGAACACAACCTCCACAGGCTAAGAGCACCACAACAGTGGATTTAGGAAGATGAAAGAATAAGTTTATCCTCTACGCAGAGAGGGGTTTTACAATGAGATCTATTCTAAGTTCAGGGTGAGCGAACTTTGCTTGAGAGCTTGAAGCTTGGATATAATTTCTTTGTTATGCAGTTCGCCGGCCTTCTCTTGACGTAATGAAGTCCTTTTATAGAGAGCTTCTTGAAGTATCTGTTAGACTAAAGATTTGAACGTTAGTCCTTTGTCTTGGGGTCTTCAAACGTGTGATAGAGATCAATCAGAATAATTAATGTTTGCACAGGCTTTTTCTGACTTGATCAGAGACATCAACAAAAAGCATGGTTGCTTTTTGTGTTGCAGGGGTTTTGCACATATCTCTATTCTGTCTTTGGAAGCTTCTACGAGTAACGGTTAGATTTGAATTGGGGCGCGAGTTACTCCGTCTGAACTTCATTAAACGAGGTAGACGAATGAATAAATAAATGAGTTGTGTGTTGAATTCATTCGTCTGTCTCCTTCCGTCTGTTCCTTTTGTCTGTGCTCTTCAGTCTGATGCATCAGTTTGTGCTCTTCAGTCTGATGCTTCAGTCTGTGCTCTTCTGTCTGATGCTTCAGTCTGAGGCTCTTCAATTTGTTCCTTCAGTCTGTGCTCTTCCGTCTGAGGATTTTCAGTCTGATGCTTCAGTCTGAAGCTTTTCAGTCTGTTCCTTCAGTTTGTGCTCTTCCGTCTGATGCTTCAGTCTGAGGCTTCAGTCTGAGGCTCTTCAGTCTGATGCTTCAGTCTGATGCCTCTTCAGTCTAATGCTTCAGTTTGATTCCTCTTCAGTCTATTCCTTCCGTTTGTAGACACAATAGACTGTTCTGTAATTATCAAAACTAAGATGTTAAATCATTTTGACTTAACAATCTCCCCCTTTTTGATGATTACAAACCACACTAGAAAATCTTGATCTTATACTTGAGACAGAGCAAAAGGATATATCAGAGCTAGAGAAATGATCTTTGTTAGACTAAACTTGAAAGAGTAACAGATCAAAATTTGTTCTTCATCCTCTTTCTTCTTTTGTATCTGAACTTCCTTTCAGACTGAACACTTGTATTATGCTTCCCCTTAGCTTCTGATTTCTTCTGATCTTTTCTTTTCATTTTTTTTTTATTTTGCTCCCCCTCAGCTTTTGCATCTTTCTTTTTTTCTTCCCCTTGAGTTGTACATATATTTTTTTTTTATTTCTTCAATCCTTTTCTCTTCTATTCTTATTTCTCTCTCATCCTTATTTCTAATTTCTCTCCCCCTTGGGCTGCAATCATCAAAAACATCTTTTCTTAAAACTTTTGCATCCTCTGGGTTTTCCACGGAGGCTTCCAAGGCCTTCTTATCTCTCATTACCTTCTTTCGCCTAACGAGGTGTATCTAAGGATAGCGTGTCTCTTACTTTAAAAAGCTAGACATATGTAAAGCATTAAAGAGCTTTGTCCTGTACACTCAATAGAGATGTTAGAAGATAAGATGACGTTGCGTCTGTTGAAGAGTCAGATAGACTATTTCAACTAATGATCAGATACAGCGTTTTGTCTATAGACGATAAGGATAGACGATAAGGATAGACAATAAAGATAGATGATAAGGATAGACGATAAGGATAGACGAAATTTAAACAAACGAGAAAACTTATTCAGATGAAACAATTATTTCTAAGTTTGCAACAAAGATTTGTTTAAATTCTTTGTAAGAAAGTATTGACTCATTGAAAAGCATTTTGAATGAATTAATATCAAAGATTTTTTTTTTTGTTAGATGTACACATGAGCAACTCACCTTGCTTAAAACATTATTTCTAGCTCCATTCAATTGATGTTTGAATGCACTTCTTCAATACACTTGGATTCAATTTTTCTTGACACCAAAACACGTTCAGAAAGGTCTCTAAAATTCGACGTATTTGCATTCTTTGAAAATTTTGTTTCTTCCATCTGAATGGGTGAATATGTCTTCTCAAGACCCATAGATGGTAGATCTCTTACATGATCTATTTTTTTGGAACAAGGACATGTTGATGATCACATATTGCATATATCCATTGTTCAGATTGTACCATCTTCATACATTCTCTCTTTTTATCGGCAATAAAAATTATTTTTGATCTTGGTACCCAAATTTTCTTGGGTCCAACTTTGTTAGTTGTAGGATTCCGTCTGTCATAGGTTCTTGAATGACCTTCAGACTGTTTCGAAAACCTATTATAAAAATCATGTATGCTTCTACATACAGACGAATTAATTTGTGATTTTCTTTCGCCTGTCACATGATTATAACCAAGTTCACTCTTGTTAAGAGGAGATCTTCCATATTTTAAAGTATTTTCGAGCTTGGAAGAACTCAAGGTGAATTTGTTTAAATCTTTCTTTAAGATTTCATTTTCTTCTTTTAAAATATCAAGTCTAAGAAGAAGATGACTCTTTTCAGTATCAGACGAAGAGGATGATTCATCTTATATGTTTTTCTCAGGTAACTGGACATTTATAGCTTTCAGATTTTCAATTTCTTCTAAAGCCTTTTTGAGCTTAGATTTGCAACTTATATATTCTTGAGCTATAAAATGTGAGTTAGCGAGAAGAACATCATATAACATATCCTCATAGTCTGACTCTGAATCTGAATCTGAAGAAGATGAGGATGAACTAGATATATTTAAAAGATTTACCTCAGATGATAGAATGTCTCTTGCCATGAGACAAATATTTGCATTCTTTTCTTCAGATGATTCGTCTGAGCTTTCATCATCGAGATCATCCCAAGTGGCTTGCTTCTTCTTTCTTCTAATCTTTTTTGGATCCCTCTTCACATATTGCATATATCCATTGTTCAGATTGTACCATCTTCATACATTCTCTCTTTTTATCTGCAACAAAAATTATTTTTGATCTTGGTACCCAAATTTTCTTGGGTCCAACTTTGTTAGTTGTAGAATTCTATGTCATCATAGGTTCTTGAATGACCTTCAGACTGTTTCGGAAACCTGTTATAAAAATCATGTATGCTTCTACATACAGACGAATTAATTTGTGATTTTCTTTTGCCTGTCACATGATTATAACCAAGTTCACTCTTGTTAAGAGGAGATCTTCCATATTTTAAAGTATTTTCGAGCTTGGAAGAACTCAAGGTGAATTTGTTTAAATCTTTCTTTAAGAGTTCATTTTCTTCTTTTAAAATATCAAGTCTAAGAAGAAGATGACTCTTTTCAGTATCAGACGAAAAGGATGATTCATCTTATATGTTTTTCTCAGGTAACTGGACATTTATAGCTTTCAGATTTTCAATTTCTTCTAAAGCCTTTTTGAGCTTAGATTTGCAACTTATATATTCTTCAGCTATAAAATGTGAGTTAGCGAGAAGAACATCATATAACATGTCCTCATAGTCTGACTCTGAATCTGAATCTGAAGAAGATGAGGATGAACTAGATATATTTAAAAGATTTACCTCGGATGATAGAATGTCTCTTGCCATGAGACAAATATTTGCATTCTTTTCTTCAGATGATTCGTCTGAGCTTTCATCATCGAGATCATCCCAAGTGGCTTGTTTCTTCTTTCTTCTAATCTTTTTTGGATCCCTCTTCACATATTGCATATATCCATTGTTCAGATTGTACCATCTTCATACATTCTCTCTTTTTATCTGCAACAAAAATTATTTTTGATCTTGGTACCCAAATTTTCTTGGGTCCAACTTTGTTAGTTGTAGAATTCTGTCTGTCATAGGTTCTTGAATGACCTTCAGACTGTTTCGGAAACCTGTTATAAAAATCATGTATGCTTCTACATACAGACGAATTAATTTGTGATTTTCTTTCGCCTGTCACATGATTATAACCAAGTTCACTCTTGTTAAGAGGAGATCTTCCATATTTTAAAGTATTTTCGAGCTTGGAAGAACTCAAGGTGAATTTGTTTAAATCTTTCTTTAAGAGTTCATTTTCTTCTTTTAAAATATCAAGTCTAAGAAGAAGATGACTCTTTTCAGTATCAGACGAAGAGGATGATTCATCTTATATGTTTTTCTCAGGTAACTGGACATTTATAGCTTTCAGATTTTCAATTTCTTCTAAAGCCTTTTTGAACTTAGATTTGCAACTTATATATTCTTGAGCTATAAAATGTGAGTTAGCGAGAAGAACATCATATAACATGTCCTCATAGTCTGACTCTGAATCTGAATCTGAAGAAGATGAGGATGAACTAGATATATTTAAAAGATTTACCTCGGATGATAGAATGTCTCTTGCCATGAGACAAATATTTGCATTCTTTTCTTCAGATGATTCGTCTGAGCTTTCATCATCGAGATCATCCCAAGTGGCTTGTTTCTTCTTTCTTCTAATCTTTTTTGGATCCCTCTTCACATATTGCATATATCCATTGTTCAGATTGTACCATCTTCATACATTCTCTCTTTTTATCTGCAACAAAAATTATTTTTGATCTTGGTACCCAAATTTTCTTGGGTCCAACTTTGTTAGTTGTAGAATTCTGTCTGTCATAGGTTCTTGAATGACCTTCAGACTGTTTCGGAAACCTGTTATAAAAATCATGTATGCTTCTACATACAGACGAATTAATTTGTGATTTTCTTTCGCCTGTCACATGATTATAACCAAGTTCACTCTTGTTAAGAGGAGATCTTCCATATTTTAAAGTATTTTCGAGCTTGGAAGAACTCAAGGTGAATTTGTTTAAATCTTTCTTTAAGAGTTCATTTTCTTCTTTTAAAATATCAAGTCTAAGAAGAAGATGACTCTTTTCAGTATTAGACGAAGAGGATGATTCATCTTATATGTTTTTCTCAGGTAACTGGACATTTATAGCTTTCAGATTTTCAATTTCTTCTAAAGCCTTTTTGAGCTTAGATTTGCAACTTATATATTCTTGAGCTATAAAATGTGAGCTAGCGAGAAGAACATCATATGACATGTCCTTATAGTCTGACTCTGAATCTGAATCTGAAGAAGATGAGGATGAACTTGATATATTTAAAAGATTTACCTCAGATGATAGAATGTCTCTTGCCATGAGACAAATATTTGCATTCTTTTCTTCAGATGATTAGTCTGAGCTTTCATCATCGAGATCATCCCAAATGGCTTGTTTCTTCTTTCTTCTAATCTTTTTTGGATCCCTCTTCTTCATCAATCTTTTGAATCTTCTTGCCATCAAGGAGATTTCTTCTTCAGAGGAATCTTCTGAGTCTATTGATTCTGCTTTCTTCATACTTGACTCTTCTCCATCAAGTTCATCAATGTTGGATAGAGCAATAAGCTCTTGAATTTTCAGCTTCCCCCTTTTACACAAATGAACTTCATGCACTCTCAGCGCTCCAATGAGTTCATCCAGAGTAAGGGTCTTCATATTTCTCCCAACAGATATAACAATGGACATAGCTTCCCATGGTGCAGGTAAGCTGTCCAAAATCTTCATGTTATTTTGGGCTTTTGAAAAAGTAATTTCCAGTGCAGCTAGCCCATTCAAAATAGTTTGGAATCTTCCAAACATTTCGTCTATAGATTCTTCTCTTTCCACGGAGAACATTTCGTATTCTCTCTGAAGAGTGACAGCTTTCCTAAGTCTGACATCTACAGCTCCTTCATAAGAGATCTTCAACGCATCCCAAAACTCTTTGGCTGTTTTGTAGGCACAGAATCTGTTATATTCTGTCCTAGAAAGAGCACACGTTATGGCATAACGTGCCTTGTTGTTGAGCTCTGCGATTGTATATTCTTCATTTCCCCGCTCTGATTCAGGCTTGGTCTGGGGAATGTCTCCTTCTACTATGATCTTCCAAAGTCTATATTTTGTAGACTTGATATACATCTTCATCCGGTCTGCCCAGGAAGGGTAATCATTTCCAGAGAAAGCTCGAGGAGTGTTCATGGAGGAGCCTTCTGCAATGAGCATCGTCTGGGAGTTTGCCATCCCGGATCTTTTCCTCTAGCAGCTGTTAAGCGCTCAACCCTTAGAGGTTGAGCTCTGATACCAAACTGTAAAGTACAGAAACACACAAGAAGAGGAGTTGAATTGTGTAGACTGTTTTTAAAACTTTTTCTCTAAGACGATTCGTTTGCGTCTGTTGTTTTCAAAGCTTGATCAGACGCAAGATTGTTTTCTTCTTTAAGATTGATTTTATTATCAAACTGTTCAAGTTATTATCCCCTGTTAGTTAACAGATAAATCAATAGAGAAGACAACAATATTTTTATACTGGTTCGTCTGATAAAGACTACATCCAGTTCCCAGCAACACGCTAAGGTTCCACTATGAGTATTCTTTGAACCCAACCACTTCTGGCTAAATACAGATATTATTTGGGCACAACCTTCTCAGACTAAACAGGTATTCTTTGAACCCAGCCTCCACAAGCTAAACAGGGTATTCTTTGAACACAGCCTCTACAGGCTAATAGCACCACAACAGTGGATTTAAGAAGATGAGTCGGCCTTCTCTTGAAGTATTGAAGTCCTTTTATAGAGAGCTTCTTGAAGTATCTGTTAGACTAAAGATTTGAACGTTAGTCTTTTGTCTTGGGGTCTTCAAACGTGTGACAGAGATCAATCAGAATAATTAATGTATGCACAGACTTTTTCTGACTTGATCAGAGACATAAAAAAAAGCATGGTTGCTTTTTGTGTTACAGGGGTTTTTCACATATCTCTATTCTATCTTTGGAAGCTTCTACGAGTAACGGTTAGATTTGAATTGGGGTGCGAGTTACTCCATCTGAACTTCATTAAACGAGGTAGACGAATGAATAAATAAATGAGTTGTGTGTTGAATTCATTCGTCTGTCTCCTTCCGTCTGTTCCTTGATCTCAGTGCTCTTGATCGATGCTTGATTTGTGCTCTTGATCTGTTCCTTGATCTATGCTCTTAAATGCGATGCTTGATCGAGGCTCTTGATCTGTGCTCTTCTGTTTGATGCTTCAGTCTGAAGCTTTTCAGTCTGTTCCTTTAGTTTGTGCTCTTCCGTCTGGTGCTTCAGTCTGAGGCTCTTCAGTCTGATGCTTCAATCTGATGTCTCTTCAGTCTGATGCCTCTTCAGTCTGTTCCTTCCGTCTGTAGACACAACAGACTGTTTTGTAATTATCAAAACTAAGATGCTAAATCATCTTGACTTAACAATCACACTTTCAAACTATGTGAACTCAACTTGGTACCTGTAAAAAGGAGAGTACGAAAAGCAAAAGGGTGTTTTTGACATAACAGAGATTTAGATAAAAAAAACAAGTCTACTTTTCAGAATCTCCGAGTCTCGTATCAAAATCTTTTGCGATAGACTTAACATGTCACAACTAACATTAAATGTTGATAGACATGGAGAACTCAAGATGACAGTGGCCAAAAAGACTTGAAAGTGAACAAAAGTGAAGAAGATTGTTAAAAGACTCAAGATGACCGTTAAAAAATGTTTCAAACGTTACTACAGTTAACGATTATCTCAAATCTTCTTATATATAAAGGCTGAAGTTCAAAAATGCCAAGTTTCCCTTTTTGTGGAAATAAGAAGAATATGTTTAGAAAAAATCTCAAATCTTCTAAGCCTTAGAAAATGAGCAAACTCATAAGAAGCAAGGTGAATGTGCTAGAAAATGTATTTTTTCAAGCCTTAGAGAATGAGTCCATGTATTTGTAAATCATTCTATGTGTAAAGGTTAAATCTCTTTGAGAGAGCTCAATTGTATCTCAAATTCTTTGAAGCTTTAGAAAGTGAGCCCATGTATTTGTAAATCATTCTATGTGTAAAGGTTAAATCTCTTTGAGAGAGCTCAATTGTAAACTCTTATCTTTGTAGAAGTTAAAATTGTCTAGAGTGAGCTTCATCATTAAATTCCTCTTGTGTAGAAGTTAAACCTTAAGTGAGTTTTTATTTGTAAATTCCTCTATGCGAAGAGATTAAAAACTCAAGTTAGGCACCCTTGATTAAAATTCACAATTGGTGGCATATAGCCTGGAGAGGTTGTTGTCAAAAAATACTTGGTGTCAGTCTGAGGAGGCTTGTGATTAAAAAATACCTAGGTTTGACCAAGACTGGCTAGTTAAAAGAATACTCATTTGTCACTAAATAATAATACAATTTTAGTTGTTGTTAAAAAACTAGATGTAGACTTGCTGAGACAAACCAACGTAAAAACTATTTGTTTATCTCTTTTCTTCTTTAAATCATTATTCTTGATGATTAGTTTTCTTATAATATTTTTTCTTTAATTGTCGCTAACTGGGATGAGAACTAAAATAAAATTTCTAAATGTTTACTTAAAATAGTCTTTTTATATTTGTATCTGCTTTTGCATTTGTGTCTGACTCAATAAGATTCATTATTCAAAAAAAAAATTCACAACTGCATCTGATCCCATAAAAAAACACTTAAACATCCGTTTTAAAAAATCATGTTTTATCATTTGAGCTACTTCATTTTAGTTTATTGTGCGATTATTGTAACACCTAATTGGTGCCACACATTTTTGTCCTATTTATAGTTTAATTTTAATTTTTTTAAAATAATTGATCAATTTAATTAATGAAATAGTGAGATAAGCATAACAAGTAAGGAATACACCAATGACAGAAGATAAATAAAATTCAACATCACACTTACTTATAAGTTATAAATACCATAAATACCAATAATTGATAAAATAAAGTAACAAGACATAATGGTTCACCAACTCAATCGTAATAATATAAACTAAGGTTCTAAACCTAAAACATATAAGAACATATGAACATCGACTAAGGAATAGGTCTTTAGCAAGGTAGGGATGCTTTAGCCTAAAAGCATCCCTTCCCAAAGCTTCTCGGAAACACTACTCCATTTGCTAATTGTTTACTCGCCTAATCATTGAGGTCATCGTAGGTGTCAAATACGTAAGGATACGAAATGTTTAATCCATAAAACTAATGGTAGTGAAGGAATACAAAAGATCATACAATATAATCAGACGAAATAGATATGACTACCCAATCATGATGTATGAATCTCACAACTCTCACTATGTCATGTGGTACTAATAAAACAACTGAGTGGTGTCTAAAAGTACATGTCATTTCAAATACTCTCGTTACAGAATAATATATAGTAATAATTAAGACCACCAGTGTTAAATAACTAAATAACAAATTACAAATTAAATAATTAAATAGCAAATTTCCTAAAGATATAAATATTGTGACAAAATATAAAAATATACTGTTCAGCTTAACTTTACTTACATTGAACTCGAATTTAATTTAACAAAAATAAAAAGGCAAAGAATTATTATTTTTATTTTGTAGAATAATTTGTGCAATTATAATTATGAGAGGAAGCAAGAAATAGGGGGAAAATATAACAAATAATGGGATAAAAAAAATGTATAATCTACAGTGGCGGAGCCAAGGCAAGGCATAGGGGGCGATCGCCCCCTCCCCCATTTTTTTTTTTTTTTTTTTTTATATATATTTTTTTATTAATAATATATATATATATTAATAATAATTATATATATATATATATATATATATTAATTATAAATTTATATATATATGTATATTAATAATAAATTTAATATTAATATATATAATAAATTTATATATATTAATATTAAATTTATTATTAATATATATATATATATTAGTAATAAATTTATATATATTAATATTAAATATATATATATATATATATTAAAAATAAAATTTATATATATATATATAAATTTTATATTAATAATAAATTTATATATATTAATTTATATATGTTAATAATAAATTATATATATTATTAATATATTTTAATTTTTCCTAAATTTATTTTAGTCTCTAAAAAAGAAAAATTATTGTGTAATTAGTAGATTTGTGTCTAACTAATTTAAAAAAAATTAAAAAAAATAAAAAAGTTTTAAAAAAAATTTCACTCCTCCCATCTTTATTTTCTAGCTCCGCCTCTGATAATCTATGTATAAACTTTATGAATGATAATAATAATAAAAAAAGAAAATATACGTGGTCGATATTATTTTTAACCTAGGTATCCACTATCACGAGCCAGAAACAAATATCTCAAACTGATATCTATTTAACACATGGTATTGATGGTTGCAACAATTGAAAATATTTTATACACATTCCATGATTCACGTTTTTAAAGCAAATTTTTTATACAAGCAATCATGTTATAATCTGCTTACACTTCAAATTTTCTTCACGTGTTATTATTACATCAAATTTTCAAACTCTCTACTCAACACTAGTCAAAATGAGAAAGTGTTGTTCTTATCAGAAACAATGATCAAAATCGCTTGAAGAGTGAGGAGGACCTTGAAGTTTTCTGATTTCCAAGCCAATGTTGCATATGGACCCCAATGGCATCTAAGTACAAACTACTCCTCCCATGAAAACCCAGCACCTTGCCCTGTGTGGTGTTTGAGGTGAAGTATTTCCCAACTTCTTCACCAAATGGACCATACTTGCCACGACTAGTGGTGAAAGTCAGTGACTTTATTATTATATGCCTCTCATCCTTAGTGATTGACCCGTAATAGCCAGATACACAAACCAGCACCTCATGTGGATAATCCAGTTGTATCTGAGAATCACAATTAATTTTGCTTGATTAAGTTTAAGAATGCTCATGTCATGTACTTGGTAGTAATCATTTGACATCAAATCTTTTCTTAGAAGAGGAGTGTCTTGTCTCAATTCAAAGAAAAAAACTTTACAATTAATTAAAAATAGTAAATGCAATCAGCATGTAAAATTAAAACTTAAAAAATATAATTAAAATAATCAAAATGATGTCAAACAACAAATCAACAAATATTAAACAACGGTGGAGAGATATTTCCACTTAAATATACTTAACAGAATTTTCTAAGACTTGATCCCTCATGGTAATGAATAGAAATTGAGATTAAATAATAAATAATCTAATGACTCGATAATAAATGACGTGATAAATTTAATGATAATTAACAGTTATATGATAATCCTTAATACTATATTAAAAATATGAATTATATATTTAATTTAATTTCATAAAATTAATTTTTAAAATGAGAGTTTTCACTTATGTATACTTAATAATAATTACTTTGTTATTGGACTATGTGAAATTACCACCAAATACCTTATTAATTTTTTCTTTTTTCTTTCATTTATGACCAATTTGGTCAGGCTTCAGTTTTCAAAAGATTAGTTTAAGTGAGAAAGGCAGTAAAATGTTTTTGAGAAAGTGGATAGTCAGAACCATACTCTGTGCACAGTGTCTCCATCATTACCACCATTTTTTGCAGACCATACAGACTGTCTGTTTCGATCATACTCAATTTGAATAGAGCATATGCCTTCTGGTACTTTTGTAAGAAAAATCTGCTTAATCCCAGAATAAACTCCATCATCCCAGGGCTTACCTCCATCCCCACCCCATGGCCCTGGTCCACATGGAGCTGGTTCTTTCATAACACCACATTGAACCTGAGAATATGTCAACAAAGTGAATAGGATAGATAGACATATTCAAAAGTATGCATGTTTTCAATATCTCATAGGAATACACTCTTGACATTTTTTTTTTGATATTCAAATTAACAAAATCGAAAAAATAGATTTATTATAGATTTAATTATTCATTTTATTCCAATAATTACACGAACTTTATTTTAGTCTTTATACTTAATACATTTTGTATTTCCATTTTTTATTTTGTTTTACTTTCTGTATAAACACATTAGTTTCATTTCAATTCTTAACATTTCATAATAATAGTGACCAAGACAGAACTAAATATACAAGTATAAAGACTAAATGAATTGTTTTTTTTAATAAAGAAATTAACAAATAAAGTTTGTATAACTAAATGAGTAATTAAACCTTTATTAAATAAAACGTCAGACCAACAAATTTTCATGATTTTCAACAAATCTTAATAAATAAAAAAACGTGAAATTTTATTATAAAAAGGAATACCTCCTCAGCTGCTGCTGATGGCTTAGCAAGTACTAGTTTGGTTGGCCATTGAGCACTGCCTGTTTCACCAATATATGTTTCTCTTGGGATGATTTCCTTGGGAGGTTCAGGAACTATTACATTTCCTTCTACCACATGCACTCCAAAAGCATCTAGGAATAAACCTTTTCTCCCATGAATGCCAACAATTTTACCTTCTTTCATTTTTGTGGTGAAATATGTTCCTTGTTCATCACCATATGGTCCATACTTCCTTTTGTTGGTGTGGAAAGTTAGTGACCTTATGACAGAAGGCCCCATGTACATCAAAGGTCCATAGTAGCCAGTTATATGAGTCAATGCTTCATATGGAAAACCAAAGACTATCTGCAAAATTATACCAATAAATTGCTAAGAAATTAATCTTATTTTCCTAGTTTCTTAAGTAGAGTAAGCTAAGTTTGAATGTGTTTTTTGTTCACCTTATCATATTTAAATCCTCCTGTTCCACCTTGTTTGGATCCCCATATAGACTCACCATCATAATCATACAAAACTCTAATCCATACAATTCCAACATTGCGTGACAAGTTGATTTGCCTGATTCCTGTGTAGGTTCCTTCATCAAATACATGTCCACCAATGCCACCCCAAGGTCCATATATGACTGCTCCTCCAACCTTTATGGTTGGCTTTTCCACATGAGCCATCTTAAGGAAGAGATTCATTTGGTTTAAAAGGAAAATTTTGAGAGTTAGAGAGGAAATTAAAGATCACTTTAAATGATATAGAGATCATCAATTTTCAATAATATATTGTTCTTTCATATTATGCAGGTTTTCTTACCCTTTCTTTGTGTTGAATATTGTTGGATTCTTTGACAAAAGATATATTCCCGGAGACATTGTTTGCTAAAGGCTTATTGAAATCATCTTTTTGTCTCACAGCAAGAACAATATCATAGTTTTGGTTCACAGTTCCTTGTATCACAGAATAGCCAAAAATCTCAGAAGTGTTAGCAATGGGGTTCTGTGAATGAGCCAAGGGTTTTGATGGATTTGGTTGTTTCAAGGACTTCAGATAGACTCCAATGGCATCTATGTACCAGTCAGACCTGCCATGAAACCCTACAATTTTGGCCCCAGTCAATGGTATTGAAAAACTTGTCCCTTGTTCAACACCAAATGGTCCATAAGTTTTCTTGTTACTCTCAAAACTCAATGACCGAACAAAGATTGGCCCCCATTGATTCAAGCTGCCATAACATCCATGAATTTTTGTAAGGAACTCATTCGGATAATCTAGCTTCACCTGCAACACAATCAGTAGTAGTTAGTTATTAGAGTAAATAGTCTACATACTTACACTGTTATCTAATGCATGAAAATTTTGTTGACTTCCACAACAACAACCAAAAAAATCATGTCTATCATAATTTCTAATTGATAGTGTAAAATTTATTCTTGAGAGCCAATATAGCAAGCTAGTGTCACTAGAGCAACTAATGACATGGAACTTTTATACCTTGTGAGTTTTATGGCCTCCACTTCCACCATGCTTCTCTGACCAAATAGAAGTTCCTTTCTTATCATATTCAATTTGGATGGAGTCAATGCCTGCTCCATGAACTATCACCAATTGCCTTACTCCTGAGTATACCCCATCATCCCAAGGAAACCCTCCATTGCCTCCCCACGGTCCAACTGACTGAGGTTTCTTTATGGAATCCTCAAAACTCTGCACATAAATCATCATGTAAAAGGTGTTAAAAAGTAGGGTAAGAACATATAAAGTTGTTGAACATGAACTTTAAGACAATCTATGCATTGAGTCCTATGTAACATAAGCAGCTATGAATTTAGTGCTAAAGCAGATGCATGCATGTACTACCATCTTCTTCTACTTGAGGGAGTGATAGACTTTGGAGTTTGGACTAAGAAAACTGCTAGTGTGTTAATGTGGGTGCAGTTAGGGGAAGGCATGGGAGGAATTTATGGGGGGAGTGCTAGGTTTGTGGCAGGGAACTTTGTCTAGAAAAATAATATAGATGAGGAACTATATACAAAGCTAATTTGGGTTGCACCATGGAGGGAAAGGATTGAAAGGCAGGGAATTAGATTCCACACAGATATCAGTCCCTTGTTTTATATAGAGAAAGTTCCATGCACTTTTTATGGTCAAGAGTAATCGTTTACTTAGCAATTTTATTTTCTGTTTTCATCTGCAGTTTACACTTTTTGATTATGAAATTGTCACACTGTTTATTTTGTTTTCTCTGTTTCCTGTAAACAGGAAATAAAATAAAAATAAGATGATAATTTTGTAATTAAAAGTGGAAGAGGAAGTAAATAAGCCCTTGTATTCTTATTTCATTGAACAAAATTATTGCAAAAAAATAAAGGAACATATCATATTGTGCTAAGTTCCAGTTTATGGACTTTAGTCAGAAGCACTGAAGACTAAAGTGGCTGGTGCCATGAGTGGTACATATTTCTGTGAATGTGAATTTTCTAATAATCATTGCATATTCTACGCCATTTTATAATTCGTTGTTTCACTCTTTTTAGTAGTGGTCTTTGTATTAGAATTTTACACCATGCTTACTCAGAAGGTGCTTCTTATAAACTATTCAAGGAAGAATCTAATACTCTTTTTGTGGATGCTTGATCATGCGGCAGTTTTTGTTCTACCTGTATTATTTTTCAGGTTGAGTTTTATTGCTCCAATCATTAATTTATAATGCATCTTTACTTTTACATGAATATGAAATGAGTACAATGATTGATTTTATAAATTATTTATATCTTCTCGTTGGAAATTTCAAATGGTACATATACCTTCAAATTTTTCTTTTGGAAAGTATCACAAATTCCTGCTTTGTAATCAAATGGGATACTATATAGCTTAACGGCTTAACCTGTTTCATAATGCAAACAGTTTCTACGTATGCCAGAGTGCAGTTTTTGCTATTTTCTCCTTTTCCTTCTTTAACAATTGGTTTTGATTTGATGTCCTTTTTTTTAATTATGGCGCTGATTGAATAGAGGAGTGTATTAACTCATCTCTCTACCACAATAACCCTGCTAGTACATACTATATAATTTTGGATTTCAGATAAAAGAACATCTCCATCAAAGCAACTTTCAGTGATTAGCGAAAGTTTTTCTATGTTTTTCCACATGTCTAATATTCCATCTGTTTTATCAATGGGAAGATTGGTCAATAGTTGAAGGGGAATAGCAGAAAACAGATTCGAACCTTTCTGCTAATAAAAAATTACAACTAATATTTATTGATACATAATTTATTAATTTAAATGACTTAATTAACTTTTTACTCTAATCCATTAACTTAATAAAATTTCGAAAACGAACCCCACAAAAGCTTGAGAGGGAAAAACAGGGTTATACACATTGCTTTTCAAAGAGCACTCTCCATTGGACTTATTGCTTATTTCAATCCATGGTTCAGACAGTAGAGCACCGCAACGGTTTGGAGACAAGACAAAATGTCTCGGAATTGAAGGCACTCACAACCATATGTAATCGGGAAAAATAGATTAGATAGTTATTGGGAATGTTTTAGTCAGATTGTTTACCATCAGAAATCATTATTTGTGACTGGATCACTGTATAAATGGATTAAATCAGTGACCAAAACAAAAACAAAATGGATTAAATCCTTGTTTACATTGGTAACCAGAACAAAATGGAAGAAATCAGTGACTCATTTACAATGCTAATGCGACAGATCGACAATTGGTGTCAACTGATCTATATCATCAAAAGATTTATTTACATCAAGAACAATTAAACCGTATGACAGATTTACATTTTTCTGAATTGATTGATGTTTTCACATCTTTTTGCTCTACCAATAATCCTTACAAGAACAATGACCATCTTTAAAATGGTGTAAGCAATTTGAATCATTTAAATATATTTCACACCCATAGGCCAAAGATATGTGTTTGGCTGTGTCATGGCAATCTCTACACATTCTCAAATTCTTTACGATCCGTAAAATCTGAGGGGTGTGATGAGAATCCATAAAAGCAAATGCAAATGCAAGTTTTTCACTATGTACACTACTAATGTTTTCCTTCTCCTCTTCCTCGATGCAAAGTTCATTGTCAGAAATATGTGCCTTGAAGTTTAGACCTATCCGATTTAGCCAAGAATGTACCTTGTCCACCGGATATGGTTGTGACTGATCACCAGCAACAAAACTATGGACCATGTTATTCATTTCAATCCAGCTTTCCCCAACAATTTCTTTAACAACCTTTCCTTTCTCAAGCTTTTTCATTTTTGGAGCTTCCCAAGACTTGCCACATACAGAATATGCATGTGAAAGTAAATGCTGAGTTATAATATTTTCAGGTTCCAACTCAAGCAGACGTTCTCCGGCAAAGATTGCCATCCCAAAATTCCTATGAATTCTGGAGGCCGTCAGCAAGGCAGCCCACACAGCAGAATTAGGCTCAACAGGCATGTTTTGAATAAACTTCTGTGCTTCCACAAGCTTCCCTGAACGACCAAGCAAATAAACCATAGCAGAATAATGTTCCAGATCTAGTCTAATCTTATATTCTTTGCTGATGTTGGAGAAAGCACGCTTTCCCTCATCCACCATTCCAGCATGACTATAAGCTGAGATAATGCTTGCAAGAGTAACTCTATTTGGATTAAATCGATCCTTCCTCATCTGATCAAAAAGATCAAGTGCAGACTCTGAACACCCATGTAAAACATAACCTGAAAGCAGAGAGTTCCAACTGATTATATCTTTTGGGGACAATCCATCAAATACTTTTGTGGAATACGTGATATTTCCTGACTTAGCATAACTGTCAATGAACGTATTCGATACAGAAAGTTCAGACACTAAATTTCTACGCACTGCACAGCAATGAATTTCTTTCACTCTCTTTGCAGCCAATAAGTTTGCACAGGCAGGAAGGATAGTCAGCAATGTGACTAAGTTGGGAGCCATGTTGAGAAACTGCATCCGCCGAAATATCTGCAGGGCCTTGTCCTTTTGTCCACTCTGCAGGAAACCAGAAATTAACGAATTCCACGATGCTTCATTTGGCTTAATTTTCCCATCTTTCTCAATTCTTTGAAAAAGATTCAATGCCTCATCCTCATCACCATTTTGCATAAATCCTGTGATCATCACATTCCATGTAACAACATTAGGCGGTGAATCAGATTCCTGCATTTTCATAAATAATTCATGTGCTTTGCCACAGAGACCAGCTTGGCAATATCCTCCAATAATTGAATTCCAAGAATATACATCTCTCTCGAACATCATATCAAAAATGCTTTGAGCAGCTTCCAGATCGCCACCCTTGGCATACATGTCAATAAGTGAATTAGCAATTAGAATATCAGCATCCAAACTTGTCTTAACAGCAATAGAATGGATTTCTGATCCCATACTTAGTGATTTTACAGAAGCACATGCCGAGGCTGCACTAGCAATAGTAATGCTGCTGGGCTCAACCCCTACTATAAGCATCTCCCTCAACATATCCAAAGCATCATTGGTCCTTCCCTTTTGAGTAAACCCAGAAATCATAGAAGTCCAAGTATATACATCTGGAGCAATCCCAAAACTCTCCATCTTCCTCATCAAATCCATTGCGATATCACAATGCCCTAACTGATTATAACTAGCAATCAAAATGTTCCAAGTTACCAATCCAGGCTCAATTCCTCCCTCCCACATTGCATCAAAATACTTCTGAGCCTGTTCAATCTCACCCTTCTGGCAATACCCAGTTATTAACACATTCCACGAAACAAGGTTCCTCTCATCCATCCTCCTAAAAAGCTTCTCTGCACAACTCATCTCCCCACACTTAGCATACACAGCCAGAATTGAATTGACCACAATCAAAGAATTGCACATTCCACCCCGAACCACCATCGAATGGATCAACCTCCCAGTTTCTAAATCCCTGCACTTTCCACATGCCTTCAAAACCTTCGGAAGCAAAAACTCATCAGGCAAAACCCCATCTCCCAACATGTCATAGAAAAGCTCCACAACTTCCTCCCACTTAAGGTCTCTTAAGCAAGCACCAATCATAGCAGACCAAGTGAACAAATTCCTTTCACGCATTTCATCAAACACCTTCCGTGCCTCATCCAAATGCCCACATTTGGCATACATGCTAACCAACTTAGTTTCAACAAAAGGGTCCACCTTTCTCACCACCCCAATCCTAGCATGCAACTCTCTACCCACCCAAATGCAGTCCGTATCAATACAAGCCTGAAGCAGGTTCATGAAGGTAAAGGGTCTCACCTTGGACCCTTGTTGGGCCAAAGAGTCAAGAATTGTCACAGCCTCACTCAGGGGACCATTGACACATAGCTGGTTCAACAGGATATCTATCAGTTTTGGGTGTGAATTTTTGGTCATAGAGACATTGTTGGAGTTTGCAAAGACCTTTGTTGAGCCATGAGGAACTAACAGAGGAGGCCATGGTTTACTGGGTAGAACAATAAGGTTCTTCTCCATTCTCTGTTTTTTTTGGTTTAGAAGAGTTCCCTTATCTGCTTTGGGTTTGGCACAAGTATGTGGAGATGTTTACAATTTGGACAGCAGAGGATAAATGTTTATTTTTTATATAATTAAATTTTATAGTAAATTAATATTTTTAAACAAATATATTATAATTAATTATTAAATAGTGATATAAAATAGTTGATTATCAAATTATGATATAAGATTATTTTAATTTATGATAATTTTTTTTAAAATAATAAAATTTAATTTATAAGTAAAAGAAAATGAATTGAAATGAATAGCATGTTAAAATATCAATTTTGTAGACAGGAGAGTAGTTTGAAGGTTGAGAGGAAAATTCTTCAGGAAAAATAGGACGTGCTCTCGCAATAGAGTTGCAAAAGATGTTTTATGTTTTGAATTTAATTAGTATACAACTCATAGTGTAATGTGAATTAGTTATAAAAAACCACGATATTTTTTTAAAATATTGATTTTTATGTTAATCAAAGGAATAGAAATAAGTTAGATTAGGTTTTACTAATCAGATTAACAATATATGTTTTTTTAAAAAAAAATTACTGTCTTATTAAAGAGTGTAGTTTTTACGGGGTGAGTAAGTTAAAAAAATTGTTTTAGAACAAGATATTTAAAATATTTTAAAATTTATTTGCCTTTAAATTATGATGTTAAGTATATTTATAAGGGTGACATGTAGAGGTCGAATAAAAGTTATTTTAAAATAACAAATTATTATTTTAGTTCTTGCATTAGTTAGGTAAATTAATTTTTAAAAATGAAAAATAATAAAATAATTTAAAGTATAATGTTTATCATTATAGTTTCCGTAAGATATTAACTGCCATTTTAATTCATAAATTATATTATTTATTATTAATTTCATCCTTTAATTTAATTATTTATTCTCATTTTGACTTCATGAATTAGGAATAAAATATAATAAATAATATAATTTGGAGATAAAAATGACTATATCTTTTATTATATTTATAATTATTTTCTTTGTTGTATTATATTTGGAATCAATTACAATTATTTTTTTTATTATATTTCTTTTTTTGCTTAGTTTTATTTTTTATCTTTTGATTTGATTAATGGTTGCTGTTCTTATCTTTCTTTTTTACTTATGCTTTCACGTATATTTTCTTTAATCTTTCTTCTTCTTCCTTTTTTCTTTTGTCTAAGTTTATTTTTTTTTTTTTTGTTTTAATTTTTGTACATTTTATATTAAGGAGATATTGTTTTTTCCTGTATATCTTGTTTCTTTGGATTGTCTATCTTAATATCTATTCTCTTCTTGTTATTCATATGGTATATTTTGTACTTTTATTTGCTACAGTTTTCTTTTTATAAATACTAGTCATAAAATAATTTTAATTTGTATTAGATTTTTATGCACTAGAGTTATATGTTGTTTTTCCAACTCATAAAACAGTGAGCCAATTATAACATGTATTTTGATAAAAGTATTTTCACATTTTTTTACACGTATACGAAGCATACAATGCTTAGTGTTTTTGTGTGTAGCAATGCTTGTTTACACATCATGTTACAATGGTTTAATGTTAAACTAAATAATAGTTATATATTTTGAAACTCCAAAATACCATGGCACTATATATTTAGTGAATGAAGAAGGAAAATTTGAATAATGTGATGAAATAATTGTTGTAGGAGATGCTTCATTTTTTGAGAGTTGACGTAAATTTTGCTGTTGAGAAAACATAGAAAGAATAAATTGTTGCAACTCAAATTGTCAAATGACCCTGTAAGATTGTTGCTACTCTACAACTTGAGAATAGATAATGGCACCACAACTCTCCATATCTTGTGGCTAATCAAGGAAATTTGTAGTAACATTAAAAATCGCTCCAGAGTATGGCTGCCATATAAACCACAGATAATTATCTTAATAAAAAATGATAAACAATTAATAAATGCAATTACAAAAATTAATTATCTAATTTGTAATGGACAACCTCCGTATCATCGTAAAAGGAAATCCTATTTTGGACAAGAAGCCACCTAGAAAAATTAAATAATCTGAATTATTTATTTCTTTCTGAACAAAAATAACTTTTTACATAAAATTTAATAAAGTATTATATTACCTAAGGCCAAATGGTGTCTCCTGATCATCACACATCAATGTGCGTTGCTAAACAGGTAAATCTTTCCCAAACTCATAACTGTACCAAAACTGACATCCTTCCAATAAAGATTGCGTCAATATTAGTTGTATTGCACAACTCTCGGTATAGATATCCTAATAACGCACTACTCATGCATATTTCCTTGTTTTTGTAATATCCTCCAAAAATTGCAAATATCATAATGACACTCTGGAGCTATTTTTATCCACAAGTATTACGCCACCAATGAATCATAATATTCAAGCATGTGTGAAGCGGCATAGCGTCTTGGGGTCATCAAGAAACGGTGTTACATCACTAAACTGTTCACCCAACCAACTTAATTTCACGTAGGAACCTTTTAAATCTTTAGATGTTGGCTTTACACCCAGTAAGGCCTCTGCCTTGTCAGCCCAATCCATATGTGTCCGTCCAATAATTGGTCTCTCGTCAACTGGTAATTTAACCAATATCATTACATCTTCCAATGTAATGATACATTCCCCACACCGCAAGTGAAATTTGTGGGTCTTAGGCCTCAATCTCTCAATGAAAGCATGCAACAACTTCGCATCTGTAACGACCCGCCTTATCATTACTAAAATTTAATAAAGTATTATATTATATATGGCTAAATAGTGTGTCCTGATCACGCATCACTGTGACATGCAAGGCTAAGCAGATAAATCTTTCCCAAGTTCATAACTGTACCAAAATTGATATCCCCCAATGAAGACTACGTCAATATTAGTTGCATTGCACAACTCTCGGTATAGATATCCTAATAACGCATTGCCCCATGCATATTTCCTTATTTCTATAAAATCCTCCAAAAATTGCAAATATTGAAATGATACTTTGGAGCTATTTTTTTCCATAAACATCATGCCACCAATGAATAGTAATATCCAAGCATGTGTGAAGCGGCGTAACACCTCAAGGTCATTAAGAAACAGTGTTACATTACTAAACTATTCACTCAACCAACTTAATTTCACAGGAATCTTTTAAATTTTCAGTTGTTGGCCTTACACCCACTAAGGCCTCTGCCTGGTCAGTCCAATCCCATGTGTCCATCCAATAACGGGTAATCCAATGAATATCGTTACATCTTTCGTCGTAATGGTACATTCCCCACACCGCATGTGAAATTTGTGGGTCTCGGGCCTCCATCTCTCAATGAAAGCATGCAGCAACCTCACATCTATAACGACCTGCCTTATCACTACTAAAATACTTCTATTTTCTTCGTTTTATTATTATTATTAGAAAAGATTTCCTTTCTATTTAAATTTTCTATAAAAAATTCAAAATAATTTATCTTTCTTTGTAGAAAAATGTCACCATCATTTAATTCTTTCTAAAAAAATGAACACATCCAATGTGTCATAAAATCACAACACATTAAAAGTTTATTTACAGAGTGTTACAAAAATACGTAGCATTGTGAAAATTATAAATATACATATTGTTCATAAATATCCAAATTTTAACTAATCATTTCATTTATTCTTCCGTCAAACCTCCAAATAGAATTACTGAATCTATTTATTAATATGTTCCTCAAATAAAATTTAGGATCATCACAGGTGTCAAACCATAGACACAAACACATAAGGATAAGTTCTAGATAAAAAATCTCAATAAGAATACATACCATAATCAAATAAGTAAATAAATAAATTATGACTAAATGAAAATTTCTATATGATGCATGTTCCATACTCAACTTCATTAATATGTCATGTGATATCATTTCAGATAATAAGACATCATCATCATCGTAAAACTTTCCGACCAAAATGGGATCCCAAAGTGGTGCACATAATATCATAAATAAAAACGTGATCATCGTGAATTAAATGTATTCTCACTATTTTAAGATCCTCAAGTCTAACATCACGCTTAAATGCACGAATTAAGTTTATTATCTACACCCCTTACCAAGGCCATCTCTTTCGAGGCAATGTATGAATGAATGAAATCTTATTTCCCTTTCTCAAAATTATCAATTAAAATAGTACCAATCCATTGGTATTACAAGTCCAATTCATAATTTAATTTTACGTTATAGATTAATAATTTATAGTCCAAACTGTCAAAATTCACAATACAAGTCATCAAAGTGCAAAACATAGGTAACTAATCACAATCTCAATCATCATACAAGTCCTTAGAATAGGTCATCCAAGTTTAAAGCAAAAATAATCAAACACATTCTAAATCATCATCCAGTTCACAGCACAAACACATCAAAGTTCAAAGCATAGGAAGTTAATTGTTATAAACTTAGAATTTTAACATTTTTAATTATTGAACCATTCTTTAATTACTTTTTATTGTTGCTGTCCATTTTGTTTTAGTGGTTTAATATACTTTGGCTAAATTGTTTTAAATATAAAATCACCTTGAACCCATATTAACAATCTTTTATTAACAAATTTTTCAATTATACTTGAAAACCATTAAAAATCTTTATAAACTTTGATTATTTTAGTAACAAATCTTGGTGTTCTTATTACTTCAAAACTTCTTTAAGACATATAAATTGAAGAATATAAAATCATTAAAAATTAAGATCACAAAGAGTTTAGAAGTTTAGATCACAAAACTTTTTAAAATTTAGTATTTTAGAACCTTTAGAAACTTGAAAACTAAATAAATTTGGAAAGTTCCCTTACTATCCTTATTACTTGAAAGTTGAAATAGTTTGGTCTCTCTTTATAAGATTTATAAGAATTCTAGAATTTTTAGAAACTAGAAAACTTAATTAAATTGGAAATTTTCCTTACCTTAATTCCTTTTGAAAATAGTTTGAAAAGACTTTTGAAAGTTGAAATAGTTTTGTCTCTCTTCTCCCTTCAGTTCTTGTGAAGAAGGGTTAAAAGTGGAAGTGAAAGAAATTTTGGAATTTTAGCAAAGTGTGCAACGATTTTGGAGAATGTAAAATGACAAGTGTTTTGACTTCAATTCTTCATAGTTGTAATGTTTCCAATGGTAGAATATTTATAGGTGAAAAAAACCATTAAACAATTTCATATAACTAACTAGTTAGGATGGTTTGATTACTTTAATTTCTAGTTATAGGTGAAAAAAATATTAAAAATTTCATATAACTAACTAGTTAGGATGGTTTGATTACTTTAATTTATAGTTACTTCAAAAAAGACTTATCTTGACTTGTCAATAATGGTGGCTTATCTAGACCTCAAGTTTGACTTTCCTTCAACCACCACCACTCTTTGTTCTTATACTGATTATTGGATCAAACATTTACCACTAGACCAAAATTTATAATTGTTAGTCAGAGCACAACTTTTTTTACTTAGTGTAACAGCTCAAGCGCAAGTCGACTACGACTTGGTCTACTCTGACCTCTGCCATGGGACAATTGATGTATACCCACAACAATATTTTTCAACTATGTTTTTATTTAAAAATATAATCGTAATTTTCTCAAATTACAAAATAATATTTCTACGCAACGATAAACTATTTTGAATTATGTTTTTCACCTAATTAAAGTAAGCTTTTTAAGTATGTTTTTTAGTGTACGTATTTATTTACAAAAATTAATTTTGAGAGTGTTACGACATTAAGTTTGAGATACCCAAGCTGGCAAACCCAGACAAAACCAGTCTCATGCAAATATGAGGAAATTGTATCTGGAAACCTCGGCAGCCCCTCATACATAGGAACAGTTTGTCCCAATTTTAATTTCTTATTATCGCCAGTGTTCCAAACTTATTCAGAGATATAATATTTTTGCATTCATAAAACATTTGTTTCCATAGATCTGAGTCAATTCTAACATCACCGGAGAAAGATGAAGATGTCATTTTAAACCTCAAAATAATAATGCAACATAAATACAAAATATTACTCAGAAAATTAATTTTAAAGTTCAAAATAAAAAAAAATCATATCAACATATTTTTTTAAGTAGTGAAATAATATTTTTATTACTAATCTAATTTATTTTTTAAAACTACAAATCAACAAAATTCATACGTAATTTCAAAATATATACAATTTTATTCATTTAATGTAAAAGATCAAATTTACTAATCTCATTCTTCTTCTAATTTAAATTATTTTATATACTATAAAAAAATTATCAACAAAATTTATACGTTAACATAATTTTCAAATACTAAGTTAACAACAATTTACTACACTAAAAGTTTCTAATTAGAAAATATAAAAAATATAAAAAAAAATTACATACATTATAACTACAATTTCTAATTAAGAATATATAACAAATTTTATTACAATTTAATTTATTTTAACTAATATTTTCCAACATTGTCTATATTTTTCTACATTTTCCTAACTAAAAATTATTACATTATATTAAATCTAACATTTTCCTAAAAAAAAAAATTACTACATTTTTCTAACTAAAAATTACTACATTTTTCTAACTAAAAATTAATACATTATATTAAATCTACCTTTTTTCTAACAAAAAATTACTATATTTTCCTATCTAAAAATTACTACATTTTCCTAAATATACCATTTTTCTGATAAAAAATTACAATATTTTCCTAACTAAAAATAACAACAACAATTTAATAAGTAAAAATTACTATATTATATTAAATTTAACATTTTCCTAACAAAATATTACTCCAAGAAAAAATTCCTACATTTTCCTAACTACATTTTCCTAAATAAAATTCACTACATTTCCTAACATTGAAATAATATAACATAAAAAAATTATTACTACACAACATAATTAAATAACAAACATGACAATAAATTATTACTACACAACATAATTAGATTATTTTTGCATAACATAACATTAACTAAAAAAAAAATAATTAAACAAGAAACTTACTTTTCTGCTGAGACGGAGACGGGGACCAAGTAATTGATTGGGATTACTTCTAAGATTAAAAAAGAAAAATAAGAGGAGGAGGGAGGAGGAAGGAGGAAGAGTGGAGGAGAGGAGAAGAAAGTGCAGTAGTGAATTGTGGAGGAGTAATCGCAGTGAAAGTGTAGTGGTAACCGTATAAAATGTGCTCCAACCTGAGATGCACCGTACAAAATGTGCTCCAACTTGAGACGCATTTTTCATGTGTAATTCTAGAAAAGAGACACCCTGCACTAGTCCTTATTTTGCTCTGTTCCATGCATGATTCCATGTGTCTCCATCACAAAAAACGCGCTCTTCTCTAAAACATGTTATGTAATGGATAGATTTCAGCTCAATAACACTTTGTCATGTGGTCCACTTACAATGAAATGCGTCTTGTAGTGTATACATTTCGCTTGGGCCTTCTGCACATGTAAGATGCATTCTGTAACAGCCCAAATGCGTCTAATGTCTCACCACAATTAACCTAAAATGCGTCCAACCCTAACTACATTTATTCCAAACATACCCACCATCAATCCTAATTACTTAATTATTTTACGTAATAGCTAGTTATCACCATCAGTCCTAATTACTTAATTATTTTACGTAATAGCTAGTTATGTCTTTTATCCGCATATGCTGTATAATTATATATATAATGATTTAAGTTAGTTTGTGTAAGAAACAATTTGCGTCACAAGGGGACACTTAGCAAAATTTTAGTTTCCAAAACTGTGTTGTATGTCGAGTCATGCAACAAACGAAATAAAAAGGCAAAAAGAGCTAGTTGTACCGTTCACATGCAAATGCGGGAAGCACAGTGACAAATGTGAAAATGTGCTTTGGCACACATTTTTAAATTTTAAAATATTAAAAAATTTATTTTATATGAGTAAAATTAGTGGTCATGGTCTATGAAATAAAAGAAATTTTACTTTTGTATTATGATATCACAACTGTGCAAAACTAACAGGGGTGTCCTGTGTTAAACTCATGAACATGATGACCAAGGCATATTTCACAAAATTGCATTTGCAAGTTTTTTTTTTTTTTCTCTATTATCATTTTTTTGTTTAAACTTTTTAAGTGTACCAAATTATTTACTTTTATAAATTTCAAGCACAGTGAAAATATCCCAAATTGTATTTTAAGTGATACTCTAACTAGATTCAAATTGCAAACTAATTTTAATAATTTATTTGTCTTCAAAATATCACGCGATCAAAATTTGATTAAGACTATTACCGAGCAGTTGAAAAGGAACGGAGTAAACAATATTTTTTCATTATTATCTATATAAATATAGAAATAATGATATAATCTCACAAATAAACAAGTCATTTATTGTTTGATTAATTATAGTTTTACAAAAAAATTATTATTTTTCAATAAAAAATTATTTTAAAAATTTTATTTATTAATTCTAGTAAATACCTCTAACATATCCGCCAAACTGGGGCATGTGGATATTAATTCTAAAGTGTAATAATATTTAAATATTAAATATTTTACTAATATTTATTATTCTTTTTCTATTTTTATCTTGCTAGTTAATTATATTTATATTTATTTTCTTTTTCCATTTCTCTTTTAGGTGTGTATTATCATTATGGGTATCTAAGAATATTTTTCATTTCAAAAGAAACAGAAAGCATGTGACAGTAGGTTCCCCTAGACATGAAAGAGAAAAGATTGATACACTTTGAAAATCGTCTACAAACACTGTGTTTCCCAGACTGCATGCATTTAATAAGTTTGACTTTACAATTACATGTTGAATTTTTCGTCTACATATTTATTTAGTGATAATTAACTTGACATAAGCTCCAAAGCAAAATCTTACTAAATAATAGAATGCTGTGTACTTTTTATAGTAACTTGTAAATGAAAAACATTAAGAAGAAAATGTCAAACCTTAACTAGTTACATTAAGTGTTTTTATAACTCTTAGTGTACTTAAAATCTTACCTACCTCAACAAGTAACATAACATAGCACCTTGATTTAGTTTGAAATCCAAATTCTTATTCTACCTTTTCAGGTTCTAAAGTTTTGAAAGTTAGACCAAATTAAAAGCTTGAGTTATGGTTTTCATCTTTTGGCTTTTTGTGACGTGGGAAGAGTTTTAAAACTTGAGAGCGGTCTCTACCACTCTCCCTATTATAAACATTGGTTGAAAAACCTTATCTGTGGCGACAAATACATAAAACGTTAAGAGCTTTTCAAAATTCATTCCTTTTTGTTACAAAACAAAATAGATGCAAACACAATTGTTAGAATTGGTGGGGACTAGTGACTCTTAGCACATGATTGTACTATTATTATCAACCTTCCTTACCTTCCCCCAAAGACCAAATAGTGTATATGTTGGAACAAACACAAATCAAAAGTCAGTTTCTTCGGCTGCAGAACCCAAAAGAATTTGGCCAGGCCACTGAAATTACCAGTTTCTCTGACCTGAAAAAACAAACACATTCTGTCCATGTCTCACCCTCCACACTAAACTACAAAATATACAATCACTAAGCTTAGACCATGATGAGTCATTATTTTCCCCTATTTAATTGTCTTTGTGCACCTATTTTGTTTAGTGAATTGTGCTTAATTACCTATTAATATCTCATTTTCACTATTTGGGCTTGATTGTGCCAAAATCCGTTTTTATTATTAATTCGGAATTTCTTTGAGCTTAATTTCATCATTATTATTTTTCAGGGAAATTCTCGGATGATTAATAGAGCTTGGAATTGTTTCTAGACTTGAAGAGGAGTTGTCACATCATATTTTTATTTTATTTCATTCCTTTGTAAATTTCTATGCATTTTGTAATTAGATTAGGAACAATTAGATTAGGCCTTGCCTAGTGAATAAGTGCACGGCCTCATGTTTGTAAGTAAGAACTCTCCTTCCGTCTGATGGATCAGTTTCGTCTGACGCTGAGAATGAGTTGTTCCGTCTGATGGATCAGTTTCGTCTGACGCTGAGAGTGAGTTGTTCCGTCTGTGCATGTTTCATCTGAGGCTTGTTCCGTCTGTACTTGTTTTGTCTGAGTCTTCAGTCTGATGCTTCCGTCTGTACACAGACAGACGATACCCACAGACAGACGATACCACAGACAGACGATATCAGAGACAGACGAAACCACAGACGAATGATCAAATTATTACTTACATTTTTTTAGCTTTTGGTTGTTTTACAACTAGTATAAATACTGAACACTCTGAATTCTGACGAGGACGAATAGTGTAGAAACCCATTTTCTCTCTGGTGGATAGTGACTACTGCATTTTGCACAAGTTGAATTACAGATTTTGTTCCTTCAATTTAATTACCATTTATCTTCTTCTCCTTTACTCTAATTCAATTGCAATTTCATTTGATTGTTCCATTCACCGTTTCACTCGTTTTCATTCTCTGCAATTTCGTTTCAGTTTATTTTGATTCAATTTATTAAGGTTTAATTTCGTTTTCATGGAAGGCTAATTAGTTAGGGATATCCTCTTGAATTGGGTTGTTTAAAAGCTTTGAGGTTGCTGTTCTGCATTGTTTATGTTTTGTTAATGCTTAACTCTTCACCAATTATTTAATTGCTTAATTGCCCCAATTGCTGCACATGCTTAATGTTCAGTTCTTAGGTAATTTGTGTCTCTATTCATGCTTAATGGATTGATTCATGAATTACTGGAATTGGGATAATTGGTGTATGTGGATGCTTAATCCACATAAGGAGAACTTGTGATTAATTCACGCCTAGTAAGTTATTCTAGGTTTGATTAAGAGTTTAGCAATTTGAGCATAATTCTTTGTAACCTAAGATGAGTAATTTGTAACCTAATCAAGAGGCTAATCCTATTTCAATTTGTTGTTTAAACTTGTTTTAATTGCCCTGTTTTACAATTCTACATTTCAAAACCAAACAAACCCCCCCCATTGTGTCTTGTCTTTGATGAAAACCCAATGATGGTCCTTGAGAGACGATCTAGGAGTCATTCCCTAGTACTGCATTTAATTGCAAAATTTTGATAGCTTGCGACAGTCTTATCAGACCACAGATTACAAAATATGATCCCCACATTCTAATCATCAATATCAATAAGCTAAAATCATGTCTAAAGGCCATTGCTCATTCAGTCATTCTTTTTTTACTTCCATAGTTTTTTTTTCAAAACCAAGGATATTCTTTGTCTAGAGAAACTATAGTTCCTCAAGATAACAATCAATTTAGAAGAGTTTTAACATAGGTTCTTGAACGCATAACTATTTTTTTATATACTAATCTAAGATATGAAATTCCTAGATTCTTGAAAATTTTTCTTATGAAATTCTTAGATATGTCTAAAAGAGTTTTTTTTTATATGAATCTAAGATATGAAATTCTTGAACATATACTTAAAATATATAATTAGATAAGAGTGACTAGTTCCTCGAGACACTCAGAATCATTGAAAAAAGTTAATTTGTTCCTTATATACACAAATAAGAAAAATCAAAATTCTCAGAACACTGCATAAAAAAACAAAATCATCAGCCGAACATTCAATGCACATGATTGGCTTTTCTTTCCTAGTGTTTGAACTTCAAAGAAGATAGTAAAAGTGCCACCTCGACGCACCCCAAGAGATGACTTCTGTTTACACCAAGCAAGGAAATAAAAGGACAAATTTAGCTAACAAGTATGAACTGACTAGTCAATAACCAAAAGCAAAGAAGCAACCACGCTCTAACTTTTCTTCTTCTTCTCTCTCTCTCTCTCTCTCACTCGCACATAACACATTCAAATGCAAATCCCGCCACCCTTCTCTCTCATGTACAAAATTCAAATCCCACTTTGATTACTTCCATCTCATCCCATTGCCTTTCTCTTTGGAGAGTCAGCGAATCCAAAAAGAAAACCCATTTCACTTTCTCATCATTCTATTCTCTTTAGCTCTTTTGCTTGTACTAAATCCTTCAACATGAAGCTCATGACATCATCATCATCATCACCATCACAATCATCTTCACCATCCACCCTCAGTTTAAACTCATCTTTATGCAACTCCAAAAGTTCCACTGTAGGGTTTCTCTCCACCATCTTTCGCAACTTTCTGTGCTCTGGAGGACTTTCAACACACCCATCAGACCAAATTAGAGAACTTAATTCAAAGTCAAAAATGAGTGACAAAGTTCAAGAATTGAAGAATAATCAAGACACTGAATCTACCACTGCCACTTCTACTATAACTCCTGGCCTAGTACAAAGGTTAATGGGTTTGGAACCAATGGGAGAGAGAACCATTAAAGCAACACCAAGTTCTTCACTTTCACGTAGCAAATCCATGAACTCTGTTGACAAGTTGGGGGAACACAAACCAATGGAGGGTCTTCATAAGCGTGCTAAATCTTCATCTTCATTGTTCAGTGAGGCTCCAAGGTTTCACTTGCTTGAAAATGAGAATTTTTTGGTGCTCAACTTCGAAAGTGGATGTGATGGTGGAGAATTCAAGTCCAAAGGAAGAAGAAAAGATAAGGGTTTAAAATATAGAGGTGAGTGCAAGAAAAACAAGAGACAAAAAGTGCGTTATGAGAGGGGGAACTTGTTTGTCATGTCTTGTGACAATGTTGGAAATGATCATGGTGAACACAAAGTTCAATTTTCCAACACTTCGACTCTGTTCATGGCTTGTTCTGAAAAGGAGTACGTTGATTCGGAAAATGCGAGGTACGTGAAGTGCGAGGAAGTTACCAATGATGGGAAAGTGAAGAGAAGAAAGAAGGGAACAGTGTGTTATGCAGAAAAGAAGAAGGTGGACACTGAATGTAGTTCAGAAGATTCAAGCCCAGTTTCTATCTTTGATTTTGAGCGTCAAGCTCTTGGAACAGGTTTGTTTCTTATAATGAGTTTAATTTTGGAACAACTACTAAAGATAGAACATGTTCTATGTTTCAAAGACATTAAATTTATTTACTTCTTTTTTATTTATTTAGAACATGTTAGATTGTTTATCAGATGTATTTTTATGTCAAAAAAGAAATTAAGAAATTTATTTTATGGCCTAATTTATATTTTTAAGATTATATTTTTTTGAAATATTATTCTCATGTCATAAAGTGTTTATGTTCGGTAATTATATTTCATTCATGTAAATTCTTTTTATTTTCCTAATTTAAAAATAAAAAATTAAGATAAAATATAAGAAATAGATTTTATTCTTGTATGAATATAATATTTTCATCCTTTCATTCCATAGGAGTAAAAGAAGAAGAATATGAATCTCTAAATATACATGTTATCTATATTTTGATAGTTAAACAAAGGAAAGTAATATTCCCAGGTTCACGTTTTCAGAAATAGTTTTAGAAAACTTGAAATAAATTCTTTCTAGTTATAAGTTTTCTTTTTTTTATTTATTTATTAAATGGATATAGTTTTTTCTTTCTTTATAGAGTAATGAGAAGATTTACAGGAAATTACTTAGATCAACTTTTCCTTGTATGGTTATTGTGGTTTTATGTACCAAAAGAAAGAAAATGTACCATAAAAAGGTAGTTGTGATTTAGCTCTAGATTCAACAATCATTATGTCAGCTCAAGAGTTTTTATTTTAGCGTAAGTTTTAAATTTGTTAACTTATAATACATAAACTGGTTACAGAGATGGAATTTTTTGGTGTTGATACAAATTGGAGAAGAAGATTGTCACCAGAGCTTGAAAATGACCAGCTTTATGTTCTACACTGTAATGATAAGTTGATGATTGAAGAGAGGGATGTTAAGGGAATTGAGGACAACAAACATGAAGGGTCAAAGAAAAAAGAGAAGCAAAGCCAGGAATATGCAGGAATTTGGGTGGAAATTTGTAGGCTAGTTGATGAAGAATTTGGATCAATTAAGTTAGAGGAAGGGTTGAAGAAAAAATGTGATTTTGAAAGTGTGGGTGCTGATTTTGAGTCTGAAATCTTTGATCATTTATTAAATGAACTCATCGATCAACTTGTTGTGTATCCCTTGAAAGCATTGCAACTTCAAAGTTTGTGAAACAAGAAAATTAATGAAGTGTATAAAGATTTTTACTCTACCTCTTGATACTTTTCAATTCTGATTGTCATGGGTTTCCGTGTGCTTTATCTTATGACACATGGCACGAAATACCTTAGCCTTATTGCATTTTCATAATTGATATTAGAATTACTAGTTTAGATAAAAATAAATGATAAAAAGACGTGTACAAAAGTTGGTACAACTAATTAACAATATAGAAAAAAAATATTAATTATATACTAATAAAGTAACAATACATATAATATTATCATAGAAAAATAAATAACACTATCTTAGGTTTAAAAAAAATATAAAAAATAGGAGTACATCTTTTTTTGTAAAAATAAATGTATTTTATTTTTAAGAGTTAATTATTTTTATTTAGTTGGAAATATATTTTTATATTTATATATTATTATCTTAACCAAACATAATAGATATTATATTTATTTTATATAAATAAAAAAAATTATCTATTATCTTTTCGTAATCATTTCTCATGAATTATTTTGTGAGTATGCAAGAAGCTTTATAGCAACTTATGAGATTTAAATATAAATAATGTAGTAGTCGTAAACAATGTGAAGGAAATAGATGAGACTTACGATGGTAAGAAGATTGTAAATTAAGAATTAATAATTCTGCAAATAATGTCATTATTTACAAGTAATTCACGTTTAATATTTAGTTTATAATTTAATAACATTTTATATACTACAAATTAATGTTATAAAATAATGTCATATTATCATTTAATTATATATATGTGATAAATTTAATAGTCTTTAGGCTTAATCAACTTTTTAATTCCTATAATAATATATATGTGATATTTATTTTAATTTTAATTTTTTTTTTTACTTTTCATCTTAATGATATTTTTTATTTTAATTGCTACCGTTAAATTTAATCACTCGAATTTAATGGAAGGACTATAATAAAAAGAACATTATAAAGACTAAATTAAAAAGGACCAAAACAAAATAACAAAAATAATAAGGGTTTAAAAAATATTTTTATATTATAAGGATTAAATAATAATATAACTAAATTTATAAAATTTAAAGATTAATTTATTTCTATTATTTTTATTTTTATCTTAATTAATTATAAAATTTTGATTTTAGATATTTTTTCCAATTATTTACATGGTAAAAGATTGTAACACCAAATGCACATTTTAAGAGATTCATCTTTGAATCCTGTTCTCGCCCGCTCAAGCATTATCTTGAGATCATAATTATTATTATTTTTTTTTTATTTTAGAGACATATTTATTTTATTATTTTTATTATTTTAATCAATTATTAGACTGTGATTTTATTTTTTAAAATATTTATATGGTAAATTTGTAACGCCAAATGCATATTTTTTAGATTCATCTTCGAGTGGTGTTAGGTAAAACATTGACTTGAGATTATAATTATTTTTGTTCTTACTTTTAAATATTTGTAAATGAAGTACAGAATTTTTTTTTCTGTTTTTAAATATTTTTTTATCATTTCTTTTTTACAATGATCATCGTTTCTAATTTAAAAACAACAACAAAAATAACAGTTTTATAATCAATTAAAATAAGAATAAAAATAAATAAATTCCTAATTTTTTATAAATTTAGTTATATTATATTAATTTTTTTTTATTTTAGACGTTTAATTTTTTTTATGTTAGTCCATCTAATTTTCTCTTTTTAATTTTAATCTTTCTGTTGGCAAATAAATTTAATAGTAAGGATTAAAATTGACTAAAAGAATATTACAATGATACAAAAAAAAATTAAAAAGATGAAAATAGAATATACTATTTTATAAAAATGAAAAAAGAATTGACTAAGCCTAGTTCTGTGATGATTAATTACGAGTAAAATTTAATTAAAAAAGAAACATCTAGTCAGTGCAAATGCAAAAACGCACGTTTCAGATTTTTCTATCAGTAGTTCTGACAGCTTACGTTTCATAATTAATGATTACAATATAATTATAGATAAATTCCCAAACCAAAATGCATTAAAAATTCCATCACTCATCCCAACAAACATTCCCCAGGCTTTTGTCAATATAATAAGTTATTAGGTCGGGATCTTAATAAAGTAATTTTACTTACACGTCATTTTGTTCTTATAATAGTATATACTAGTACCTTTTAAACCATCATGTGTTTGGTAGATAATCATTATTTTAAGCATATCATCATAAATTCGATTCCAAGTTCAACTATACCAAGAATTAATACATTTTAAAAATCATAGAACCAAAAATTCTTACACCTTTTGTGTAATTAAATAGCTTTACAAGATTATCTAATATATAATTCGATTTTATATAATTTATAAAAAAATTATCAAATCATATATAATAAATTATAATTAATTAATTATGAAAAATATTTATACTAATTTTTTTCTCACGTTAAATAAAGAATCATGTAAGATGATTAAAAGTATTGATATGGAAATTAGTTTCCATGTTAATATTAACTGCATAAGTCACTAACAAGCAATAGTCAATTTCAATTTCAAGAGGCAATTATAAGTATAGTGCACATTTTTTTTTTCCTTTTCTCTTTCCACACAAGAAGCCAAAATGATGTATCCACTAAAATGTTAAAGCGACTTTGGAGACTCTTTTTCTATCTTCAAAATTCTAACCAGAAAAGTATAAATTATAAAAGTATCACATCGATGTGGAAATAACAAAGTTCATCTTGCCAATGCACTTCACACAGCACAAGCAAGTCAACTTCAATTCCACAAGGTAATTACAAGTGTTATGTAGATGAGTTTTTTCTATACTAGAGGCCAAACATGGTGCCCACTAAAATATTAAAGCAACAATTGATTTTGAATAATATGAATACAAAAACCAAATTCACTTTTTTTTTTTTTCTCATTTGTCACTAACTGAATTGTAGTTTAAACTCATCTAGAATTGTTGTTTCTCTTTCTCTTTTTCTTTCTCTTTCTTTTTTCTTTTTTCTTTTTCTCTTGAGATAGATTTTCATCTCTTCCTTCCATATTTATATATATAGATTCGTATAATTTCGTAATACAGTAAAACTCTGATTTTCTACAAAAGTGGCCAAATACTGTGCCCACTAAAATATTAAAGCTACCTTGGAAAAGTAAAGCTATCAATGACGACCAATATTTTTTACCCTAAAATGTTCAACTATCTAAACTTTATGAGCAATGAAAATACACTAACACAGGATGACTTAGTTAAAAGATATTCTTACATTTTAAGTATGGAAAAATTTTGTCCAAAAAAACTAACCATTTAAATATATCAATACCTTTGGAAATTAGTTTTGACTTTTAGTCGTATATACTTCATTAAATTAGCTTAAACTCTTGAATTTCACGTGGCTTTAAATGGTAAAAAAAAAAAAAGAAGAAAAAAGTTAATATTGACTATTTTGTTAAAATAATCATTCTTAACATGCTTTACATGTTATCTACTTTAAGAAACTTGAGTTGACTCCAAAGATGACTACTTGATTTAAAGTAAACTTGTAATGATGGTATACTTACTGCCTTAGCTTGCAAAGTTGCAATCCAACAAACCAAGTTGTTTTATTATTTAAGCTTTGAGTTGAGTTTGAATAAAATCTATATAGAGTCAAATACATGTAGTTTAGAAGCAGTAACACATTTTTACTTCTCATCCTTGTGATTCTTTGTCATTAAAAAATTCCAATGACCATAATAGCTGGCAATTATGGACCAAAATATTTTTAGATGTCAGAACTAGTGAAACTGTTGAATGTCCAAATGAAAAAAGGTTGATAAAAGTTAAGATAAAAGCCAAATGCAATATGTAAAGCTTTTGAGAATGCTTTTTCTTAGTGCTCTACAATCCTCCACATTCATAACTACAACCAATCAACATAAACTTTGATTGCAAAAAAGTATCAGGCAGAATCCACAAAAGAGTAGGTGGAGCATATGGGAAAAGATTTTAGAAATAAATAAATATCCTGATTCTTAATACCAAGGTAACTTAAAAGTAGTGTTAACTCCTAAGTGCAAACAAAACCTTTGTTGTCTACAACACTCTTATGAAAACCTCATCAGCAAGTCAATTTAGACCAGATTTCAAATAGATGATGCTGCATGTTTATGAATCATATAATCTAAAATATAATGTGTTACCTGCAAATTACAAGTGGCATATACATAGTATTGCAGAATTTAATAGACCTATGTTAGCTCACCTAAGCTATAATCAGATTGGACCCACTTAAGCATTGGTGTATGGCTATTGGGAAAAACCAAACTCGCCAATGTTGACTAATAATAGTGTTCTTTTTTTCGTTTGTAAGGACTTAAGACCCGTTTACCACGCAGAGAACATCATTGCTTATCCATTTAATAGAATTAGAATTTGAGGGTAATGTCAAAACAAACACACGCTGACTGACTTATTCTACAATAAGAAGAGAAAAAGTACTAGCATACTTCAAACTACTATACAATCATTATTCATAATCATGAATGACCCCTTTTAAATAAAAATAAATAAATATATCACCGGTTGAAATTTCACAATATTTTATAAATATCTTAATTTTTTATCTTTATACAAAACTCTTGATTATTTGAAAAACGTTATAAAATACTAATTCATGCATTACATTAATATCCCCTTAATTTTTTTAAAAAAAATATGACTAAAAAATAAGGATATATCAAGTGAATTTTTTTAAAAAATAAATACACGAAATCTGAGTAGAATTTTTTCTAAATAAAGCGTACCGTTCAATTGTAATTTGCCATAAATTTCAATCAATAATGAAATCTATTGAAAGCTGACATTTCTATAATAAGAATGGTGACTAACCGCAAACACAGCAAAAAATCCAAGAAACTTGCACCGAGAACAAACTGAATAAACCATGAATGTACCATGCAAATTGAGAATTAACATTAATAATATTATTACATCTCCAGTCTAATTATATTGAATACTATATAATCCCCACTAAATTGTTGTAAACCTGTCTATGGAAAGTTATAACTTACAACTCAATTATAAAACATAAGAAAAAAGAAAGATCAGGAAAAAATGGAATCAATTAAAGGGTAGTTTCTGAAGCAGAAAACTTACGTTGTCCACTTCTATATCCTAGCCTTGGACCATTTTACCATGTTCCTTTTGCAAATTGTCATCTAACTAAAACTCTATGATATTAAAAATAATAAATTATGGAATAAATAAACTGTTGAGTTTCAGGAAGTCACACTGAGATATGAAACTGCAATCACGCCACCATTTGTTCCTGTTCCAAGTACATTTGCTCCAACCACGCTGGAATAGCTTCGGTTCCATTGTGGAATGGTGCCTGTTTCTCCTGATCTTCAACCCCATATTCACCAGATTCCACTGGAGCATCTTTCACAAGTGAGTTAACCCAAGACACATCAGGCTCTCCATCAGCATGCCCCGGTATTTTGGTGGTAGCCGGTGTTAAAGGAGTAGTGCTGCTTCGAAATCCAAATGAAGAGGATCTCCTCAGCTTCATCAGCTCGTCTTCATCTAAAGCCCAATCTAATTTTCCAGCAGGTGGGGTCCAGTGAGAGAAGTTTGAAGGCTTTGGAGAAGGAAGCTCAGAATGATGGTTCACCAGGCTGCGCTCGATAAAGCTCTGGCTCCGCTTTGCAAAGGCAGCAGCTCTTGGATTGAAGGCCACTGTGGCTGCTTCACCGGATGCTCTTGGATTGAAGGCCACTGTGGTTGCTTCACCGGATGGATGAACCTTAAAAGACCGTGATCCAATCACATTTGGAGAGGAAAGGCCCGAAGAATAGCCTCCAAGCTGCTGGTTCATGCTCTGGGGGATCTGGATTCCGGTTGGAGATTGTAACTGTGACCCTGCAACATCAAGTGAGATTCCATGGAATTTAGACAAAATTGATGGATTGACTGATCCATAGATGTCATCGAGGTTAGAAGGGTTCAGCCCTGAGAGCCTATTTAATTCAGCGGTGTGATCACTCAAAGAAAGACGCAAAGATGGACTGTTAGGAACGGAATTTCTCCAGTTGGAAGGAGAGGAAAGAGCAGACACCTCATCCATCATAAGCTGCTGTCTGCGTCGGTGAGTTTCGAGTCCAAGCAGCTCCATATCTAAATCAATGTCTCTTGCAGTTGATGCAGCATTCAATCTGCTTTTGGGAAGCTGCAATGTAGGGACTGAAACATTAGATTGAGACCACAAGGACCCAATGACAGGAGAAGATGCTCCAGATGGAGTCAAAGGTGGTGTTGAAACAGGCGGTATCAAGACAGATGGAGAACCAAGTGCCATTGGGCTAACTGAACCCATCTCAAATGCAGAAGCACCAGCAGAATATGACCTGGGAGAAGGAATAGCTGAACCAGTAGAAGCATACAAGGGGCGAAGCTCCTCCAGTTTGTGAGCAAAGAAGCAAACTCTCCTTGTGCATCCACTGTCATCCTTGCAAAGCCGAGTCCGGTACTGGGCAGGGTGAAGCCAGCACTCAAATATACCATGCGCATACTCACAGGCATCACCCTTGCTGCAAGATCCCTTTCGAAACTCAGGACAAGGGACACAGCTGTAATGATACTTCCTTGGATCACGTCGCCTTGCGTTTTCCCCTGGATGAACAAAAGGGCACTCGGTCCAATCATGAGAATATGCCCTTGAACAAGGCTTCACTTTGAACATATACATCCTAAACTCATCAGTACTATACATCTCATTCTTTATATCTGGAAGGGTGAGATCAATAGGATAATCTTTCGAAGCACGAGGTGTAATCATATCTTGCCTTTGTTCCTCAATTCGGTCAATCACTTTGGGAAGTGCAAGATATGCCTGATCAGCATCACCCTCCAAGAGAGCCTGTACCACTCTTGTCCTTGCAGTGAAGATAGAATTAGCCACATGAACAATCAAGTCAAGGGGCTGTTTCCCGTTGGCATCAACAGCATTAACATCAGCAGATGCTTCAAGCAAAAGCTTGACAACCTCAACACAAGTGGCAGAACCCCCAGCCACAGCACAATGAAGAGCAGTAGCTCCATCTGACCTACTAGCCCGGTTAACATCAACACAACCGGTTCCAAGAATATAAGTTGATACACCAAGACTTCCAAACATACAAGCAACCATGAGAGGTGTCCTCTCTTCATAACCTAATTTCTTAGAGCCAAGACGCCTTCCATACCACAACCCCACCTCATCAACATCATGACCCTCCTTCTCAACCGCATCTTTGAAACAATTCAGATCATTGGCAGCCGAAAACTCAAGCAAAGCAGAAATTCTATGATGCATCCCTTCATTTCCATACTCATCCCCCATGGCTAAATCAATTTGAGAAGGTTTCCCCTTGGAAACAGCACACATAGAGATACACAATATATTCCCTTAAGACCTCAGCAGAATCTGAAAAACCACAGCAAATAACAGGCTCAAAACAAGCTATTCCACCAGAAAAAAGTCTCAAATTAAAAACCACAGAAAACTCTATCTAAGACAACAAAAAATAAAACAGATAAATGTAAATTAAGGACCGAATTCTCCCCCATTTTGTTGATCAAACAAATATTGCAACAATCATACATCAAATTAATGAAAGGACCGTTCTTTCAGTCATTCATAGTTAGGTACCAACAGCTATAAAAATTAGCAAGCATCCAGATAAGAAAAAACCGATTAATCGTTAAAACGGAAACAAAACAGCATACACAACCGTCTTTCATTTCATTTCCTTATCGATGAAACAAAAAAGCACATATTTTTAACATGGTTCACATAATATTTCATCGATAATCAACAACACTCTCAGAACAAAACCGCCCACCTTCTGAATTTTTCTTGGCAACCAAGGAAAACACACACAAAAAGTTGAAGAACTGGTAAAGATTCAATTTTTAACTCAAATTCTAAGACCCATTAACATGAGGAAGAAGAGAAAACCAGAAAGAAGAAGAAAAGAAACCAACATACCAGAGAAGACACAGACACAAAAAACAAGGAACACAGGCTCTGGTTTTAGTTCTGTGAATGCTCCTTAAAACTAAAACTTGCAAAGCGTTTTGAAGAGAGCGGAGGACTTTTCTTCTTCATTTGTTATTTATTTATTTATTTTCACAATGGTTTTGGTCAAAAAAGTGGGACCCACCTTGCTGCCTTACCAGTCACCAGTTCCTCCTCTTGTTCTTTTGCAACTTCATTTATTGTTTTCCTTTATCTTTCTTCCTTCAATATTTATTACATATATTTTTTATTTGAAAAAAAAAATACTTTTAAACTGGCACGTGTGTTTGTCTAAATATTTTAACAATAAAAATTGAAAAAAATTATTATTCTAACATATTTTTTAAAATTTATTTTCAATAGCATTTATTATTCAGAAGACTAAATAAAATACATTTTTTTAATTTTCCAAAAAATCTTACTTTTTGACTAGTGCATTCAATAGGATAATTTATTTATTTTAATAAATAATACTTATAATAAATAAATAGTTTGAATATAGAAATAATAAATATATATTTTTCAGATTTATAATAAATAATTCATGTTAATGAAAATATTTAACCATAAATAACTTATCTGTAAAAATTTCAAATGTAATTTGAAAATAAAAATCAAAATGACATATTAAGAGTAAGAAATTAAAAATAATTAAAAATATTCTCACCGAAGAAAAGCTCTAAAAAAAATACTCTAATACTATTAAAATTACTTTCAAAAAATAAAATAAATTAAGATCATTTTTCTATTAAAATTAATGTTTCAAAAATAAAATCTTTCTTCATTGAAATTTGGTGCAGATATAGACAAAAATCAATAAAGAGATACCATAAAGAAAGAGAAGAAGGAATAAATACAGAAAATAAATGTGCCTTGTTCAGTTACATGGGGAGTATTTATGTTTATAAGATAATTAAAAAAGCAATTAATGAATTATGATTATATTATATCTTAATTCAAAAGATTTTGTAGTAAATAAATATTTTAATTATATATTTTGATTATAATAAATAATTTATATCTTATTATAATTTTTTAATTATTATAAATTTATTTTAAAAACTATTAAAATGCAGTTTAAAATAAAAATAGAATAATATATTTAAACAAGAAATTAAAAAAAAATCGTTGAAAATATTCTAAGTTGAAGAAAACTTCTTAAAAATACTCTAATACTCTTAAAATTACTCTCAGAAAACTAAAAACTTAAGCTCCTTATTTTATTAAAAGATAATATTTCAAAAATAAAGTCTTTTCTTCATTAAAATTTAGTACAAATAAAGACAAAGATGTATAAAGAGATAGCATAAAGAATGAGAAGAAAAACCATAAACAATAAATGCAGATAATAAATGCTTCTTGTTTCAGTTACATGGTGAGTATTTATATTTATAAGATAATTGAAATAGCTATTTATGAATTATGATTATATTATATCTTAATTAGAGGGAGTTAGATCAAATTTAACACCGGGTAGATATCTACAAAATGGTGATGAACAACTTAAATATGAATCCAGAAATGTGTATTTGATAGGAGAAAAAACGGGGAAAAAAAAAGGAAGAAAAGATGATAGATAAAAGAAATATAGTAAATAGTGTTGTTTGATAGGAGTAAAATAGAAGAAAAATAAACAAAATATAATAGAAATAATTATCTGAATTGAAATAAGAGAAAAATAAATGAAGAGCAATTGAAATAATAAATTACTCATTTATCTTTATAATATTAATTGGTTTTTTATTATAAATTTTGTTGTTATTCATTTATAATATTAATATGATTATTATTATTATAATTATTTGTTATTCCTGTTATTCTAATATTAAAAAATAGGGATGATGATAAAAAAAAACGGCCAAATTAGTGGAAAAGAGAGGGATTATATAATCATAATCATTTATACATAAAAAAACCAAGGTGATTAACAAAGGGGTGGGTACATAAAGATAATCAATGTCGGAAAACAAATATAATGGATAACATCTTGATGAATTTGTAAAATAACTAATTAAAATAAGAGTTTTGTTAAGTGACTAATCTTAATATTTGGTTAACTATGTATTTATATATTTTTATAATGTTAGATTATTCTTCTAAAAAGTATATATTAATCATTGAAAAATATAAAATTATTTTTGAAAAATATATAAAATATATATATATATATATATGATTATTTGTCATGAATATACTCAAGGTTAGTCTTAACAAATAATTTCGTTAAAATAATATTGTAATGATTGTTCGTTTATGTTTGAATAATCGACTGGAATAACAAAAATAAAAATTATCAAAGTTTCTTTGTAATTTTCTATAACATTTCGTCCAATTAAACAAAGGAAAACATAAATTTAGTTTCATTTCTTTCTTTTCTAGACTATCTCTGTGCTAACAAACAGAGCTTAATATTGACTTTTACTATAAAATTTTATTACTATTCTAATTATAATAAAAAAATAATACTAAAAGTACTTGAATAATTTGCATTTAAGTTTTGTTCGGTAACGAAATTCATAACATTTTTTTTTTCTGAAAGAGTCCAATGCTTTAAGAAAATGTATCATTAAAACTTTACAATAAAAATATTGTGAGACAAAAACCTAATAAGAAAATAGGAAAACATATCATTCATAAACATGCTATTTAATAGTAGTTCATTGAAAATTTTATAAATAAAAGTCTGATAGAAAAAAAAAAACACGATAAAAGAGGGGGATGTATATAATAATATCAATTTAGAGTTTTAAGTTGATGGAGTATTTATTCCTTTTAGTTAGACTATTAATTTTATATTATTTTCATATAACATTGTTGTCAACATTCTTCTAGGAGGTTAACCACAAATCTGTTCTATGTTTAGAATCATAACTTTTAACCAAATACAATATTGATGAAAATTTCATGCGTATTGTTTGCTACAATTTTCCGCAAAAAAATTGTCAATAAAAATATTTTATTTGTGATTAATCAGCGAGGGTTAGACAAATATATTTAGAATAAATAATTTTTTTAATTCACAAATTAAAATATTATTATCTAATTAATATTTGAATGTATAAAAAATATAGCCAAGTCAATAAATATGATTCATGAATATAATACGCAGGTCTTTAAATGCTCACCAATTAATTAAAGGATTTAAAATTAAATAGTTAATGATGAAAAATTTAATTAAATATAAATTACATATTAGATTATGTATTTATATTAACTATTATCATATTTTAATATGTAATTATCATCATTATATTATAACTCATAATCTTTATCATTATAATTGTTATACCTTAAAAGTTATAATTTAAAAATTATTTGTTAAAACATGTTTATTATTTTTATTTATATATATTGTCTATTTGATAAACACAGTTATAGTACAAAACGGAGTTTCAATTAAAAAAGTTTTGATTGACTTATTTTTTCCTCAATGAAGTTTAAAAGATTAAAGCTTTAAGATATTATGCTCTTATCATGTAAGTTCTTAGTTATATGTACTAAGGAGGTGATGTACCTAAGTGATTGTATAAAAAACTCGAGGTTCTTTAATGGAGAAAGAAATAAATAACTAAAGGATGAAAAAAAGAAATCAAAAGTGGAATAAGATTATAAATTATTAAGAAGCCATGAGATGATTCTAATGGACTTAGGCTTCAAGCTCACAAAATTCTTTAATTTTGGTTTAAGGTAAATGTTACAAGTCAATCCATGACTAGAAGAGTTAAAGAAGTAGAAAGTCAACTCTCTAGTCCCTTCATCAAGATCAATTAAAAGCTTGTAATATGAGTTTAGTGGAAGCATTAAACTTGTAATTAGACTTGAGAAATCTTAGTTACTTTTAATCATTATTGGTCTTTTAGTTATTGTTAAATTTTAAAAATCATCTTTGACTTATAATAATTCTAGTCTGTGTGTTTTGGGCCTTTGATGAAGAATGACTGATTTTGGGTCATAAGATACTTTTTTTATCATCTCATCCAATAGTCACCACATTATCTTATTTTAAGATGATATCTCTTCTTCCTGAGTTCATTAAGTTAAAAGAGAGATCATCATCTTTATTGATCCTTAATATATCTCATCTCAAATTATAAAATACAATATTTATCCTTCATCTAATTTTTCATTTGATTAACTTGATCAAAGGCCACAATCACATCTTAGTTTTAAGTTTTCTAGAAGCTTTCTTTAACCTTTATGTGTATTGGTCGAATCATTGTAAAGTTAACTTTGATGAAATTTGAGTACAATTGTATTTGTGGGAGCTTTGACTTATCTAGGTTTCTTAGCGAACATTTTTAATCTTATCATTGATCTTTCCAATCCATTTGTGTCGGTTCCACCTTTAGACTTATTGATCCTTGATCATGGCGTCACCACTTACTATCTAATTCCATTTTATAACTTTCTTCTTCTTTGTTCCTTGAATTATCATAAGTTTAGTTTTGCCTGACACCATACCTAAATTCTCATTTTTATAGTGAAAGTTTAATGATTGAGGAAGGACAAATTGATAAACTACAAGTTTAGTTATAATAATAAAACTAATTCTTACAAGTTATGTGTCTATTATATATAAAATGATCCACAAGGCATGCACTCTCTACTAACTACACATGGTGTCTATGTGGTAGCCATTTAAGCAACCTACTTGTAGCCACATGACCTCAACATCTGCATAGCATACTATCAATGAGCTACCAAAGAATAATTAAACAAGGTCATAAAGATCCTTTTTAAAAGAGTTTGCAACCTAATACAAAAACTACATCAAAATAAAACAAGTTCTAATTATCTCTAAGTTGTTTCTTCCTTCGTCTTCTATTTAAGTTCTTCGTCAAATAGACCTCCAACATCCCCTCCTTACAAGTTATGTGTTTCTTATATATAAAGTGATCCACAAGGCATGCACTCTAATGACTACACATGGTGCCTCAACATCTCATCTACATAGAACACTATTAAAATTATACTAATGAAGAACTAAACAAGGTTTAAAAGAACCTTTTTACAACAATTTGCAACCTAATAAAAAATTACAACAAAATTAAACAAGTCCTAACTATCTTTAAGTTGTCTCTTTATCCCTCTTCTTTTTAAGATCTTCTTCAAATAGGCCTCCATCACCACCATTAATAGAATGAGAGAATGGGGAAGAACATCATTAATATGTGTACACTATAAGCTTTAGATAAAATAGGTTATTTATACCATAAACTCATGTGATATGATCAAAATATTTTTGAGAAGGTGGGCAGTGTGAACTCAATCAATAGGTCCATGGTTGGCCACTTAGTAGAGGGCTTAGGACTTAGAGGGAGTGTCACTTAGTAGGAAGCCCTATTTATGTGATCACAATGAGTGAGGGAGAAATTTTGTTACAACAATAACTGTCAAAACTTTTACTAATAAGTATTCCTTAACAATAGCATCGTCAACAAATGGAATCCTAGGCTATAACACCATGGTTTTCTCATGGTATCACATAGCATGATGGAAAAAATAGTGAAAAGCATGCATCAAATTACATTTGTATCTCATGTAAATGGAGTGTATGATTATGTTGTGTGTTATAATTGACCTTCTAAATTGATTTCATCATTAAATTTATGATGTGGATTGTTATGGAATTCAATGTATCGTATAATTGTGTTTGTATGAAAATGATTAAGAAATGTATATGTCTAGGTTTAAAGAAAATAACATTTTATTTGTCAATACTATCATGATAAGGTACAACCATTATTTATGCAGATAAAATATGTTATAAATAAGGAAAATAAAATAACAAGAAAAAAATATCCTATGAATAGGAAAAAATTAAACAAGATATGAAACTTCCTAAAATATATTTGATATGATTTTATCTAGATTTATTTCCCCTAAACTAGTTCCTATGAATCTGGTTTGTGTATAGATATTTTTCAAGCTCAACTTGCTCAAAAAGAGTTCATACTTGGGTCAAATGAGTCCTTAAGTGAAGATATCAACCATTTGTTGTGTAGTCATAACATATTATGACATACAAATAACTTCGTCATCAATCTTCTTTTTGATGAGTTGACTATCAATTTACACATGTTTGGTGTAGTCATGCTGAACTAGATTGTGTGCTATGTTTCTAGCTATCTCATTCTCACAATACAACTTTAGAGGGAGATTGCTTTGTATTTAGTTTTAGCTCTACTTCTAGCCACAATATTTTATTTCTTCTTATGCCATGTAACTAAGTTATCCCAGACAAATTTGCAATAGTCTTATGTAAACCTTTTATCCATGACTGATCCTCTCTAATCAGTGTTAGTACAAGCATCTATAATTTGTTGTGTGGTCTTCTTAGAAATAAACCTTCACCCATAACACTTTTCAAGTATCAAAGGATTCTAAGTAACTTCAAGATGGTCCTCATATGGTAAAGCATGAATTGGCTTACTAAATTTACAGCAAATTGTAATTTTGGATGAGTATGAGATAAATAAATCAATTTTCCAACTAGTGTTTATACCTGGAGGTACCTCTAAGTTTTTTATTTAGATCAAATTGGGTTTCTATTCATCTGCATCCAAGCATTCTTGTCTCCTTAAATAGATCAAGGACATACTTCTTTCGTGAGAGAATAATTCATTCTTTTAAGTGAATTATCTCCATTCTAAAGAAACACCTGAATGGTCAAAAATCTTTAATTTCAAATTCTACAACGAGAGCCTCTTTCAACCTATTAATTTAGGTCAACTTGTAGCTATTATACCATCTAGGTTTAGACAAAATAATATTTTATTTCTTGATACTATCAAAATAGGGTATAACCATTATTTATACAGAATAAATGTGCTATAAATAAAGAAAATAAAATAACAAAAAATAAATCTCTCATAAGTATGAAGAAAACTAAATAGATAAACAAGACATGAAATTTCCTAAAACATATCTAATATAATTTGATTCAGAATTATTTTTTCTAAACCAGTTCCAATGAATCTAGACAGATTCACCAACTAGATTCAACAATATGTATTCATGTGTGTCAACTAAATTCAACAATATGTATTCACCTTTTATGACCCTAGTGTGGCATTCAAGAGAGAAGATAGGTAGCAATAGCAGCCTAGATTAGAAGTAGAAGATGGCTTCGTCCAGGTGCTTTTGATATCAAGTTGTCTATTTATTAGCAACCCCTTTCTTTTGCCTGTTTTAATGTATTACGCACACACATATACACTTAATGCTTAACTATTACAACTCATGTATAAGGATTACACTTTGTATATCTAAGTTACTATTGATTATTATAACGTTAATCTTATTTATATGTGATATTGTTTCGATGCTCTATCTATCCCAAAGGTTGAAAAAGAAAAATTTTACTCATACTTTCCTAAACTATTTCATCTAAAAAGAATTTTGTGATAGTGTAATTTTAAAGTAATGACAAATTAGCTTATTACAGTCAATGTCTCATAATTACCACCTATTCTAAAACTATAGTTCCTGATATTGTTGTTGCTACAACCACCACCTTTGTCATTATTCGCTCTCTCACCATTATAATCGTTTTCACCGATGTAACCATCACAATCGTTGCATACATCTCATTCTTAAGCTTTTAGAATTTAGTTGAATTAAGAATAATTATTTTAGGTAAGATTAATTGAATTAGTTAAAGTAGATTTTATAACTAATTAATTTAGTTAACTAAATTACACATTAATGAGTCAAACTAAGTAAGTTTTGTCATGATATGAACTAAAGCAGTTAAGACGGACTAGGCTATTTAAATAGATCCTAATGGATGTAAATACATATAACAACCTAAGAGAGAGGTGAATTAGGTTTCTCATAATTTTCTTAAAAACTTAGAATATTTTGACTTAGAAAATTATAACCCTAATAATAACCATTTATTTTCAATAGACAATGCAGCGGAAACTATATTGCTTAAAGTAAAGAGTATAGGGATAGAGAAAATCACTCAAAAATTTATCATGGTTTACCTTCTACCATTGAAGGCTGCGTGCAGTCCCCTAATTAGAGTCAGAGATTTTTCCATCGTTTCCTACGGATTACTTTATTTTTTCTCAATAGTCGAAATTATGAAATGCAGTTTAGGGGTTTTTATCCTTAGGAAAATTTGAACATATAACATAGATCAATTAAAGCAATAAAACAACAAGTAAACAAAATTACAAAACTAAGTAAAATGTGGAAATAGTCAATTAAAAGGCATTAATCTGATCTCTATTAGTTCCTAATTTCCCTCACCGGTTCAACCAAATAAGAGCAATTATCTATGCAGTGTATTGAAACCAAAATCTTTGTGTTTCAACACCGAACTAACTCTCTGAAATCTCAAAAGATTATCATCGAACACTTGGTGGCCTTCAAACTTACACGATCACATGAGAGCACACAACTCAGTTTTGAATCACGTAATTAGTTCTCTGCATTCGCTGTCAATCAGTAAAGCCAGAATAACATCACATGCAATCCAAAACATCAATCGAATACTTGAAATCGAATTCGTAGCATCTAAAATGAATACTCTATTCAATTAAAATGGAAAACCTAGGGAAATTAAGGATTATATTGAGACCGAATTGATTGATGAAATTAGCTATGCATACTTGCAATTAAACAAAGTAGTAATCGGGATTGCATAACAGAAATTGAAAATGCAAAGAAAAGAGAGGAAAACGAAATTGAAATACCAAAACTTAGCAGAGCAAGAACAAGAGAAATAAAAGTGTATATTAAATTCTGATTGCAAAATTGAAAGAATGTAAAAACTATTTATGAATTGTGTTTTGGCCAATATATAAGTACAGGTCATGTGCTAGTTATATGACCTTTTAATGAATTAAAGTTTTTTTCTGGAATTCTCTGGTCAACAACCAAATGTTAACTTCATGCTCAAATTGAGTCCTCTTTAAAACGACACCAAGTGAAGAATCTAGTCAAAACCGAAAATTATAGCGAATTATTTACAAAATCTGCACTTTAGGTCCAATTGACTCCTATGTCATAAATGCACTTAAACATGTTAATTGAACATTAATTACGCTTTAATATGATGTGATAAATGCAGATAAACTGATCAAAATAATAACACATCAGCACCCATTTTCTTGGTTCAAACTGATCAAAATAATAACACATCAGCACTCATCTTCTTGGTTCCATAGAATCCTTACCAAACACTACGGCGAATTAACAATAACAGTTTTTCAACAATAGAGAACAAAGTATAATGGTTGTGTCAATCTTATATGGTAAGATGAATCCTAAAAGGCAGGTTCTCTTTTGATATGACAATTAAGGCTCAAAAGTTTTTCTCACTTTTAGAACATGTAAAGCATTGAAAGTTTGTTTCAAGTAATGAATAAAATTACAAAACTCATGTGTCCTTTTTTCTGAACTTGAAAACTATTTAAATAGACATTGATAACCTTTCATTAATCAGTACAACTTTTCATAATTCAAATTTAAAATTGAGCAGTTACATTTTTTCACAAATTTAAACTTGATAATTGATTGCTAACGTATGGTAATTGATTACATTAAGTGTCGATTATTGATTTGTGGTAATCAATTATAGAAAGTTGTTTCTTTAAAGTTTGAAAAAAATTAAATTATGGAATCAATTACTGAATTGCAGTAATTGATTACATCAAGTGTACGTTGCTTAACATTTTAAATTTGAATTATGTAATCGATTACTGAATTATGATAATCGATTACAGAAAGATGTTCCTTTAACATTTAAAAAAATTTGAGCAGCGTAATCGTGAAAATTATTTCTAAGATAGTTTTAAAACATAGTTAAGTACTTTTACTTGTTTTAATCTTTGAAACATATTTTACTTAACTTAATTTTGTACTTAAAACCTTAAGTTACTATATCATAGAGATCAGTGACTAGAACCTTTTCAAATTTAAGCTTGTCTTGATCAATAATAGGTTATTTGATTTTCTTCACTTTTTCTTCCTTTTTGTTGATGTCATTTTGTTTGCATTAAAACCCAACCACAAAGTTAGAAAGATTTTCTCCATACAGGATCATTAGTGAGTTCAACACAAAAGTGATAACCACGATTGTGCTGAAAGATAACCACACTTGTACTCATCTTGGACACCCCATTTGAATTCATCATCGCATAACAGGTTTATACTCCGTACAAGCATGCATGTGTTGGGGTGTTGAACATGACCGTGCTCAACTAAACACATATATGTTGGACCACCACACAAATAAAATGTGTTTATTGGTTTGCTTACTATTTATCTCATATTTCTTGAAGTATTGTTATTCTACCTTTTTTTATTCTAATGCATTGCTTCATTGATGTTGAATGAATGGAATTAACTGAGATTGATATGATCTTTGTGTACCTTGTGAATTCATGTGATTGTTGTGATCTTGTGAGGTATTTACTATGTGAATTGTGATTAATAACATATCAAAGGAATGCATATATGTGAAATATGTGATTTGATCAGAAATAATAGTATGACGAACGAGTTTGAAAACTATGAAGTGCAAAATGACTATGAGGTCATGTGCATTGTATGATTCTTACATCATCTCTAGAATCAAATTATTTTTAACTAGGTACCAAACCTACACTATAAGGCCCTGATTAGTCATCTTCAAAGACTTGGCCTTGGGAATAAGACACAGTAGTTTAGAGCTCATGTCAATCCCATGAGTTATAGTAATCTTTTCAAGACTAAGTGATCCCAACAAGCGACTAATAGTATCACTTAGTGAGAATGACGGTTAGCAAAACGCATTAGCTCAATCAGTTAAGAATGATCTAATACTCATTAATTACCCACTAATAAAGTTCTAATTATTATTATTATTATGTAATGAGAAGGTGATTAAGATGATAACATATCACTTATCCGTGAATATGCCTAATGTTATATGAAATAATTTGATTACAACATTCTTAAAGATAACAAAATATGCAATTATCCATATTAAACATGTATCTATATCTAATTTGAGAATCCAAATGACTATTTTCTTTATCTTATGGAAAAATATATGATTATCCTTATTCAAATGTCTTCATATAGTTAAAGAATTATATTTTATAAATAAATTAATAACGAATGACATAATACATTACGTTGAACAATAATATATAATTTACATCAATTATATGAATATCAATTAGTTTCTTCAAAAGTTCTTAAAAGTTACAAGAAAATGTGAAATGATTGAAAAGTCTAACAAAGAAAGTAAGAATGACTTCATATTATCCCATTTCCAAAAGAAGAAAAGGTATAAAACTAGAAACTAGGCAAAAAAAAAACCATTATGGGCCCAATTAGAAAAAAAATACAAAAATAGGTCCAGTTGTAAACTATTTACAAATCCATGGTTGTTTTCCATAAGGCGCCACGCCACATGGCGTCTTGAGTATGGCTGGAGCTGCAAGGAGACGTCATAATCAAAGGCGGTTTCATTAAGTACAACAGAAAGGTCACGTGGACCAATCAAAAAGCAAGACACCCTAAACTGTTGCGCCTTCTAAATTTTAACGGACAAGTCAACAGAATAATTAATATTTTGATTGCTGCAATTGGGAAAAGTAACTATTACATGGAGGAGCAATTAATTTCTAGAAGTTGGAAAAAGTAACCGTTGCAGGGAGGAGCAATTAGTTTTCTCATCTTTTACTTCTCTCTCCCTCCCTAAAATCTTTTTCTCTCTTGTGAAAAATTGTTCATCTTCCTTCCGGTTATTGCTACTTCCACCAGCCAGCAACAACATTTTTTTGTCGCGAAAAACTTCTCCTCTCCCCTTGTTGTCTAGATTTGTCTACTTGATTTACTGTATTTTTTTTAATTATTAATTTTTTTTTTTGTTAGCTAACGGTTTGTGTTTTGTTTAATTTTTGTTTACTTGTTTGAATTATTTTACGTTTAATTTACAGTTTGGAATTTAATTTTTGCTTCTAATTTTTTTTTACGATTCCTCTTCACTTTCCTCTCTTCGGCCCCTGAAATTTGTCTACCCTTATAATCTCTTATCTTTCGACCGAATTTTTTTGACTATGTGGACTCTTGTTTTTCAATATTTATTTAATTGTTAATATGCAAAATATTTTATTATTTATTTTATGGGAGACACCATAGGTGTTGTTACCTTCGTGGATCCTATCATTATTTCCTTAGGAGGCGTCGTAGGAGTTGTAACTTTCGTGGCCCCACTATGGCGCCATAACTCATGGCGCCTTTGTCTTCTAGCCGGTAATGTGCAGGCGCTTTAATCTGTGGCGCTTTAATCTGTGGCGCCTTTATGTATGTAGGCGCCTCCGGTGTAAACAACCCCAGCTGTAATAAATTTCGAGTTGATCCCATTTGGATAATATTTTAAAAAAAAGAAACCTGTTTCATTTTTTTGCCTAGAAACCATGTACTTAAAGTGTAAAAGGCTCACACATGAAAATATAATGTCAAAGTCTAAAGAAAAATCCTTAAGGTCTTTTACAATCAAGATCTCCACTTTTAGTTCTTAAGTGAGACTCAAATATACAAATCACTCATTTTTACTATTTTCAATTTAAATATTTTCATACACATTCTTCTCTCTACTTGAGCATCTATCTTTCAATCATTAAATAAGTCACACAAAATCTTTATACAATTACATATTTTTAAAAATTTATTTATTAAATTGATTTTTTATGTTAACTAATAAATTAAGAGATTTTGCATTTTACTATTTTTTGAAATATATTTCACAATTTAAAAAAATTACTTAATTAAATTTTATTTTTTAATCACGTATAATTACAAATTGATATTAAAACACTCTAAATGCATGCTCCATGTCCTTTCTTAGTGCTTTTTAATGTCGGTAAAATAATGGCTTTGAGATAGTCTTAATGAATGCAATCCATACTAGATAAATATCATCCGCTAAATAGTACCCATGTCATATTACATTCTATTGGTCATGTATTACCTTTGGAGCTTGTCTTTCCAAAACATCATTAAACATGGGGTTCATTAAGAACATTGGTGTCATTATTTGAACCCACAACCTTAAAAAATGCATGTCATATCCATAACTCTTGTGAGATCACTACTTCAAGTATGATTATATGTTTTCTATGATCATGATAAAAATATTGACCCTTTAATGTCACTAAATGAGTTTTTGTTCCTTATACATATAATCTATACTACCTAATGTATCTAGGGAACCATGTCTCTCTCTTGAAGTAGGCATTAAACGTCATTATTATTAAGTCTACTTAAGTATTTTGCTTCAAATGTTTGACGAATATCATGTGCAAACTTACTCAAGCATTCCATTTCAATGCTTCTCCAATTCACACGTAATCATCAACATTATCATTGGTGATCCATATGTTAATATACGAATAGCAACATGCATTTTTGCAATAGGGAAAGACACTTTCTTCTGGTTGCATCAACTCTAATTTAAAAATGTTCATTATAATTTCTCAAGGCCTGAAAAATGTTAGAAGAATTTATCTCTTAACATTTGGAATCATCGTCAAAATTATTCTTCTATGTATACTAGATTGTTGGAGAATTGGTCATTGAACAATTGAGCATGTCCTTCTTCAAGATATCTTTCAATATGAGTTTGTCTCCACTTATAAGTAGTTGTTTATTGTCTCTCCATTACCAACATTGTGTATAACTCTTCAATAATTTCATCTTTATGATCCTCTTCATATGTTGAATCTCTGGATCACATTTGAAGGAACACTATACAGTGAAAAAATTTAAGCTTAAGATGAAACTTGATTGCATAATTGAAAGGTGTGAAAAAATTTTGTATATAAAGATACATTTGTTTAAGCAATGACTGGTTTCTAACGACTATATTCCAACAACTATATTCCAATGACTATATTTCAACAATTAATTTCCTACAACTATATTCTAATGACTAGTTTTGAATATCAGACAAACATTATATTTTTAATAGGTATCGCATTAGTAATAGGTAGATTAACTAACATTTATTTTAACTAAAATCCTTACTCAAGTCCATAGGTTTCTTTTATTTTGTTCCACAACATTTCATGATATTGTAATTGGGAATCATCGTCAAAATTATTCTTCTATGCATACTAGATTGTTGGAGAATTGGCCATTGAACAATTGAGCATGTCCTTCTTCATGATTCCTTTCAATATAAGTTTGTCTCGACTTATAAGTAGTTGTTTATTATCTCTCCATTACCAACATTGTGTATAACTCTTCAATAATTCCATCTCCATGATCCTCTTCATATGTTGAATCTCTGGATCATATTTGAAGGAACACTATACAGTGAAAAAATTTAAGCTTAAGATGAAACTTGATTGCATAATTGAAAGGTGTGAAAAAATTTTGTATATAAAGATACATTTGTTTAAGCAATGACTGGTTTCCAACGGCTATATTCCAACAACTATATTCCAATGACTATATTTCAACAATTAGTTTCCTACAACTATATTCTAATGACTAGTTTTGAATATCAGACAAACATTATATTTTTAATAGGTATTGCATTAGTAATAAGTACATTAACTAACATTTATTTTAACTAAAATCCTTACTCAAGTCCATAGGTTTCTTTTATTTTATTCCACAACATTTCATGATATTGTAATTGGGAAGCTATCATACCAGATGTATCCTTAAAGATAATTTAATACTCAAGTTCTTGCTACTTTATGCTAAGCTCTTTCTCATTTAACTTGTTACATTCATGTTTGGCATGTACTAACTCTTCTAATGTAATGAGGTCAATTATTTCCTTTACGATTGATTTTACCTTTCTGTTTTCCATTTTTGTCCCCATTGGACGAACCATAGAAGATGAAGCTGATTTGTATTTTCTACTTGGTGGTGTTTCGAATCAAGAGATAATGAGCATGAGTATGCACATAAAGTGGAAATCTTTATTCTCTTAGTACATCCTTCAATTGGTGCATTTAACCATTTTGATTCATCCTTCACCAACCTCTATGCATGCTCTAACCTAAAAGAATAACCAATATCCGGAGAATAAATTTCATATACATCTCACATAATATCAATCTCATTTTTACTACTTTTCTTTCTTCGAAAAGCTTATTTGTAACATCTTGCAAAATTTTGAATAACTTTATTCAATTATTATCATCGACATTTCAACTGTGTTTCTTCCCTTGGTTGCAAGTGACCACAATACTCATTGAAGTTTTCTTTAATCCTTGACCTAAAGGAATTTACTCCCACAATTGAATCCTTTGAAACATTAAACCAAGATTAGATGAGAAGTTCATCTTACTCCATGTTGAACCTTGACCTTTTTTTGTTTAGCAATTGACTCTTCTTTCCTTTCTTCATCAAAGGTGACATTATCCAACCTAATTTGAGTTAAAAATAATGGAACTTGAGATTCAAATGCACACTTAGATGGTGTTTTAAAATCTCTTTCACAAGATTGACCTTCACTTGTACCCATTCAAGTATCAAGATTCGTTGTGGGTTAATTAGTGGTGAGTGAAACATGGATATCCATATGGGAATGGGGATGGAAACCCAAAATTGATTACATTCGTGTTACTTTGAGCATGGTTATGTGGCGAAATTTGAAAACTTGAATTAATGGAAGGTTGAAATTTTCATATGAATTTAAAAAAACAATTGAATTTGTTTTGATTTGGTTCCTTTAAGTAAAAACAAATTAAAAAGGCAACTTGGTGTTTAAATATTATTATGAAATAAAATTATTTTAAAAATATAATATATAACATTTAAAATTACAATATAAACATTCTAATCTTAAATTTTTCAATATATAATAATTGGAATCTATCTTCTCATAATTTCTATTTTACAAACATAATATTATTTTGTTAATTTTTATTGCTTTCTTAAGCTTTTATTTTTACAAAAATAATATTATTTTATTACTTTTTAATTTAAAAAAAGAGAGAAGCACGGAAAGCTTATAAAATATGTGAATGCTTAATAAAAAAAATTATATAATAATAAATCTTTAAATCATAAAATTTAATAAGACCTGGTATGATTTAAGGGTCCATGATTGCAAGTGTTCTAAAAATATAATTTAAGAAAAAATTGATTTTTAATAACATGGAAAGATCTTGATATCACTTCCTTAGAAAGTGAAGAAGTTGCAATATACATCAATACTAATTAACTTACGTGTGATTGCAAATAATATAAAACTTGAATGTGTAAAATCTAAGGTAGAACCTAAATCATTTAAAACTATAAATATCTTATATAACTACAAATCAATTTATGTCTAATTATTGTGAATGATATCAAATAAAAAATTTATGATAAAATCTAAACCTTTTGAAACTATAAATCCCTTGTGATAATTTTATCAAATATTACAATTATGGAATCCAAGTATGTTAAGATTATAATTAAAATCTAATATATTTTTGCAAATATGGGTAAAAATAAAAATATAAGCAATGAGATTATAATCAATATTTAAGAAAGTGATCAATGCAATTTCATAAACCTAGTAAAATGAAATTTCTCAATAGATAAAAATAATTTATGAATAAATTTAATAAAGCATTATCTATTATTTTGAATGAACTCATTAATCCAAACAAGATCTTAAATCATTAAAGATGTTCCTCTAACAAAATAATTAAACATAGGTTTCAAAGAGAAAGAATCATAAAAAAAATTCTTGATTTTTTTGTAATATTGTTTGGAAGCTCATAAAATATTAAAAAAAAACATGTATTAAAACTAAAATATTCAATATTAGATAAAATAATTTTTCAGTAATATTTTAATGGGTGAAATGAATAATCATATACACTACAAACCTTGTGTTTTTAGAAGAAGAAAATTTATGTTGTAAATTAAAGTCATATGCACTTTTAATATGCTTATAATAACACGTTAAACAATATACAAATAAAACTAAAAATTATATAAAGAGAATAGAGAGAAAAATTATAAAAATTGTAGTGAAGAAAGTCAAAAACAATGTATATTATTTCATTCATTGATAAGTAATATTTACATAAACAAGTAAAATATGATGAGAGAACTAAAATATTTTGATTATATAATTGTTTATTAAAAAATTATATTATATTAACATGAAGATTATATTGTCAAATTGTAAAATGTCATATTTTTTTTATTTGAATTTGGAAACTTTTTATTTTGATTCATTTGATTTAAAAATCTCAATTTAATCTTTTATGTTTATGAAGTGTCATATTTTAATTCTTAGAATAATTTTTCATTAAAAAAATAAATTTTACATCAATGTCATTATAATTTAAATTTTAAAATTGTAATAAATTTGTACTGTCATGTTCTCAAAAGAAAAAATATACATTTTACAAACATAAAAGATTAAGATATCTGTTAAAAATATTAAATATCAAATTAAACTTTTTTAAATTTAAAGGGTGGAAAAAGAAAACTTCTGTCGTGAAATTTTTAACTTTTACTAATTTTTTTTCACATTACAATAAACCATACATGGTAATTATGTTTGTTTTTATCGAGGTCTAAGTGTTGATATGAAAAGTATAATAAGCCAACTTGTCGCGTTTGGATATTCGTCTCTTGTATGAGGTCTTGTCAACGTCATCAAGATGGGTCTCCGAGTACTGGTTGAAAGTAGAGTGAGAATACTCTGATACTAAAGTTAGTGTAAGGAATTAATGATGAAGGTTAAATGAATATAAAAGAATTCAAGAGAACTTTTGGGAGGGTGATCCCCTATTTATGAGTAGAAGTTGTTGACATTATTGACCAAAATTATAGAAGTGACCATTCTGGCTAACAGAGTCAACCTCTGTAGATAATAATTATCTAGGAGTAGATAATAATTATAGGTTTGGGAGACAAACGTCCCTTTTATATTGGACGTCATAGCTAAGCCTATGCTCTGTTAGGTCAATCTCTGATTTCACATTAAGGGTTGAGGTCGGTCTCTCACATCAACTTGACGCATTGATGGTGATGTGACAAGATATTTAATGTTAGGTAACAAGGAAGGTCATGTCATCCTGGTACAGTACAATATTAATATATTAAACTTTTAAATATTAATTTTACATAACAAAAAAATTTCTTAAAAAATCAAACAATTACTAGGTTACAAATATCATAAAGATAATCTTCGTATAAATTTTAAAGTAGATTTACCTGATGGAGAAGATCTCTACTTAAAGTTTGCCATGACCTAATTGCATGGAACAAAATAAAAAAAAATCTACATTAAATTTTTTATAATTTCAAAATTTTAGTTATTTAATTTCAATCCTTCAAATTTAAAAGGTATGTAATATTAATCTCTATGTTTTCATTCCATGATTTAACTCCTCAATTTTTAAAAATAAGTAATTTTAATTTAATCATTAAATATTTTATTTGTTTGTTAGTGATGTTTTAATGTTTACCGTGATAAGAAAAAATTGGATATTAATTGTTTAACATTACTTCATTATCAATGTTGAAATATTAAAGGTTAAATAAATATTTAAATGTTAAATTAAAATTTTTTATTTTCAAAAGTAAGGGACTAAAATTGGATAATTAAGTGGGGATTAAAATTGTAAATTTTTGAATATTAGATGATTGAGATTGTAAAATAAAAATTAACTTGAATCCAAGTTTTTTTATATATATATATAAAAGAGGCGACATAATTCAATTTATTATAAACGTAGGTATAAGTCAAACTCAACCGTACAAGTCAGCTTATTAGGTAAGTGTTGTTATCTTTTATTTACGTGCACTTAACATGTCATTTTGAGACTAAACAAACGAATGATCCGATATCGACATGATAATAAATAACACAATAAGTTCAATATCAACAAACAATCTTAAAATGAGTTTATTGGTACCATATCATGAACATGATATGAGTTTAACTCAATTATATACACTTGACATATTTCGGATAACGTGGATCTTGAACCCATTTAGTTCTTGACATTTTTACAAGACTTTGTGTCTATTTATATTTTACTTTCTCATTATGATTCACCATCACCATTTCACCTAGTTTTGAAAAGAAAATATTTTTTTAAATATATTTTATTTATTAATTTTTATGTATTTAATGTTTAAAATTTTGGACATAAATTAACAAATATTTAATTTCTAAAAATTTGTAAAATATTCCTATCTTTATAAATTTCTATGAATAGTATCTTTTATGCATTTTCTAAGAGATAATGTTCCTTTTTATGTAAACTTCATTATCGCAAAGCATGGTGAGTAAAATGGTTCAACCTGCAAAACTTTTAAAGCTGAGGAACTATCACAGTCGGTCTAAGGCTAAATGACTATAATAGGCCAGTTACGGAAACTATTTTCGTAACTATGCCTGGTTACAAACTTATTACACGAGGGAGGTGTTTTCTAATGGTGGCGGATAGGGGATGGGCGCCACAGCTTAGGAAGTGACACATGGTAGTCAGAGATTGGGCAACGGTTGAGTGCCCAAAAAGAAGGTGCCAAGCTTCCGCATGTCTTCATGTAAGAGGGCGAAAGGCGTTTGGCGGGATCCGTGCAAGCGCAATGAAAGGAGAGTTTCCACATGTGTGTGGCGCCTCTACCCTGAGCGCGCAGCCTACACGTGGCTTGCGTCTTTACCCTGAGCGCCCCCACTTAAAATATACCTCACCCCCTTCCCTTTCCTTTTCACTCTGCCGTAAAAAAAATTCTAAAAAAAAATTCCTCCTCCCTCCTCCTCTGCGCGGTCTCCTTCCAAACTGGTGTGGTCCCTATTTTTTTTTTTTTTTTGTTGTGGTCCCCTCCTCACGTGCAGTGGTCTTCTCCAGGTTAGTTTAGTTGATTATTTTAAGTTTTGTAGTGTTATATTTTATGTTTTGTTAGTTTAGTTGTTAAGTTAGTTTAGTTGTTAAGTTAGTTTAGTAGTTTAGTTAATTTAGTTACATTAGTGTAGTTAGTTAGGCAGTATTTTTTCTTAGTGGTATATGTAGAAATAATTTTGTGTATATAGTATATAAATGTATAATTAATTTAGAAAAATTAAAAAATAATATTAAATTTATAGTAAATAGAAATAGTGTAATTTTAGTAATGAAAAATTGTAATTTTAGGACAGAAATTATTTTGTTATTGTAAAAATAATGTTGATAATATTGTAAATTTAGTATAGAAATAATGTTGATAATATAGAAATATTGTAATTTTAGTGTAGAAATTACTATTTTGTTATTATAGAAATATTGTAATTTTAGTATAGAAATTAATTAGAATATTTGTTAGTAATTTGAAGTTGTTCATAATGGATGTTTTAAAGAAATTAATTGTTAGTAATTTGAATGTTGAATTTTTAGATTAAATAAAATTTTTAGTGTAGTTAAATTTAAGTTTTGATATAATTAGTTAAAAAATTTATTTTATGGTAACTTGTAGGATAATTTATTATTTCAACTGTTGTGAATTTTTTTTATTTTTAAATATTTGTAGGTTTTGTTATGGCTACTTCTTCTTTATTTAGTGGCGTCACAATTGAATCAGGACCTATAGAACCAGATTTGTTATGGATTCAGTTGTATCATATATCTCAGCGTATTTGGAACACTGGAGAAAACAGGAAATTTAAATTAAGACGAGCTGCTCCTCTGTATTAGGGTCAGTCACGATGGTCTGATGTTATTTTCCCATATTTGATTGAGGCTGGCTTAGGTGTGCCATCTTGGGTATTTTAAACAGAATGGAGGATTAATACATACTCTTATTGAATGTTGAGGCCTGAGACTCATACATTCCATATGTCATGTGGGGAATGTACTATCATACTGGAAGATGTTGTTGTGTTACCCTAGCGTAATAAGTTTATAACCAGACTCAGTTACAAAATAGCAATAAGGAATTGAAGTAATATGTAAAGTCATTAGTTCAAATTTTCCTATCGATATTGTGAATAAAGAAGTTTTGAACTTCTAGTCCGTGCATAAATAATTTTGGCAGATTAACAATATAGAAGGAATTTTAGATTTTACTTGTGTTAAAATTGAAAATTTATGAAATTTGGTCTTGAAAAAAATTAATATTTCTTTCTCAAATATTTATTCTAACATTCTTTCAACTATCATTTATTAATATTTATTAGAATTTCTAAATTTTAGTGATTCTAAATATAGATCAGGGAGAGTCATCAGATAAAGAATTTGGTTCTCCGTGACTCTTACAATATTTGAAAATATATTAATATTGTTATATATAATATTAATAAATATAAGTAGGGTGAAAACCTCACCTCACAAACCGGTTTGTAAGGTTGAATTAGACTCATCATTCAGGGTTTATGTCTAGGATCGATGAAGATGTTGAGTCATTCGTTGTCGGGTTAATATTGAATCACTCATATGAATAGTTTTCACGTTCGAGAAATTTAGTCATCAATGTAAGAGGGGTGTATTGAAAATTTAATATTAGACAAAATCTGGAGGGTGTATCACGAAGGCTCACGATACCTAAAAATAGAACATATTGCATAAATATAGGTGGGTTGCAAACTTAAGCTCATAACTCAATTTTGTAATTTTTAAATATCATAAATTTAAATAAATAAATTGAAATTTCACAACCAGAAATTAATAATTTCAGATAAAGTTTTTGATACTTACTGTAACAATCAGCCATTTTGGAAAACAAGAAAAGACTCGAAAAAATGAGAATGGAAATTTTCTAAAACTATTGAAATTAAAAATGGAAGCCAAAGAGAAGTGAAAGTCGAAAAAGCAGTGCAAAAAAAAGCCATGTGGGCCCGGCGGCGCATAATATCCAAAGCTTCAACCAATGGTTGACAAACACGTGTCAGTTTTAATCTAGGAACGGCCACACTAAAGCGACCCAACCTGATTTTCCGGATGCTCACGCATTTCGCGTTTTGGATTTTATGGCTTGGAGAACTTTATCTTGCGTCACCGACTGTGACTCACTTAAAGCTCACAGTTTCGCTCTTCTGACCACGTCAACCTGTTTGATTGGTCTGTCATATTGCTTCGGTGGGCGGTTACCTTGAAAGAGCAATATCGGTATTTTATTTTTGTTTATTTATTCATTAGTTTTATATTATTATTATTATTATTATTATTATTATTATTATTATTATTATTATTATTATTATTATTATTATTATTATTATTATTATTATCATTATTATTATTATTATTATTATTATTATTATTATGATGATGATGATTATTATTATTATTATTATTATTATTATGATTATTATTATTATTATTATGACTATTAATATTATTAATATTATTATTATGATTATTATTATTATGATTATTATTATTATTATTATGATTATTATTATGATTATTATTATGATTATTATTATTATTATTATTATTATGATTATTATTATTATTATTATTATTACTATTATTATTATTATTACTATTATTATTATTATTATTATTATTATAATTATTAAGCCTAATAGCATGAATGATCTAGCTAGTTCTAGTACTTCTAAAATGAATGAATTAAAAATTGAGAAAATAGAAAATCAACTTCAAAATTGGTCCTTAGCAATTATAGATAAGAATCAGGTTTATCATAAGAATAGTTTTTGGAAAATTAATGACGACGAAATAATTATTATAGAAGTAGATTATCCAAGAACAGAAGCTAATAAAATAAAAACTTTATTATCTGAAGAATTATTAGAACAACATATAGCTAAAGGGTACAACCATATTCATATCAGATTAATACAAGTAGCAATAAAACCTAATTTTAGATTAGGAGTAAATACACCTGTATTACTATTATTAAGATATATAAGATATAATGACTTTAATGACTCAGTATTAGCTATATTAGAAAGTAATTTACATGATGGTCCAGTATTTTTTAATTGTTTTCCTAATTTTTCAATGAATTTAAATAATGAAAAAACCGTAGAAGCTTTGAAATTATATGTACAAATACCTGATGGAATTATAGATCCAGATTCAGGTCCAATTCAAATTATATATAGAGTATGTTATAAAATAACTAGAAGTGATTATAATTATAGGGCAAAGAAACAGACTCCTAAAGAAGAAACACTAGTTATAGAAGCTAATTTTAAGAAATCATCGGTTCAGACACCTAAAAAATTAAGGCATGAAGAATTACGACATAAGATACCTCAAGAATGGTTATTAAGAGATATTGTACAAGAAAGAAAAATACATAATACTCAGATTAGGGAAATAATCCAAGAAGGAAGTGATATTAGAATAAAAATGAATAGATCAGCCTCCTTAAGAATAAATGAACCCCAAAAGATTTTTAAAACAGAATCAAAAAATTCTATAGATGGGTCAACAATAAATTTAGATATTAGAGGAATAGATAGAATTACTTCAATCGTAAGTAAACCCATTTATGAAGAATCTAAAAAATCAGAATCACCTCAATACTCTCCAACTGCATCACAAGTATTAAGTACGATAATTAGAGAAGAACCTTTTATAATTGATAAAGATTGGATAAAAAAAGATTTTACGGCAGAATATAATAAAGAAAAAAGAGATTGGTATTGGGATAATTACACAGACAATCAAAAAAAAAATATTTCTAGAGAAATTCTATGAATATCTTAATGAAAATGAGATAAATATATATTTTTTCGATTGGTTCAAAAAATATAGTATTGAAAATAATTTAGATTATCCTTTTGATAAAGAACTAAAACCATTGCAAAAAATTAGTAATAAATGGAAACTTAACAACAATGAGGTAATAGAATCAGAATATCCACCAGAACAAACTATAATAATTCATACTGCAAAATTAGAATTAGAAGCAAGTCCTTATAAGGATGTTAAAGAATTAGATAAACAAGTAGATATTAAAGATATTAAAAAAATTTATTCACAATTAAATTATTCGAATACAGTATTAGGTATAATGACAAAACAGTTAACCAGGATAGAAGATAAGCCTTTAATGATAGAAGGAACAAATTCTAATAAAATAGAAAAACCTATTTATAAATTATTTAATGTCCCACAAAAAGACTTAGATTCAATAAGATTAAGGTCAGATGCTGATCTGAAAATAGAAGAATTAAAAAGGAAAATAGAAGAAATGGGTAAATCTTCAATAAATACTTTAGAAGTAAATAAAATAAGAAATTATCCAAAACTTAGAAATTATTATCCTAGACCTACACCAATAGATGTACAATTTGAAGAAAGAATGAATTAGTTCAAAATTCCTTTTCTGGTAACGAAATAGCAGAATGGAATTTAGATGGATTATCTGAGCAGGGTATATTGGACCTAACAAGTCAAATGAGTATGGCAGCAACTGTTCATAAAACTAAAGGTTGTAGTGATAGATGGTATAAAGATGAGTGATTATAGATGGTATAAAGATGTGTTTTTATCAAAGGTTATGCTAAGAGAAGACGGAGCTGCAGGGTTCTGGAAAGAACAATTTGTAGCAAGGTTACCCTCTCTCTTTGCAGAAAAAGTAAGGAATAATTTAGAAAATAATTATGGGAAACCAATTCCTTATGATACCCTGTCCTATGGTCAAATTCATAATATTATAGTTGATACAGGTATGAAAGTATGTGTAGATTTTAAATTATAAAATAAAATGAGAAAAGAAGGAATAGTAAATAAGAAAGAAATAGGAACTTTTTGTGAACAATATGGGATGGAACCAATTAGGACTCCTAGTTCTAGAAAGAAAAAATTTATTAAAAAACAAATTAAAAATAGAAAACCTTTTAGAAAAAAACTATTACTCTAAGAATAATTATTATTCTAAAAGAATAGAAGAAACTAAACCTAAGAGAAATTACTCTAAAAAGAAAGGGAATAAAAAAGATATTATTTATTATAAATGTAAGAAACTAGGTCATTATGCTAGTAAATGTAAAACTATGAATAAAATAAATCAAATAGAAAATGAAGAATTAAAAAATCATTTGAAAAACATTTTAATAGAATCCGAAGAAGAATCTTCAATGGAAGAAGAATCTTCATCAGATAATGAAATAAATTTAATAGAATATGATAGCTCTTCTTCAGAAGTCTCTGAAGAAAGTAATAAGAATTATTGTTTAGGATTAGATATTTGTAGTTGTAATGATTGTAAAATCATTAATGTACTAACTTCTGATCAAACTAGTACTCTAATATCTATTATAGAAAAATTAGAAAATTCTCCATTAAGAGATGAATTTATAAAACAATTAGAAGAATTAATTAAAAGAAATGAAGAAAATGAAAAACAAATAGAACCAATTAATATGAAAGAGATATATGGAAGATTTAGAAAACAAGAAGCACAAATAACTATAAAAGACTTACAAGAAGAAATTAAGATTCTTAAAAATGAAATCCAACAATTAAAAGAAAAAGATATAGAATTAGAATTTAAATTATTAAGTTTAGAAGGAAAAGAAATAATAAATAATAATACATTAAAAATATTTGAAGAAGGAGAAAGCTCTGAAAGAGAGTCTATCTCTAAAGATAATTATATTAATATACTAAGAACAATGGTTGTACAACCATGGTATACTAGTATAACATTAGTAATTAAAGAAAAAAAAATTGAAATGACAGCTTTAATAGACTCTGGGGCAGATGTAAATTGTATCCAAGAAGGATTAATTCCAATAAAATATTATGAAAAAACATTAGAAAAAGTAAGTAGTGCTAATGGATCAAAGATGGATATCAAGTATAAAATAAGTAAAGCAAAAATTTGTAAAGAAAGGTTATGTTATAAAACTCCTTTTGTATTAGTAAAGAATATAAAAACTCAAATGATTCTAGGAACTCCTTTTCTAATTCTATTATATCCTTTCCAAGTCACTGAAAAAGGATTAATTACTAAAAAACTAGGAAAGGAAATATTATTTGAATTTATAACACCTCCTAGAAGTAGAGAACTAAATTTATTACAAGAAAAATCTATTAAACAAAAACAAATAAATTTGTTAAATAAAGAAATAAAATACAAAAGAATAGAAGAACAAATAGAAAGTCCTCAAATAAAATCTATAATAAAAAAATATGAAGAAAGAATAATAAAAGAAATCTGTGAATTAAATCTTACAGCTTTTTGGCATAGGAAAAGGTATGAGATAGAATTACCATATATAGATAATTTTGATGAAAAGAAAATCCCAACTAAATCAAGACCAATACAAATGAATCAAGAAAATTTGGAATATTGTAAAAAGGAAATTTAAGAATATTTAGATAAGGAGTTAATTAGACCATCTAAATCACCATGGAGCTGCTCAGCTTTCTATGTTAATAAAGCTTCAGAAGTAGAAAGGGGAGCACCAAGGTTAGTAATTAATTATAAACCTTTAAATAATGTATTAAAATGGATTAGGTATCCTCTACCAAATAAAAATGAACTAATTAAAAGATTACATGAAGCAGTAATATTTTCAAAATTTGATTTAAAATCAGGATATTATCAAATTTCTGTTAAAGAAAAAGATAGATATAAAACGGCATTTGTAGTTCCATTTGGACACTATGAATGGAATGTAATGCCACAAGGATTAAAAAATGCACTCAGTGAATTTCAAAATATTATAGGATTAAAAAATGCACTCAGTGAATTTCAAAATATTATGAATGACATATTTTATCCATATTTAGAATTTATTATAGTTTATTTAGACGATGTCTTAGTATTTTCAAAAGGAATTAAAAAACATCAAGAACATCTAGAAAAATTCATAGAATTAATCAAAGAAAATGGATTAGTAGTCTCAGAAAGGAAAATGAAAATATTTCAATCTAAAATAAGATTTTTAGGATTTGAAATAATAAAAGGAGGAATTACACCTATATAGAGATCATTAGAATTTGCAGAAAAATTTCCAGATATAATTAAAGACAAAACCCAATTACAAAGATTTTTAGGATGTGTAAATTATGTGGCAGATTTCATTCCAAATATTAGAATAATCTGTGAACCTTTATATAAGAGATTAAGAAAATCTCCACCGGAATGGAATGATGAAATGGCCCAAGCAATTAGAGAGATCAAAATCTTAATAAAAAGATTACCATGTTTAGGAATACCGGATCCAAATGCATTATTAATAATAGAAACTGATGCTTCAGATAAAGGATATGGGAGAATTTTAAAACAAAAAATTAATGATAAGGAACAAATTGTTATATATTATTCTGGTATTTGGCATGAAGCTCAAAAGAAATATAGCATTGTTAAAAAAGAAATACTTTCAATTGTATTATGTTTACAAAAATTTCAAGATGATTTATTTAATAAAAAGTTTTTAATCAGAACTGATTGCAAAGCTGCACTAAGTGTTTTATAGAAAGATGTAAAAAATTTGGTTTCTAAGCATATTTTTGCCCGTTGGCAAGCTATATTATCCTGTTTTGATTTTGAAATAGAACATATTAAAGAAAAAAATAATTCTCTTCCAGATTTTTTAACAAGGGAATTTCTTCAGGGAACAGAATGAGTTCAAAAACATATGGAAAGGATGATTATGGTCCCCCACTGGGATCGTATAAAAAGCATAATGACAAAAAAGAATTATCTACGGGAAAAAAGTCAATGACAATGGCTGAATTAGTAAGTACTCCTCCTCCATCTCCTTCTTCTCCAATTATTTCAAATAGGTTTACCCCACTAAACCCTTATAAAAATTTAATTACTCCAAATGACATTGCCTCTTCATCTCTGATTACCCCTCCTAAACAGTCTTCTCCACAATTATCTCCTTCATCCTCTATCAAAATAAAATTTATGAATAAACCAAAACAATTTCCCATAATGATATTAGAATTAGAATGGGAAAACTTTTAATTATCCCAAATTACTGAAAAACTATTTCCACCAAACTTCCATTATCTTCCGCACTTCTTTCCAGAACCCTGCAGCTCCGTCTTCTCTTAGCATAACCTTTGATAAAAACACATCTTTATACCATCTATAATCACTCATTGTTATGCAATATAAACTTGTTAATTGTTTTACTGCTCTATCTCTAATCATATTTGGATCACCTATAAAACTTTGTAATATTGAATATATTAATGTTGCTACGGCATCTTCTTGATTTGTTTCTTGCTTAATACTATTTAATATTGTTTCTTTATCTCTCATAGTGCAACAGTTATCCCACCAACCTTTCAGTTGGCCTGTGAACCCTTGTATTAATACAATAGCTGCAGATCTATCACTACAACCTTTAGTTTTATGAGCAGTTGCTGCCATACTCATTTGACTTGTTAGGTCCAATATAGCCTGCTCAGATAATCCATCTAAATTCCATTCTGCTATTTCGTTACCAGAAAAGGAATTTTGAACTAATTCACTTCTTTCTTCAAATTGTACATCTATTGGTGTAGGTCTAGGATAATAATTTCTAAGTTTTGGATAATTTCTTATTTTATTTACTTTTAAAGTATTTATTGAAGATTTACCCATTTCTTCTATTTTCCTTTTTAATTCTTCTATTTTCGATCAAAGATCTCAATCTTTAATCTTAAGGAATCTAAGTCTTTTTGTGGGACATTAAATAATTTATAAATAGGTTTTTCTATTTTATTAGAATTTGTTCCTTCTATCATTAAAGGCTTATCTTCTATGCTGGTTAACTATTTTGTCATTATACCTAATACTGTATTCGAATAATTTAATTGTGAATAAATTTTTTTAATATCTTTAATATCTACTTGTTTATCTAATTCTTTAACATCCTTATAAGGACTTGCTTCTCATTCTAATTTTGCAGTATGAATTATTATAGTTTGTTCTGGTGGATATTCTGATTCTATTACCTCATTGTTATTAAGTTTCCATTTATTACTAATTTTTTGCAATGGTTTTAGTTCTTTATCAAAAGGATAATCTAAATTATTTTCAATACTATATTTTTTGAACCAATCGAAAAAATATATATTTATCTCATTTTCATTAAGATATTCATAGAATTTCTCTAGAAATATTTTCTTTTGATTGTCTGTATAATTATCCCAATACCAATCTCTTTTTTCTTTATTATATTCTGCCGTAAAATCTTTTTTTATCCAATCTTTATCAATTATAAAAGGTTCTTCTCGGGGAGAGTATTGAGGTGATTCTGATTTTTTAGATTTTTCATAAATGGGTTTACTTACGATTGGAGTAATTCTATCTATTCCTCTAATATCTAAATTTATTGTTGACCCATCTATAGAATTTCTTGATTCTGTTTTAAAAATCTTTTGGGGTTCATTTATTCTTAAGGAGGCTGATCTATTCATTTTTATTCTAATATCACTTCCTTCTTGGATTATTTCCCTAATCTGAGTATTATGTATTTTTCTTTCTTGTACAATATCTCTTAATAACCATTCTTGAGGTATCTTATGTCGTAATTCTTCATGCCTTAATTTTTTAGGTGTCTGAACCGATGATTTCTTAAAATTAGCTTCTATAACTAGTGTTTCTTCTTTAGGAGTCTGTTTCTTTGCCCTATAATTATAATCACTTGTAGTTATTTGATAACATACTCTATATATAATTTGAATTAGACCTGAATCTGATCTATAATTCCATCGTGGTATTTGTACATATAATTTCAAAGCTTCTACTGGTTTTTCATTATTTAAGTTCATTGAAAAATTAGGAAAACAATTAAAAAATATTGGACCATCATGTAAATTACTTTCTAATATAGCTAATACTGAGTCATTAAAGTCATTTAATCTTATATCTCTTAATAATAGTAATACAGGTGTATTTACTCCTAATCTAAAATTAGGTTTTATTGCTACTTGTATTAATCCGATATGAATATGGTTGTACCCTTTAGCTATATGTTGTTCTAATAATTCTTCAGATAATAAAGTTCTTATTTTATTAGCTTCTGTTCCTGGGTAATCTACTTCTATAGTAATTATTTCGTCATCATTAATTTTCCAAAAACTATTCTTATGATAAACCTGATTCTTATCTATAATTGGTAAGGACTAATTTTGAAGTTGATTTTCTATTTTCTCAATTTTTAATTCATTCATTTTAGAAGTACTAGAACTAGCTAGATCATTCATGCTATTAGGCTTAATAATTATCTGTTTATCTTTATTCTTTATCCCTAAATCACTTAGAGTCGTAAGAAAATTTGGCATCTTAAGTTTTTCTTTTGTTTCCATGGCTACGGGACCACTGCTGACCAACGACTTTACTACCTCTCACTAGGATTTACTACCAGGACCACAGCTGACCAACGTATGCACACCTCTCGGTGCTACCCTAGGATAATCCCAGAAACTCTTAAGAAGACAAGCTTCTTGTAACCCTAAATTCTTTAGATTTAAAGATTAAATTTAAACTGATAATAAAATGCCTAAACACACAAATAACTAATTTGTTTCTTTTTCTTCTTTAAATACCTAAGATAGGTTCTAAATACTCTTTCTATCCAATTATAATAATGATAATCAGTGTTTATTTGTTGTTTGTAAGTGGTTTTATAATATCTTTGTTGATTTTCCAAGTATCTAATTGTTAATCGTATTTCTTTTAAAGGATGAGGATGAAGATAATTAGGGTTTGTGCATTTAATGCAGTGATCAAAGATTTTGGGTAATCTATATGCAGGTGGTGGAATGTTATGTTGATTATTATTTAAATTCACTTTGCATTAAATTCACAAACCCTAATTATCTTCATCCTCAATCCTTTAAAAAGAAATAGGATTAACAATTAGATAATACTGGAAAAATCAACAAAGATATTATAAAACCACTTCATAAACAACAAATAAATACGCGATTATCATTATTATAGCCGGATAGATAGAGTTTTTAGAACTTTATCTTAGGTATTTAAAGGAGAAGAAGAAACAAATTAGTCATTTGTGTGCTTAGGTATTTTATTATCGTTTAGATTTAATCTTTAAATCTAAAGAATTTAGTGGTTGAAGAAGCTTTGTCTTTTAAGAGTTTGCCTGAGTGTTATCCCGAAGGTAGGCTACCGAGAGTGATGAATGTACGCTGGTCAAATGTGGTCCCGTAGTAAATCCTAAGTTGAAGGTAGTAAAGTCGTATAGGTTAGCAAAGATCCCGTAGCCATGGAAATAACAAAAAGAAAAACTTAAGATGCCAAAATTTCTTAGAGACCGAAGTGATTTATAGAGATAAAGAATAAAGATAAACAGTATAATTACATTGAGCCTAATAGCAATGAAGTGATCTAGCTGCCTAGTACTTCAAAATGAATGAATTAAAAATTGAGAGAAATAGAAAATCAACTTCAAAATCGGTCCTACCAGAATACAGATAAAATTCGGAGTTTATCATAGAATAGTTTTGGAAAATTAATGATGATGAGAATAATCACTATAAAGTAGATACCTCGAGCGAAAGCTAATAAAATAAAAACTTTATTATCACGAAGAATTATTACAGAACAACATATAGCTAAAGGTACAATCATATTCATATCGGATTATCTAGTGCTAATAAAACTAATTTTAGGTTAGAGTAAATACACTCGTCATTATTATTATTAAGAGATATAGATTAAAATGATTTTAATGACCGAGTATTAGCCATATTAGAAAGTAATTTATACGATGGTCACAGTATTTTTTAATTGTTTTCCTCAATTTTTCAATGAATTAAATAATGAAAAAACGCTATAAGCTTTTAAAATTATACGTACAAATACGATGGGATTATAGATCGATTGAGGTCAATTCAAATTATCATATAGAGTATGTTATAAAAATAACTTCAGAAGTGACTATAATTATAGGGCAAAGAAACAAACTAGAAGAGACACTAGTTATAAAAGCTAATTTTTAAGAAATCATCGGTTGATTACACCTAAAAAATTATGAGGCGAAGAATTACGACCATAAGATATTCCTCAAGAATGGTTATTAAAAAGATATTGTACAAGAAAGAAAAATACATAATACTAAATTGGGAAATAATCGCGGAAAGAACTGATATTAGAATTAAAATGAATAGATACTGCATTAAGAAGTTAATGAACCCCAAAAGATTTTGAAAGATTTGAATCCGTATAGAATTCCATAGATGGGTCAACAATAAATTTAGATATTAGAGGAATAGATAGAATTACTCCAATCGGGTTAGTAAACCCATTTATGAAGAATCTAAAAAATCAGAATCACCTCAATACTCATCACAGCTAGCATCAAAGTACTAAGTTACAATAATTAGAGAAGAACCTTTTATAATAGAGTATAAGATTGGATTAAAAGATTTTAATGCTGAATATAATAGAGAAAAAAGAGATTGTATTGGGATAATTATACTAGAAACAAAAAAGAAAGAATTTTTAGAAAAATTCTATGAATATCTTAATGAACATGAAATAAAATATATATTTTTTTTGATTGGTTTAAAAGATATAAGTATTGAACATACACTTAGATTATCCTTTTGATAAAGAAATAAAACCATTACAAAAATATAAGTAATAGGTAGAAACTCAATAATAATATTAGGTAATAGAATCATCAATAGTCCACCAGCAACTAAACAATAATAATTCACGCAGCAAATTAGAATTAGAAACAAGTCCTTATAAGATGTTAGGAATGTAGACAAACAAGTAGATATTAGAGATATTAAAAAAATTTATTCACAATTAAAGTTATTCAAAATACAAGTGTTAGGAGATAATGACAAAATGAATTAACTAGAAATAAGATGAGTCTTTATTAATACAAAAGTACAAGGTCTAGCTTAGTGAAAGTGGATTAGAAAAACCAATCTATAAATTATTTAATATTCCTCAAAAGATTTAGACTCTATAAAATTAAAGGTCGAGATCTTGATTTGAAAATAGAAGAATTAAAAGAAAAAATAGAAGAAATGGGTAAATTATCAATAAATACATTAGAAATAAATAAAATCAGAAATTATCGAAACTTAGAAATTATTATCCTAGACTGCAGTAGATGTACGATTTGAAGAAAAGAAGTGAATTAGTTCAAAATTCCTTTTACGTACTTGAAATAGCAGAGTGGAATTTAGATGGATTATCTGAGCAGGCTATATTAGTTGAACAAGTCAAATGAGTATGGTATATTGCTAAATAAGCTAAAGGTTGTAGTGATAGATCTGCGGCTATTGTATTAATACAAGGGTTCTTAGGCCAACTAAAGGGTTGGTGAGATAAGCGTTATCTTTGTGAGATAAAGAAACAATTTTAAATAGTATTAAGCAAGGAACAAATCAAAGAAGAATGCAGTAGCAACATTAATATATTCAATATTCTGAGAGTTTATAGGGGATCCTAATATGATTAGAGATAGAAACGATAAAACAATTGAAGTTTATGCGTAAAATAATGAGTAATTATAGATGGTATAAGGATGTATTTTTTATCAAAAGTAATGTTAAGAGAAGATGATGTGCTTTTCTGCGAGGTTCTGGAAAGAACAATTTGTACTTGAGTTACCTGCTCTCTTTGCGAAAAAGTAAGGAATAATTTAGAAAATAATTATGGGAAACCAATTCCTTATGATACTTTGTCCTATGGTCAAATTCATAATATAATAGTTGATACAGGTATGAAAGTATGTGTAGATTTTAAATTACAAAATAAAATGAGAAATGAAGGAATAAATAAAAATAGAAAAGAAATAGGAACTTTACGTGAGCAGTATGGGATGGAACCAATTAGAGATGCACAGTTAAGAAAGAAAAATTTATTAAAAAACAAATTAAAAATAGAAAACCTTTTTAGAAAAAACTATTACCCTAAGAATAATTATTATTCTAAAAGAATAGAAGAAACTAAACCTAAAAATTACTCACAAAAGAAAGGAATAAAAGATATTATTTGTTATAAATGTAAGAAACCGGAGTCATTATGCTAGTAAATGTAAAACTATGAATAAAATAAAATCAAATAGAAAATGAAGAATTAAAAAATCATCTAAAAAATATTTTAATAGAATCAAGGAGAGAAGAATCTTCTACAGATAATGAGATCAATATAATAGAATATGATAGTTAGCGAAAACTAGGAAAAGCGATCAAATTATTGTTTAGGATTAGATATTTGTAGTTGTAATGACTGTAAAACCATTAATGTACTAACTTCTGATCAAACTAGTACTCTAATATCTATTATAGAAAAATTAGAAAATTCTCCATTAAGAGATGAATTTATAAAACAATTAGAAGAATTAATTAAAAGAAATGAAGAAAATAAAAAACAAATAGAACGATTAATATGAAAGAGATATATGGAGAATTTAGAAAACAAGAAACACAAATAACTATAAAAGATTTACAAGAAGAAATTAAAATTTTAAAAAGGGGAAATCCAACAATTAAAAGAAAAGATCATAAATTAGAATTTAAATTATTAAGTTTAGAAGGAAAAGAAATAATAAATAATAATACATTAAAAATATTTGAAGAAGAATCTGAAAGAGAACCTATCTCTAAAGATAATTATATTAATATACTAAGAACAATGGTCGTACAACCATGGTATACTAGTATAACATTAGTAATTAAAGAAAGAAAATTTGAAATGATCGCTTTGATAGATTCGGAGCGAGATGTAAATTGTATTGAAGGATTAATTGAGTAAAATATTATGAGAAAACATTAGAGAAAGTAAGTAGTGCTAATGGATCAAAAATGGATATTAAATATAAAATAAGTAAAGCATTTGTAAAGAAGGTTATGTTATAAAACTCCTTTTGTATTAGTAAAGGAAATATGAAAACTCAAATGATTTTAGGAAGCTCACTCCTAATTTTATTATATCCTTTCAAGTCACTGAAAAAGGATTAATTACCAAAAAACTAGGAAAAGAAATATTATTTGAATTTATAACACCTCATAGGAATAGAGAACTAAATTTATTACAAGAGAAATCTATTAAACAAAAACAAATAAATTTTTTAAATAAAGAAATTAAATACGAAAAGATAGAAAGACAAAATAGAAAATCCTCAAAATAAAATCTATAATAAAGTATGAAGAAGAATAATAAAAGAAATACGTAGGATTAAATCCTACGGCTTTTTGTATAGGAAAAGGTATGAGATAGAAATTACTACTTATAGATAATTTTGATGAAAAAGAAAATCCCAAACTAAATCAGGCAATGCAAATGAATCAAGAAAATTTAGAATATTGTAAAAAGGAAATTCAAGAATATTTAGATAAAAGTTAATCGAGACCATCTAAATCACCATGGAATAAAGCAAAAAACCATTCTTTTTTGATGATAATACAAAACCAATGGGAAAATTTACATACACCCCAAATTTGTGCACTATTTCAACCTACTTTTAATTACCTTCCCATGAATCTAGAAAAAACCAGAATATTCTTTAATACTCTAAATAGACATCAATCAATAGGGAATCATCCCATACCAAAATCAGTAGAAATCAATATTCTAAAATCAAAATTCTTAAAATTATCAGTCCAGCGAATGTAGTCAGTTTTCTTATATCATCCAAAATCTTTCTAAGCACTTTCTCCTGACTATTTTATTGATTATATACAAATCGTCTTATGCCTTATTAATTTAGTCCAAATTATCATGGCTTTATTTGGTTCAAAAAGGAGATATCATTAAAATTTCTCATTGGTTCATAGAATTGTTTATCCATTACGGCCATCTAC